>OY735252.1:3616819-3838140 GCA_963457715.1 Argyresthia albistria | reverse complement strand
TGTTCGCAAGCATACGACAGGCCTGGCACAAACTTCAATACGAGGTAAGTATTTGGTATTCTACTAAAACCGGAATCTAATTCACAAGCGCCAGCGTGAAGCCAGCGTACTTCGTATTCTACTGTCCAAAACGTACTTACGCTGCTGGCGCCAGTTTGACGGTTTTAGTAGAATACCAAATACCTCGTATTGAAGTTCGTGCCAGGCTTGTCGCATGCTTGTGAACAGTAGAATTCGGGCCCTGTTCATACGACTAACGTTTCATTTGCAATAAGCCATGGTTTTCACATTAGATTCGACAGTTGCGCTATGGAACTTATGTCAAATTTGACCCTATCTATCTGCAGATTGAGGATAGATAGGTTATTGAAAACGGCCGTAACGGCGTGGACAGACGATGACGCGCCCGCTACGTCGCCGCTCCGCGCCCGCTAAGCCGCGCTCTCACCGCCTTGCACCGATTTGTGTCTTATTGCTCATTAATAAGACTCTAATTACATCGGATGGTTTTCATCGCACCAGCCCCTCGCCCGCTCCGACGCCGCGCCCGCTCCATCCGATGTATTAAGAGACTTATTAACGAGCATTAAGACACAAATCGGTGCAAGGCGGTGAGAGTGAGGCTTAGCGGCGTCGGAGCGGGCGCGGAGCGGCGACGGAGCGGGCGCGTCATCGTCTGTCCACGCCCTAAGTTCGAGCCCGCCGCCGCCACCGCCGCCTCCGCCGCCACCGCCGCCGCCGCGCCCGCCTTAGGACCATCCCACATGACCGCGTTGCGGCGTCGTCGCATCGCAAAAATTCGCGGCGAATTACGGAATGTTGGCAGATTTTTGCGATCCGACGCGACGCCGCAACGCAGAAATCCGACGCCGCAATGCGGTCATGTCCCATTTTACCGCGCATTCACTCTGGACGAGGCCTATGACCTTTACTTGGCCATAAGGTACGAGTTGGAACCCGGCAGCAGGCAGCAGCAGCCGACAGCAGCAGCATCCGGCAGCATGACGCGGCGACATGCTGCCGAGGTTATGATTTGGAACCCGACTGCCGACAGCACCAGCCGACAGCAACAGCCGACGCGGGAGCGGGAGAGAGAGAGAGAGAGAGCACTACTGTCGCGCACTACTGGTCTGCAGTCGGGCAGCATGCAGTCGGCTGCCCGGCAGCATGCTGCCGAGCTGAATGCTGCCGGGTTTGTAGGGTATTTCATAGAAATGCATAGAAACCAGTATTGCTGTCGGCCGCTTGCTGTCGGCTGCTGCTGCCTGCTGCCGGGATCCAACTCGTACCTTTAGGTTAATCAAAATAGTCAATATGCTCACCATTCAAAAGCATTGTAGTGGTAGTAGCAGAGACCCAGGCCATACAGGAACAGGGGATCCTTCCAATTCTGCTGCTCAAGGGCGAAAAACTTCTGGTAGGCAGACATGGCTGAAACAAAAGTTTACTTGAAATTGTTACGCAATTTAAGAAAAGGTAATAACCGGCCAAGTGCGAGTCGGACTCGCGCACAAAGGTTTCCTTACCAATATCTATAAAAAATCGCAGAAAAAAATAATGTATGGGAGCCCCCCCAAAATATTAATTTAATTTTAATTTAATAATTTATTTTTTAAGTAAATAATATACTCAATATATTGTGAACATTTTAAGCGTCTACCTGCTACCATTATCAATATCGAGCAAAAATGAGCAAAAAAAATCACGTTTGTTGTATGGGAGCCCCCCTTAATATTAAATTTCTTTTGATTTTTAGTATTTGTTGTTATAGCGGCAACAGAAATACATCATCTGTGAAAATTTCAACTGTCTAGCTACCACGGTTCATGAGATACAGCCTGGTGACAGACAGACGGATGGACGGACGGACGGACGGACGGACGGACGGACAGACGGACAGCGAAGTCTCAGTAATAGGATCCCGTTTGGCACCCTTCAGGTACGGAACCCTAAAAATGAGAAGTGGAATTGGCTGGGCAGGTTTGCATTCTAATTAAGTATGATACAATATGCAAGTTTTGCCATTTTAATTGATATATTTTGTTAAACTAACATTGTTCAATAGAGGGTACCATAGAGTAACTTATATATAGGGTGAGGGTACCACATGTCAAGTCATGATTTTTTGATAACATTAGAAAAGTGAGTTCCCTAACAAATAAATTTAACATTAAAGGTGAACACTCTGTGAGGAACTTGGGAGTCTGGTCAACAATATTCAAGTAATGAAATAGTAGGTTGATAATTTTGCCAGTGTCAATGTTCAAATATCTCAATTTGGTCTGGTTCTCTCTCAAGTACCTGTTAATTAACAAATCACCTGACCGCCCGGCCGGACCAAAATGTATGGGGCAATGAAAAATAAGTTGCTCAGAATGGTCTCCCTAACCCCCTAAAATATGTCTACACCCTTCTGTTACACCCTGTAGTTTTGTTGCCCGTTAGCTAGCACTACCCAGGAATAATGAATGTAAAACCAAGTATGTATTCTCTTCAGAAGAGGAGAGCTGTATAGTCCAGTCAGACGTATACACAGATAGTAGTAGTAGTAGTAGTAGTAGTAGTAGTAGTTGTAGCACGTCGCGGAAAGTAAAGTCCCAATCCTTTTTATGCACTTTTATTGTATAAGTAGGTACACACAGTAAAGGGTGGCAACTCTTTCGATATGTCTATGTCTTACGACGGTTGGTGACGTACTCGTTAGTTATAATAAAATATGTAAAAATACTCGCGGCCAAGTAGGTCGCAACCTCAGCAAATAGCGGTTACTAGCATGTTCGGTAAACCGTACAAGAGCTGTTTCACCTCGGGTCTACATTTGGATTTATATTTTGGTGCCTACTTTTATGTTGTATCTTTAGGGTCTAACTACTCATTCCGTTTACGTTATTCCGTACGGGACAGAGATTTATTAGGGGGTTAGGGTTTACGTTTACTGTACAATTACCTTTTGCATAATCTTCAAGCAACAGATGGAAGTGTCCGAGTTTGCAATAAGTCTTGGGATCTATTGATATGTCTCTCCTGTCACCCGGTGAGGATGCCCTCTCTTCCTCCTGGTAAAGAAATAAATTAAATAAATAAATATCATTACATTTATGGGTTATTTGTAGGTACATTCTTTCTGGCCCCACACTAGAAGACCCTGTCGTGGGAGCCAGAAGTGGATCCACAGTAGCATATCCTCTGTTGCAGGAAACCAAAATAATGCCACAAGAACATAAAAGTATTTGTTTATAATGGGTTAAAAGAACATTGGGAACATTACTATGGAAAAATTACCCAAGGCATACAGATATGAATTATGTCTTATTAATCCTCATCATCAGCCTGAGACATCTACTTGATAAGGACTAAAGCCCATTATTGTGGGCAATGGGAATCTCGGGATATAATGGCCTGGTTTAGCTTTCGAAATTCATTATATAAACATATTTTTTTCAACATTCCAATGAGAAACAAACCGGTATTTTGGTCCTCACTATAGCTATTGCTGTGCAATTCCGGTACAGAATATGACTCTGAACTTTATTGGCAATGTCTTTCTCCATTTGCCTGTGTTTGTGTCTATATCTCTAAACCTCTTAGTGCCAAGTAAGCAGTTTCTATCAGTTGAGAAAATAAGTATGAGTTTACTTTTCAACCATACCTTGACTTGTACCAACATGCCTTCAAGGTACTTGACGGCCTTGAGAATAAGAGCTCTAGTTCTGCCATGTTCTGTTCCACGTAGCTTCAGGAAACCAAACTGTCGGCTGGAAAATACAAACAAAATAATGACTTCATCTATTAGCTATGAAAGTAAGGGAACTGAAATTGGTTGTTGTGTTTATATTTGACAGTAATCTTGTTCATAATAAGACTAAAGAGAAGCGATTAAGATAGTTCCAGGTCTTGTTGGAACTTACCTACATTGCTACTTTCCCTGACGGATGGATGGAAGAGGTTGTGATTTCCAAAGCCATGCATTGTGAGTAGCTAGACTATTATGGCTTTACTTTACCATACATGTCATCTAACCAACAGGTTGTATGGTGTATTTTTAACACTGTTGCAACTATTGGTTCCGTTTGCTTCCGCCCCCTTATCAACACTCTGACCCAACTATTATACCACACAGCATAAAATTGACAATATGGAACAATATAGCTGATAATATGTAGAAATATGTAGGAATATGTAGGCGACATCGGAGTAATCCGACTTGGACTTAGAATCGTGTGGAAGTTGGGAAGATATGAATTAATCGTGTATAAGTTGAAATTGTGCTCTGCCAATGTGAACAAACTTTACGCACAGTGAAATTTTGACTGTAACTTGGAGGTTTAGAAGGCATTACAATAAATTCGTACCTGTCAAGTTCTGAGAGAACTTGCAACTCTTGCGAGGTTAGATGCAGTTCCTCTTTTTCGTCCATTTTCTGCCTATCAATTCATTGACTGTCTCTTAATTATCTAGAGTCAGTAACACCTAACTAAACCACGAATATAACTACAAAAATTACTGAAAACTAATCAAACAACACATCACAAAAAAACTATACACACCGCCGCCATCGACTCCACACTCAATCAAAATCAAAAGTCAAAAGCAGTGATGTGATGTGACTCACTGCACTAATGTCTCACAAATATCGATAGAAAAATCTTATTGTAGGTGGCCATTCCGCCCGCCGCTCTCAAGCCGTCCCGAAATTTTTATCCGTCTCTAATCTGGTAAATGGTAAGGTATATCAGAACGAAAAAATACTGTAGGTAGCCTATGAACCAATCAAAGAGCAAAGTAATACATAAAGTAAGAACCAATGCAGATGCAACTTCTTAAAATTTTGGATTGATCGAACAGAAAAAAAAGATTTAAAGAAATTTGCCCAAAAATGCATTTTTTCGTCATTATGGTGTTTTTAACGATTACGTACCATAAAATATTCCCTGTAACGATAAGGTGCAATCTTTTGTTACTTATTGACAAAGCAATACATGTGCTGTGCCCACAAGGCAAAACATTACCAATTAATTACCTCTCTATAAGATAGATCTCGCCAAAAACATTCTGAAAAAAACTAGCCAAGTCTCGATAGAGCTGCTAGTTTATCTCTAAAAAGTAATGAAATCTAGACAAAGTCTTGCCAAGTCTAAGGTTCCTTACTGTGATTTCTTTATTATTATAGTAAATGTTGTGTGACTTGGCCGTTGAACATTCTTTATACGTATTGGGTACAAGTAAATTTTGAACTGCGTCGTATTTAATTACAATAAATTACAAGCTGCATGTTTCCTGATTGGGACGTTATGAAATATAAGAAAATGACTGCAAGCGCCTTCCGTGATCGTTTTATGCTTCTCGTTAAGGGTATACAAAGGAATTCTATTTTAAGCAAATTAGTTTGTAAAATAAAGATAACTTTGCCATGACTTATTTTTTATTGTCATTGAGAGTTACAACATATATAACATAGGTAGTTACAACAGACATAACATTACGTGTAAACATTTAAACATAAGATTAAAGTTAATCGTTTGACTATTTCTTCTTGTAAACTTGTAATAAGTAATAATGTATTTTTTTTATTTAATTTGTGTAATGTTCGAGTAGAATGAAGTTCATCGTTCGCATATTTCTTCTTGTAAACTTCTAATAAGTATAAGTATAATAGCCAGTCTAGTCTTATCCAGAGTTTTCCTTTAATTTTATTTATATGCGTATTAAAAGTAGAAGGGGAGGCATTCGCCCAGCAGTGGGACGCTATAGGCTAGATTAAATTAGAAGATGTGTCCCACTGCGCTGGATTTTTGCAATGACTGTCGATTTTTTTATGTACCAATAGTAGAAGGGGGCATTACCATATCTCTAATGTTTGTGACACAGGGTATCCTAGTGTGGGGCCAGAAGCAATGTATCTGATACAGCTGAGACCAGCTGAGGGTTCTTTATCAGATACTTCAGACCTTCGATTTTTGACATCAAATGAAGCGGCCATCCAAGTTGAATATTTTTTGTAAAGGGGCTTGTCGATCTCTAATAGTTTGGTTGGCTCTTGTGTTTTCTAATCAGGGTCACCAGGTTCTCCAAATCTCCGATTATCCTAGTTTTTATAGTTTTACCTTTCTATGGCCATTTAACCCTAACTTTGTACCAAATTTCAGTTCTCTGAGTTTATGGGAAGTACTATTCTGATGAGTGAGTGAGTGTCATAAATGCGAAACTTTGCTTTCACTTAACTAAATGACCTACAGACTTGAAATTTTGAATTTTAAGTATGTGATTATAGCTTACTGGATGACGAAAATTTCTGCGTTCTGGTTTTATCCAGAGGTTCTCAAATAGGGGCCTGAAAATGCGGCGAAATGGTGGTAAAGGAGGGTAAAGTAAAGGATGGTACGGCAGTGTTTGCTTCGCGCTCAAATTGGAGGGGGCACTGCCGTGCCCTCCGACCAGTAAAAGATGGTACGGCAGTGTTTGCTTTGCGCTCGACTTGGCAGGGGCACTGCCGTGCCCCCCGATAGTCTAAAACTCAATCGAAAAGTGTAGTATGTTTGCAGTCTTTAGTGCAGTAAAGTAACCGTCAATAGAAATTGTAGACTATGTAAACAAAGAGCCATGTTGTCTTTATCTTTTCCGTAATTAACTGGTGATTATTGAATATGTCATGATGAAATACAGTGAATTACAGGCAAGACTTGATGCTACATGAGTTGTAATAATGTTCAGCGAGACTCCGTGACAGAATTTTGAGAAAACGGTTTGTTTACATAGTCCACAATTTCTATTGACAGCGACTTTAGATGCAACATTGCACTACGGTAAGTGTTTTATGAATTAGATTATCATAAGTTTTTCACTTCCAATAACGTTCGTATTTAGCCTTTCTCTTGATATTCGCGCAAGATTATAGTAATCTTGATATTTTTTGTAATACTATAGTGTCTGAAGTACTTTCCTATTAAACTCTTCGATTGATGGATTTTATCATATCGTTTAACGCGTCCTTAGTGAAATCGTCAACGTAGGCAACATCATTGACGACAACATTCAGCAAAATAAAAATGACACGCGTAGATGCCTATCATAGGATGTAGATGTTGGATGTAGACGACAAAGACCTAGAATGACGAAAGTTACTAAAAGTTAAATGTTTTAAAATCGAAGATTCGATCTGATATTTTTTGTAGGACAGATATTTATTACCTACTCAAATAAAGTTTTTATGTAGGTAAAAATTGTAGGGTGCAAACTTTTCAAGAAATATTTTTTTAAACACAGTACGTATATTTTATAAAATTGGCAGCGGTATGACGCAAAGCATACCACATGAAAGTACAAGTGATACAACTCAAACTCAAACTCAAACTCAAAACGTTTATTGCGACATTGTGGTGGTATATGGTGATATATATATATAGAATTTGAGAACCGACAATGAACCCAAGATAAATAAAAAATCGGTTAAGTGCGGGTCGGTATCGCACAAGAAGGGTACCGTACCGTCGTACAACAAATCAAAAGCACTCAAAACAATAAAAAATAAACAAAAAGAAAATTTAAAAAGTTTATGCCTTCACGAGATTTGAACCGACGACCTCCGGATTGAGAGTCTACATCATACCGGCTGAGCTACCACAACCATATGGGTTGACGCGAAATATGCTATCATATTTAAATGTGTAGTATATGTGTCTATGACATGGTTGCTATGACAATAAATAAACAGTTTCAGTCAAGATCTCCATTTTGAAATGCGTAAGTGTATCTAAACACGTCTCTTGTATCGGGGCCCCCTTTAATTTGCAATATCTCTCGTATTTCAGTATTTGTGGTTGGTGCGGCAACAGATATACACATTCTGTGAAAAATTCAGCTTTCTAGCTATTACGGTTCGTGCAGACGGACCCGGTGACAGACAGGACGGACGGACGGACGGACGGACGGACGGACAGACGGACAGCGAAGTCTCAGTAATAGGATCCCGTTTGGCACCCTTTGGGTACGGTACCCTAAAAAACGTGCAGCAACTTGCGGCCCGGAAAGAAATCTCTACCGTAGATGATGAAAGAGCCATACAATGTCGAATCATCGTAACGATGTTCACGATTGCATACGGTTTTGCTGCGATCTCCGATATCGTACTTTACCCTCTCGCTCAGACGTCTATTGTTCTCCATTGTAAGTTTGTTCGACCTATGTCCTTAAGAGAGTATACCGAGTAAATGTTAATGTTAATTATCCTGGATCCTGGCACGTTTTCTCTGAAATTTATCAGAGAAAATACGAACTATCTATACTTATATCAATCAGTTCACATCACTATTCGACAGCAGACACAGACTAGTATGATGATAATGACAGTTTAATAAAAATTGGCTACGCGAACTCGCTCAGCTCTCATCGGTTTGTTCTGTGAGCTTTATTTTTTGTTTTTTGCTCAGATTTTTTGGTCATAGACAAACATACCTACATTGTAGGTAGGTGTAGTTGTACCTATTCATCGTGTTGTTCGTGTCAACAAAGCACGCTAGGAACGCACGCACGCAACGCACGCAACTTGACAAACGCAAGCGCAACACATGCAATCTTGAACCTTGTAAAAGGTAGGTTTGACAATTTGCAGTATCCAACCGGAAGTCCAAAAGAAAATCTTATCTGTGGTCTGCAAATTTTCCCCCTCCCTCTTCTCTCCTCTTCCTCAGGCCCCTCTTCCGCCCGCTTCGCCTATTTATTTTCATTAATTAATCCATGTCGTCTTTTGCGGTCGTGTGTTGTCGTTCGATAAGCAGATTGATTTTTATAATTTGTGCTTTGAATTTGAACACCTGGTTCAAGTGCGTCGACTTTTGTCATCACCTTTTATAGTTGTTTTACAATCCTGCTGCTTTAATTTCCAGCAGAATGAGTTACCACAGAGATACGGTAAGAATAATTTTCATTTCCTGCAAACTTTTCTCGTTTCTGTTACCTTTCATTTTGCCCAAGCAAACCCTTTGGGGTATCGGTTTATTTTACGTTATGTAATGTAAGTCTATTGTCTCTACAATATATAGTGTATAAAAACGTAAGAGTTTAACCATGAATCTATTTTCGCATCAGATTACTCATTCATTCAAGGTCGATGTTGTCCTTGAAGGAAAATCTATTTTTGTTCAAAACATTTCCTTTTCTTCCGCTACAATAAAAAAAAAGAATTAATACTGTAAGTTGCAGCCCTTTATTTTAATAACTTGAATACATGATTTAAAATTGGGCTCAACTTTAGTTCCTGACCTATTGACTAGGCTGTCAAAACTTTTTTAGCGTATAGTTGGGGTCATTTAATCATCTTCCTGAAAGTTTCAGGTAACGGAAATTAGTAGTTTTTAAGATATGATTTTTTGAAAATCTGAAAATATTGTAAAATTATGTAACAAAACGCAAAAAATATGTCAAAATCTATGGTCTGTGGTCAAAATACATTAGTTACGTTTCGTTGTATGCATATTTGAAAAGATGAATCTATTTTAAACGTAAAATATCACTTTTGATAAATTAAAAGTTGTAATTTTTCTGAAACGGAGTGCATTTGGGGTGTTGTCTGTCCGAGTTTTTGTTGGTTGGGCGGCCATTTTGAATCCGATTGGATCAATTATAGGTTACTTCCTGTTTGAAAACTAAAGATAGGTTTGTTAGGTACACACTTATAAGCAGAACCGGGAGCCGGAGCGAAGCGGAGCGGAGCGAGGCGACCCCCTACTTCTGGCAACCCCCCCTCCAACCCCTCATCCCCTCCAACTCCCCCGCCCAACAATGCAAAAAAACTTCAAAACTCAAAACTTTAAAAAATCATATCTCAGCAATTAGGCACTTCCGCGGGGGGGGAGAAGTAGGGGAGGCATCTGCCCCCCTCCCCCTTCCCCCCCTCTCCCCCTCAAGGTCAAGGTCAGTAGGTCAGGATCTAAAGTCCTTATATTATGTAACCTCCAAAAATTAAAAAAATCATAACTCAGAAACTATACAGTTCCGTTCGGGGGGAGTAGTAGGGGGGGCATCCCCCCACCTCCCCCCTCCCCCCTTCCCCCCTCCCAAGGTCAATTGGGCTCAACTTTAGTTCCTGACCTATTGACTAGGCTGTCAAAACTTTTTTAGCGTATAGTTGGGGTCATTTAATCATCTTCCTGAAAGTTTCAGGTAACGGAAATTAGTAGTTTTTAAGATATGATTTTTTGAAAATCTGAAAATATTGTAAAATTATGTAACAAAACGCAAAAAATATGTCAAAATCTATGGTCTGTGGTCAAAATACATTAGTTACGTTTCGTTGTATGCATATTTGAAAAGATGAATCTATTTTAAACGTAAAATATCACTTTTGATAAATTAAAAGTTGTAATTTTTCTGAAACGGAGTGCATTTGGGGTGTTGTCTGTCCGAGTTTTTGTTGGTTGGGCGGCCATTTTGAATCCGATTGGATCAATTATAGGTTACTTCCTGTTTGAAAACTAAAGATAGGTTTGTTAGGTACACACTTATAAGCAGAACCGGGAGCCGGAGCGAAGCGGAGCGGAGCGAGGCGACCCCCTACTTCTGGCAACCCCCCCTCCAACCCCTCATCCCCTCCAACTCCCCCGCCCAACAATGCAAAAAAACTTCAAAACTCAAAACTTTAAAAAATCATATCTCAGCAATTAGGCACTTCCGCGGGGGGGGAGAAGTAGGGGAGGCATCTGCCCCCCTCCCCCTTCCCCCCCTCTCCCCCTCAAGGTCAAGGTCAGTAGGTCAGGATCTAAAGTCCTTATATTATGTAACCTCCAAAAATTAAAAAAATCATAACTCAGAAACTATACAGTTCCGTTCGGGGGGAGTAGTAGGGGGGGCATCCCCCCACCTCCCCCCTCCCCCCTTCCCCCCTCCCAAGGTCAATTTCAGTAGGTCAGGAACTAAAGTCCTTCCCTTGTTCTTTGAAGGTACATAATCCAATAGATATAGAACCAAATTAGTAATTTTTATATTGCATGTTCTAACTCTAACATCAGTCTGAAAACAAATGAGAATTACAAAGCTACAAAGTGCATGATAATGAATGAATCACCACAACTATTTCTCAGAATTATATTTACCGAACATTTTGCTTATGCGTATTTAACCCTGTTGTAACAAGTATAATGTCATCAACAGTCAACTTTGTATCCGAGATCTCATTCATACTGTGCCGCTAATGAGCAACGCATTGGATCATACCTCAGGACATTAATGGTATTTATTACGGCTGCTGTGTGCTTATTGCATCAATTAACATGTATGGTTTAATTAAATAATTAACATAGGGTTTTGTCGCTTATGCTTTGCTTTGCATATATCACACATTTAGTCTGTATTCTAATCAAGCAGGTGATTGATTCTAAATAACAAACTTTCTTGAATGGAGTGATAATAAATGTCTTGTTTTTGTAGGTATAATTTAATCAATATTTATTTACTTCTCTATATCTCTATTAACTGTAAACAATCACTCACCTTATCTGTGTAAAATGTGTAAGTCACACATTTCTTAGTTCACAATTTCACATGTACTCTAGTAGATTGGAATGTGTGCAACACAATTACCATTTATTTACTCGTTTATTATAACATACTTTTATCTAGTTGTGATATTCTACTTTCCTCATACCACCAAAGAAATCATGGGTCAGCTTCTGAGCAGTTGTCTCACAAGCAAACATTCTGTGCAGAGTTTCGGATCTTCATCATCGATGCTGAGTTCGCTGTCTTCACTACGGTCAAGACCGTCATATTCTGATGCCCAATACGCTTATGCGGCTACACCTGATCTAAATGAGGTCTACCCAGGCCTCTATGTTGGTGATGCGTGAGTTTGTTTATAATTTCTTTCTTTACTAGATTGGCTTAAAGCCGGTTCAAGGTGCCTCAGCCACACGATTAAGAAAAGGCACGATACTAGTTTGTTTTTAACTACCTAGTGTTGTAGATATTACATATTTAACGAATTTTTTCATACTTCATATCAAGAAGCCAAACTAGGAGTAAATAACACACTTTTTGACTGATGATCGAACATGAATAGTGGATCTGCTCACGCGTCCTTCTGTCTAAACAGAAGTACCTACCTAGGCGTCAGTCTCACACATTACTACTCACACCTTCGATAATAAATTCCAAGTTGAGCAAACCCAAATATTTATTGACGTTGGATCTGCTCACGCGCCCTTCTGTCTAAACAGAAGTACCTACCTAGGCATCTCTACCTAGGCGTCAGTCACACAATACTACTCGCACCTTCGAGAATAAATTCCAAGTTAAGCAAACCCAAATATTTATTGACGTTGGATCTGCTCACGCGCCCTTATGTCTAAACAGAAGTACCTACCTAGGCATCTCTACCTAGGCGTCAGTCACACAATACTACTCACATCTTCGAGAATAAATTCCAAGTTAAGCAAACCCAAATATTTATTGACGATAAATTATATAAATCTGCAAAAATGCATTCAGTATCAGCGATTGATCCTCTTGTGGCATTGGTAATAATTATTCTGCCAACTTGTGCACTGGTTATGGCGTGCCTAAGTGCCTACGACCAATTACTTACAGGAGATGGCCAATTATGGGAACTCTTGGTACCTACTAACCTAGTGCCCACCCACACATTCACGTGTTCACGTCGCAGTCACATTTAATTGAACCCACATCCATTTCGCTTGGCATCGGGAATCGTACATTTATAAATAAATTTGTTAAACCGTTACCTATTATAAAGGTTAAGTATCTAGGTAGGATAGTTCAGGGTGAATTCTACAGAGTGGAAAGCTTTCGATTTTATACAGGTCTATCAGACCACGCGATATTTAAGTAGTCATGGTATCAAGTGTGCAGAAGTACAAGAATCTATCTACCTAGAATGTAAACAGTAATGCATGATAAAATAACAAAGGGCTTTTGATATAATTTAGTATAGTTTCCAGTAGCCACTTTCACTTATTGTGCTTATACTAAGTACCTACCTTATCCATATTTAAATATCGCCCCGTTTTGCAAACTTTGCTTTTAATCATGATTCAACTTATTCATTTTTAGGGTTCCGTACCCGAAGGGTGCCAAACGGGACCCTATTACTGAGACTTCGCTGTCCGTCTGTCCGTCCGTCCGTCCGTCCGTCCGTCTGTCACCAGGCTGTATCTCATGAACCGTGGTAGCTAGACAGTTGAAATTTTCACAGATGATGTATTTTTGTTGCTATAACAACAAATACTAAAAATCAAAAGAAATACAACAAACGTGATTTTTTTGCTTATTTTTGCTCGATATTGATAATGGTAGCAGGTAGACGCTTAAAATGTTCACAATATATTGAGTATATTAATATGGTTAACTACGAATTTTACAAAGTAATTTTTCAGGTCAAAGTCAAAGAAGTCAGTCCTTACGTGGTCCTTACGTTACGATACAGCGCGGCGGGCGGCGACAGAATTAATGTTGTGAAAAGTTTAATAAAGTTTTCTTTATACCTCTATTCTATAGCATGTGTAAATGACCTGAATGCTGTTTTCAGTGATCTTTTTGGCTAAATTTAGATTAGATCCAGCGGAGTCAACGCTTAACTACAGGCTTAAAATTTACGAAGTGAAAGCTGATTTTAAGATGCTGCTGATTTGTGTAGATTTCATATAATATTGTGTCCCTGTGTTATTTCCTATATCTAACGGTATATTTTTAACATCTTGCTTGAGACGTAACGTACCTATGTAATACGTAACAATAGTAGATTGTACAACAAGGGCATAAAACGCACTGCGGCTCGGGTGGATATATACGTCTCGGGTAAAATGGGTTTTATGTACGAGTTATACACTCTGCTTTTCACTTCGATTGTGAGGAAATTAAACAGAAATATTGCAAATAAATATTATGAAATAATTGCAAATTAAAATTACCGAGAAAAAATAAGGACTTCCCGCCATTAAACTTTTTTTTTTGGACGGGCCTCCGCAGCCGGCTCTGGCCGCCGGCAGTGGCACTTAGCATAGGTGTATGTGGCTGTTTACCTGACGACCTTTGTATGAGTCTGAGATTTAGACGAAGATTTTACTTTATGCTCTTGAACATAAAGTTTGATTTTATGCTTGCTATACCCGACATAAAGACGAACTTTACGAGCATGAGAAGTGAAAACAATATACAGTACTAGACCATTGTTTTGGCACGTCGGGTCTCGTCTCGCTCTCTCTCTCTCTCTCTCTCCGGCCAAGTCGCCGAGTATCATACTCGGGACGCGTCGTCGGGGGCGGCGTTTTTGCCGCCATAATTTACTATTTTACTAAAAATGTTAATTTATTAGTTAAAATTATTCTGTGTTGAAGTGTTTTGAACTTTTTCTATGTTATTACGACGTGAACTATGAATAGAATACGAAAAAAAATACATGATTAGTCTCTATCGCAAAGCTAACTCGTTCATTGAACAACGGCGCTCACTACACAAGCAACTCTCTTCCTCAGGGTGGCAGCCAAAGACAAGAACTTCCTGCGTCGTATGCGCATCAACTATGTCCTCAACACCGCGGAAGGCGTGCGCTACACTCAAGTGAACACCGGCCACCTCTACTACCGGGACTGCCCCACCATCCGGTACAAGGGCCTGCCCATGATGGATCTGCCCACCACGGACATCGCCAAATACTTCAATATTGCGGCCAACTTCATTGATGAGGGCGTTTCTAGTGGAGGTAGGTGTTTCATTTACATATTAATGAGTTTAATCTAATTGTTCGTGGTCTATTTAACTATGTAGAGAAGAAACATGCTTGGATTGAAATCTCGTAAAGTCTAGATGCCGACTATATGTACATACCTATGTTTGTATGTCTATAATTTCTCAGCGTCCCCCAAAGAGTCTTTAGCATTAGAGGCAGTGATAATTTGATTTTAAGTTTCCTAGCAATAGGTTGAAAATCATCAATAGAAACAGATTGTGGTGAATCAATCATGTTCCATGTCAAGGGACTATTTCAGTAGTTGTACTTCATAAATCACTCACTGGTGTTTGATTGACACAAATTATTAGACATGCCAATGATTAGCAGAATGTGTAATGAACGAATGAGTTAACTAACCTAGCTCCCAATGAATGAATTAGGTACTGTAGGAGTTTGGAAATGTTCCACTAGCAATAACTCACATGCCACAGTCACTCCTAACTTTATTATTTGGGTTTCTACGAAAACATCAATGTACCTAGGTTGCCCATATGAATTAGGTACCTACAGTCGCAATTTATGTACATACTTAGTTATGTACAATATTACCTACAGCAGTAGCAAGCTATGCCCTTTCTAGTACATACATACGACTCGTGTACAGGAACCTAAGCTTTTAGCCTAACCTTGCTTGCTTACTGCTTACGTACTTATAAATGACTAAACTTGTAAACAAACATGACGCGCATAGAAACGTGGACTTCTGATGCAAGACGCCCACAGTCCATGCTTCGCGTCGTTACATACCACGTGGGTGATCGATCATCTATAGATCTAACGTTTTACATACTCATACAGTTGCATAAATTTTATTTGTATTCTGAAGACAGAAGTAGGTTAAGGGCTCTACTCACGGTGCAATCTGTCTTGCAACTTGTCGCTGCAATTTTTTCCATGCAACCTGCAACCTGCTTACTCACGATGCGATCTACCTGCAATCTGTTGCATCGTGAGTAGAGCCCTTTAGATTATCCATCCTCTAATCACCACCATCACCAAGTTATTCCACTTTAAACGATATGGTATACAACACACACCGAATAATATGTCATCCATCATGCTCACGGTCCCCGTTTCTCTCCCAGGCCGCGTCCTAGTCCACTGCATGATGGGAGTCTCGCGCTCGGCCACTTGCGCTATCGCCTTCCTCATGATCAAGCGAGGCATGTCTCTCGCGGAAGCGCTGAGCGTGGTCCGCTCCCGCCGTGACATCCACCCAAACGAGGGCTTCCTTCGGCAACTGCAACAACTCGACCGTGAGCTCCGAGTCTCCCGCGTCCGCTGACAACCAAAGCCGCCATCTCCAATCTGCAAACTCGGCCGGGATGGATGGTACAAGTATAAGTAGAGATGTGGTTGAGTTTTTTGTTTGTGCCATTTTACTGAGAGGCGCGACTGCGCTAGCCAAATCTGTTATTGATCTCATTCACTTAGCTACGATCGAGGAAATATCTAGCGATATGGGGTGTGTGTGAGATGTGTATTTAGCTTGCAAGTAATAGAACAAGTAGATTTCCGGAATGGTTTATACAGTAGCATCACAATGCAGTTTTTGAGACACGTATTATCTTAAATTTCAGATTGTTAAAGAATTAGCTAGGATAGGGATAGGATCTTGTGCTATTGATTGTAGTCGCAAAGCAGTGATGTAAATCTCTAATAAATGAGCCAAATCTGCCTCTGCAGAATATTTATAACTTTTCATGAAGGAAATAAAACCAACCAGACAAGTTTTATCATCAAAGTTGGCCCAAATGTGTATAGCATGAAAATCCTTTGTAAAAGGATTTAATGGAAAACATCAAACAAAAGCAGACGAAACAAAAGAGGGGTTCAAAGTCATGCTCTAATTAAAAAAGCCTTGTATCTAACAACTGGTGACTAGAATAGTAGCATTTTTCGTGAAACTTTCTGTCATCAAAAGTCCATTACGTATTTAATCGAATCATCATAGATTGTAAATGGTTCATTAAATAGAATTGCCTCTTTTGCTGTTGGTACTGGAAAAGAGAAATATTAATCTACATTTTAAAAAAACTTTCAACAGCCAATAACAGACCTAGAATTGTTAAGAATAACGTACCTTCCTAACCTAAGTAAAGTAATAAATAATAATAGAGTTAAATGTTTAATGTTCAGTAACACAGAATCAAGTATTTTGTAAAATATTTTGGTATTCAGATGTGAAATACTTAGTGAGAGATGCTATCGCAAATAAATTAAAACTCACTGGCTATGAGCCAAACTTTTGAACCGAAGACACGGATCGTGTATTATTATTATAATATTACATAGGTACTTATTATATCATATATTTTTACGTTTTCTGAAACACGTCAACTGAGCTGATGAAAAATCAAAGAAATTAGAGTTCACACCTACCTAGAAAGATAGTTTTTATTAGTCATTGTGATTTTTAGGGTTCCGATCATTAAAAGGCAAAAAAGGAACCCTTATCGGATCACTTTGTTGTCCGTCTGTCCGCGTGTCACCACCTTTATATCAAGAACGCATGGACATATCAAGCTAAAATTTAGTCTCATAAAGCTGTGAAGAAATCAACCTTCTAGGTCAACGCAATCGAACACGACCGTTTAGTATGACTCGCTACTGGCACTTGACCGTTTTTTATATAAATAAGTACGTTGTAGGTGAATCTGCATTACTCTAACTTGTGCCATTGTTATTTTTGTATAACGATAACTTATCTGAACTGGTTATTTTTATAACATCTATATTTTACTGAAGAACTCTAAAAGTGTACCTAATTTAAACTAATATTGAGTCATACATACATAAGTGATTGTAATGAAGATTTGTAGCCTTAGGCACAGATTACTAAAGAATTAGCCTTAGGGTTAAATATAGGTATACTTAGTACACAGATTACTTAGTACAATCTGTAGCCTTATAGGCAGGCGAAAACTTAACACGAAAGTTTCAGGACCTACTTAGCCTGGATTTTACCAACGAAAGAGTAACTTTTACTCGAGAGTATCTTCTACTTTTTCATAGACACTAGTGACACCCAGATCACATCACCTCATTTTGTATCCCCGGGATAGATATTCTCGTATAACTTTTTGTTGGTTAAATCCACCCTAAAGATCCCGGGGATAACTTACAAGTTATCAACAAAAAGTTATACGAGAATAACTATCCCGGGGATAACTTGTATGACAATGACAGTTTAAAATGAGGTGATCTGATATGGGTGTCACTGGTGTCTATGAAATAAAAGTTACTCTTTCGTTCGTAAAATCCAGCCAGTAGTGTAGTACTAATGTTAAAGTTGACCTACACATCGGGGATCCTGGTGAACCGAATGTGTTTATTAGGTAGGTAATTATGTAAAATGTAAAGTTATGCTGGCTCTTCAAGACTGCTGATATAGATACGGCGGCGGGTGATGCTCTGTATACCATGGATTGTGATAGATAGAAACAATCGTAAACATTGTCATATCATAAAACAAAAAGCAATTTCTTATTTATTGCGCGCGCCATCCCACTCGGTTTTATTTTAACCCGTATCCATGTGATCCTATTCTTAGGCAGATTGTTATACTTACCTACTTACCTGAAGCCAGAAGAAAGTGGTAATGATCTTGGCAAGAGAGCGTCGCTCGCCCAATCTGAAATGCTTGTTGTATGAGACACCAGGTGTAGAGTGCTTAGCGAGTATGTGTGTCATTGCCGGTTACAGTCAGTGAGCGCATTGTGCGCGTGCGCTGCCAACGTTGGTGTCATTTGGCTGTGTATAAGTGTCGCTATGTACCAGGGGGAAATTCTGGCGCTAGCAAGATCATGTCCATGGTCGAAATATCGATTTTGAGATACCGAAATCTCTATCGTAAACAAGAAAAGCTATTCTTACGACTAGCCTTTCGACCAACCGAGATATCTCGATTCGTTTTCGATCGAAATAAATATAAATTGAGATAGTTTTCGACGGATTTAGGCGATATGAAAACCGATATCTCGACTGGCGAGATGATCTCAATAGCGCGAGAATCTAGGGCCTGCATGTAGTTTGGGATGTAAGTCTGCCGTCACCATAATGCAGCTTATTAATCAATTGCGAAAGCATACGTACCTTTATTGTATCTTAGACTGAGACACTATGTTGGGATAGGGTTGTAGTGCTTGGAATAACAAGCCATAATACCTAATAAACAACAAATCTTAAGTTATAAAAAAAACTTCAATACTTAAATATTCTCCTGTGCTGCTAAGTTCTCATGTCACTGGTCTTGCTAACTCTACGAAAAGCATTGAGCTAGTAATAGTAGTTCAATGACGAACGAAAAGGGAAACTTTTGCAGAGTATAAGTGATTCCATTACTTTATCTAGAACTTGAAGTCTGGATTGTTTTAAGCTACCTTGGTATCAGTTGTGAAATCCCTTATGTGTATTCCCCGCCTTTCTTTATTAAAAGAAAGTCTCTTGAATATATGGTACATACCTATAATTATGTATTCTTGGGCAAGTCATAGATTTTTAATAATAATTTAGGTGGTAACCACCATGCAGTCAACAATAAAATAATAGCCAAATGGCTTTAAACAGAGTTAAATTATAAATTATTTACAAGTCTATTTACAATATGTACTTTTAGAATTCATTTATTTGAAAGGTAGGTAAGTAAGTACCTGATTTTAATTAACAGATGATATTTTGGAAGTATATAACGTGACCCTAGTCATAACATTCTTTAAATGGCTCATCCATCACCAAAGAATAAAATGTGATAGAACAGTTTAAAAGTACTCCAAAGAATCCGTTTACTTTAGAAAGCATAAAAATTGTCTACACCTAATAAGTATATTATTTTGATGTAGGTAGCTTGGCTAGCTAGGTAGGTATTATTGATAGGTATATTTACTGAAAAGATTAGAAAGTAGGTAAAAGTACACCAATAGCACAGGTGAACAATTTTAATTAATAAATGGAGTAGAAGTGATAATATATTATCAATAAATATCAAAGCATCTGTGATTTTAACATTAAAATTGTTCACTGCTGACTGACAAATGCAATTACCAATTGTTATTTTATGCCCAAGATGGATGGCGTCAATGTTTTGTCCAAATAATTTTATGAATAACATGTATTTCTAATCTCTTTGTGTTGGGAAATAAACAATAATATTTAAGGGATGTTGCTCATTATTCATTGAAAAGGTAAGTACCCCACTAAGGCTAGATTCTGGCAAATTAAATTGAAAATATTTATTTCCCATAGAATTACCTGATGGTGAATTTATGTTATGCTACACATTTGCACAAAGCAAATAAGTCTGGCTCAGGCATTGATATTGATTGATATAAAAGTCTGTGGGCTCAGGCTCCGGTAGGGCAATGGTACAATTATATTTATAAGTGAAATGATAGACAAATTTATAAAACAAAATTTATAACAATACACTACATAATCTAAACAAAATTTTAATCTAAACAACTACAAGTACGGTCGATTCATCTCAATCTTGGTGGATTTCTTGTCCCTCGCTCTTGGGAACCAGCGGTGTTTCGTGGTCAGTGTTAGCGAGGACAGCTCCTGCCGAGCCATTTCAGGAGTCATATCCTTAAATACACGCTTTATCTCGTTCACGTCGTTCATCCTCAGAACAGAGCCATCGTCAGCAGCCTCCTTAGGTAGTGGCCTGGAGTGCTCGTAAGGAAACTCTTGGTCTCGGTGTAAAGCGACTATCGTGGTGCCGTCATCAGTAATAACGATCTTGTTATAGCTTCGAGTGATAATAGAACACGGCCTGAAGGCCATTGAACGTAGTAAAGCAGCCATTCCTTTGCAACCAATTCTATTTTTTCTTCGGAAACGAAAACTTAACCTCAATTTTGCTGACTGATTCTCTTCTCTCACAACAACTCTCTCTCATCATCACAGATAAGTTTTTGCTGTCAGACAGAGCTAGTGATTTCAAATACCGATTATTTAGTAAAAAAACGGTAATAATATTTTTCAGAGGAAGCCTTTTAAAATTGCGTTTGGTTTTTCGTTTCTACTATTATTTTTTTATGCTAAACAAACTATCCAACTGCATGCAACATTCTCAGAAACATTACAATACTGGAATGTTTAGGTCGTTTAGGTCACAATCACAAACAAAACCCAACAAAACAACTCACTTAATTAAGGCCCGTTTTGAAACTGTGTGAAGTTTTAAGTGTAAATTGTGGGTTTTGTAAGTGAAGTGTAAAGTCGGCTCTGTTGAGTGTAAGTGTAATCATTGAAGTAAAGGCCCGTTTTCATTTTGATTATTTCTATTGACAGGCAAATTCACTTGAAAAACATGAATTGTTCAAGTTGAATCTGCTGGCTGAGATATCAAAATAAAACGAGATTATTTACATCTATGCATATAATGTCACTATACAAAATATGAACTTATTTTTTTTAACAAATCATTTTGTGTTTTGTTATCTACTTATTATGATTGATCAACAAAAACCCTTATCCATCCGATTTATTCTTAGTGGACACAGGCTTAACATAACATATTAATATAGTACAGCTTTCCAACGATCTCTAAGCGTGGTGACAGGTAGAAGTAGACTTTATAGGCTTGATGATCGTAAGGATTGAAAGATCTGTGTTGCATCAGGCAGCAGTTTCATTGACCTGACTGAAATACACTACATTGAACATTGATTCCTTGTTGTTTGTATTTGCTTTATTTGCATCGGAGAAATGATGTTCACAGAGCATCCTGTGCTCACTGTAGAGCTTCTTATGAAAAGCTACTGAAGTGAATTTTTCCTCCACTGGAAACTTGTACTTTGCCCAAAATGTACAACTGGAAATAAAGAACAATTTTATTAAGGTAGTGTTAGCAACTTGTTGCTTAGAAATGTAAATAGACATAGATATTAGAGGTTGGTGAGCAAAACATGGAAACAATTGTGCCTCTGGAAACCCATAGATTTGACAGCTCAAATCCCATAAATTTTTGACAAGTGCAAATGAAAAGGAACGTAGACAGAGAAAGGAATAGATGGAGTGCATGCGTACACCTTTGAGATGGAGATAGAGTTGGTTCTCAATAAGCATAAGGTTCAAAATCAGAGATTTTCTGCCACTCATCTGTCAAAACAAGAGCAAACAAGCATTTGACAATGCTGTGGCCAACAACAAAAACGCATAAGGGACAGGTGATCGTTATTGTTTCTCGCTTACACAAAAATGATTCGTATTATGTCATCTCTTTCTTTTCTTTTTTTCTTACGATGTTCCATCTCTATACTATACTCCCTTTACGAAAAGGAATGAACAAAGTACAACACGGTTACATTATCTCTGGACCTCGCTGGAAAATGCTCAGAACAATAACTAAAGCTAATAACTATAGCTCAGGGAAAATGTAATAACCTTGTCTGTTTAAATAGTTCTTTAAATATGCCGCCAAATAGTTGCTCTGGGCAACTTCTAGGTGGCGCTAGTAAATCGTATCATTTTTTTTGTATGAAGTTGTCTTTCTTCTTGTCAGAGTAATTGTGTTCTGTGTCTGTGGTATTCTCTGCTCCTTTTTATTACCTACCCTATTTAATTTTTCTTTTTGTGTAATATCGGGATAAATTACGAAACGTTGATAGTTGGAAATGGATTTTCCAGCAACTCCATCCCATGGTTCAGATGAATACGGTATCCCTTCTCCCCTCGATAGCATGCACGACCCAAAACGACGCAGGTAACTATTTTTCATCTATTTCATAGTAAATTCCATAATATTTACCTTCAAGGCGGTATCCGTAATCAAATAATCTTATTACAGCTCATCAAGGTCAATAAAACGTCGCCGTTTTGACGATGAATTGGTGGAGTACAGTTTCGGCCACCCGGGTGCCTCGATGGGGAAAGGGGACAAGCGAATGCGTACACAATCGTATACCAGTCACTTCCCGCCGACTCCTGACGCGCTGGTAGGACCCAGCACGCCGGTGACGCCGGGCCTGCCACCGCCGCTGCCTGAGCGTCGCAGGGCTTCCAGCAAGCCATCGATAGCTAGCAGTCTAGCTAAGAAGGCACGTCGTAAAGGGCAACTTAGCCAGCTGTCTACGAAGGATCTTGGGCGTTGGAAGCCTACGGATGATCTTGCCCTCATATTGGGAGTTCAGCAGGTACACATTTTACTTTTACCCCCTTTATTAATAAAAACAATAATCCTGGAGTAACTACGCAATAGAGCTAGACAGCTGTCTAGCTCTGTCCCGTAGTTACTTCCGGATTAACGTTAGTCCAGGAGTAAAACTTTTTATTAATAATGGGGTTACAGTTTGAAATAATAAGTCCTTAACTCAAAGACATTATTGTTTTTTTATTCACTGATATATTTTGCGCACATATTGCTTCTGATCCCATACTGCCTACAAGTAAACAAAAATATCTTTTATCTTCCAGACAAATGACCTGCGTATGGTCCACCGAGGTATCAAGTTCTCCTGCCGCTTCACTCTTGGTGAGCTGCAGTCTCGCTGGTATGCTCTGCTGTATAATGCCGAGGTGTCCCGTGTTGCGGTCGCCGCTATGAGGAACTTGCACCCGGACTTGGTGGCTGCGGTACAACAGCAGGCCCTGTTCTCTACAGCTGAGGAGGATCTGCTTGGAACATTGGCCAGTGTGAGTTTTTATTACTAGTATATCATTCATTACTGAATGTGTTTTGCTAATTTAGATTATATTCACATTAGATTTCGATTAACTGTATCAACCATGTTTTGAATTGCCAGTGAATGTTGATTTGAAGACAAATTGACCTCTATTGGTGAGAGCTGTATTTGATAGTTGGGCAAGCTAGCTGTTGTATTGTAGAAAATGCCATAAGCGAGTACCAATCCAGCCATTCCTAGTCTCACCAATCTGAACATTGGCTTGCAGAACTCGCGGCCAGCTATTGAAAAGTTCCAAGAGCTTCTGGAACAGAACCCTCATGTTTTCTACCCGTCGCGGACTCCTAAGACTCTGATGGCGCATTGGCAACTACTCAAGCAGTACTATCTGCTTCCGGACCAGGTTGTTCAACCTTTACCTAAAGGTTAGTTCTACAATTATTATGCGTTTATAGAGAAGCGGCGACGCTACTGCGCTCCGCCATTGATCCCTCCTGATATTAAACCACCATTATTTATAAATTTAATTGATGTGGTAACTTTTGACGCTTAAACCTCGACTCTTATCACCTTGTATAGTTCGCCAGGCGCGAGTTGCGCATCATCACAGGTGTTTTTTGCGCGAAAAGGTTTTGCCTAACTTCAGACGTGATCTTTTTAGAATACGCGAAGTATACTAGGGAAGCAGCCTGATGTATTTGGTGACGAGATATGGTCGAGCTGTCATATCCCAATGATAGGAAATGAAAACACCCCTCTAATTCCAAGTGAAGTTTGTTGACTGGTATTTAATTACCTTTTCCAGCTGGCGAGGATGTGATGACATTCGCTGATGCGGAAGAAACAATGAATGACTCAGAACTCCAGGACATCAGGGAAGACGGCATGGATGTTGAGATGCAACTGGCTGACAGGTAACTAGTCATTAACTCACCACAAGGATTTTCCTGTCGTTTGAATAGAGCCTACACCATACTTAGTCTATCTCTCTCTCCATACATTTACGTATTACTGTAGCATAGCGATGTTGCGTCGCGACTGTATCGATGCTGCATCGCGACTGCATTGGCGGACGTTTTTTACACAAACGAGAGTTTGGTGTAACATTCGTCCGTCAATGCATGGAGATGCTTGTTAACATCACGATACTGCATTGCTACAGAAAGTAGAATAGAATAGGAAGCACATTTATTCAACTGTCACAATACACAAAACACAGCAATAACAAATTATAAATAGAAACGAGTAGGAAATAAAATATACACATGACAAAAAGAACAGTAAAAAATAAGATTGGACAGAACGGCGCCATGAATGGTGTACCGCAACAGCGAAACGGCTCCGACTCAGCATGTGTTACAGGTACAGGACCTCCAGGAGATTCTGCAACGCGGGCCTAGTCGTGGGCGACCGTTTACATGTACCTAGTCTCCCCATGATGCCTTCCCCCATCGGTATACATAAAGGATGCGCCCTCCCGTACTAAACTTCTTACTGTTTTGAGTTTTGAGGCCAGAAAAAATAGCGCTCACTACCAGGGGCTCATAAAAAGAGGCTACACTTTCAAGTGCCTGGTGACGTGTTCGTATATTGCACATAAAAGACAAAACAGAAAATACAGAGAAGTAATTTACATGTTCCTACTATTAAAGCCTTTGCTTCCCCCCAGGCTGGACAAGAAGGAGATCCGTCTGCTGGAGAACTGCGTGTCGCGCTGGCAGGTGCTCGTGCAGTCGGTGGCGGGCGGCGGCCACGAGCTGGACAAGAACACGCTCGCCGTGCTGCGCGGTCGCGGAGTGCGGTACCTCATGCGCTCCAGGGAGGTGAGCAGCAGTGTCATGTACGACAGACAGACAGACAGACAACGCGCTCGCCGTGCTGCGCGGTCGCGGAGTGCGGTACCTCATGCGCTCCAGGGAGGTGAGCAGCAGTGTCATGTACGACAGACAGACAGACAGACAACGCGCTCGCCGTGCTGCGCGGTCGCGGAGTGCGGTACCTCATGCGCTCCAGGGAGGTGAGCAGCAGTGTCATGTACGACAGACAGACAGACAACACGCTCGCCGTGCTGCGCGGCCGCGGAATGCGGTACCTCATGCGCTCCAGGGAGGTGAGCAGCAGTGTCATGTACGACAGACAGACAGACAGACAGACAACACGCTCGCCGTGCTTCGTGGCCGCGGAGTGCGGTACCTCATGCGCTCCAGGGAGGTGAGCAGCAGTGTCATGTACGACAGACAGACAGACAGACAGACAGACCGACAGACAGACAGACAGACAGACAGACAACATGCTCGCCGTGCTGCGAGGCCGCGGAGTGCGGTACCTCATGCGCTCCAGGGAGGTGAGCAGCAGTGTCATGTACGACAGACAGACAGACAGACAACACGCGCGATTGATGGACGACTGCGTGTCGCGCTGGCAGGTGTCATATTCATTTTCATATTCTTTATTGTACAGAAACATAAAAAATCGGTTAAGTGCGGGTCGGTATCGCACACGAAGGGTACCGTACCATCGTACAACAAATCAAAAGCACTCAAAACAATAAACAAATAAACAAAAAGAAAATTTTAAAAGTTTATGCCTTCACGAGATTTGAACCGACGACCTCCGGATTGAGAGTCTACATCATACCGGCTGAGCTACTACAACCATGTGGGTTGACGCGAAATATGCTATCATATTTAAATGTGTAGTATATGTTTCTATGACATGGTTGCTATGACAATAAATAAACAGTTTCAGTCAAGATCTCCATTTTAAAATGCGTAAGTGTATCTAAACACGTCTCTTGTATCGGGGCCCCCTTTAATTTGCAATATCTCTCGTATTTCAGTATTTGTGGTTGGTGCGGCAACAGATATACACATTCTGTGAAAATTTCAGCTTTCTAGCTATTACGGTTCGTGCAGACGGACCCGGTGACAGACAGGACGGACGGACGGACGGACGGACAGACGGACAGCGAAGTCTCAGTAATAGGGTCCCGTTTGGCACCCTTCGGGTACGGTACCCTAAAAAATACATTTACAAGAAATATATGCCAAGGCGAGCTTATCTCTAAAGAGATATTTCTACCAGCAAACCTAGGCAGGACAGGAATGTGGATGCATGAAGGCAGGTTTCATGTACAAACGACAACTATTTGTGGCCTGTTATAGGGTGGGAGGATAACATATTATGTATTTTAATACCTAGTCTGATGAAGAATCTCAGGCTGGGAAAGTAGGCTATGCTGAGCTTGCTTGCATGTATCGGCCGCCCGCCACAGGCACTCACCATTAGGGAGAGAGATGCCAGTAAATATCGACATGGGGTTTAGGTCACGATACATGACGCGTGTTTTTGTGTCTTTCAATGTATAGGTAGGTATTAATTTTGTTGAAGGAAGTCTGTAAATAATTATTAATTTAATACATTCTCTTTTCCTTGATGTTTCAATACAGGTCTTCCTAGTGTCTGGATCAACGAGAAAACATAAACGATATAATTTAAAATACAACTAAAGAAATGCAAATGTAATTTACTTATGAAAATAAACATTCATTCATTCATTCATTCATTCATTCATTCATATTTAGGTAATTTAACTCATTCATAATATTACAATCACTGGTTATGGGACGTGCACAAGCTAAACATGGTGGTATATATGTATAGCTATTGCATTGATCGATCTCTTTGCATGTAGACTCTACATTGTAGAGTATCATCAGCGCTCGATAATTCAATCCTATTTGATTATAACCACTAATAATAATGATACTTCGACCCACTGTTAACTGTTCGCCATTGTTTGGTCGTTCGATCGGTGTGCTTCTGAGAGTGAAGGGGTTAATATATTCTCTATATACTCGTTGTTAGCGAGTTTCAATGTTTCAATAACCCATTGCTTCAGACATCATTCATCATCATCAGCACTAAGCCTTTTCCCATATGGGGTGGCCCCGTCTCTCCCTTTCGCTCCGACGTCAATTATTCTCCATTGTAAGTTTTTTCGGCCTATGTCCTTATGAGAGATTACCGATTACCCAGTTATTCAATCTCAATTAATCTATAATAATTAGACATACGTTTATTCATTAAGAAAAAAAAAAACGAAAGGAAATTCAAAGGCAGGAAATCGACATTAAATTGTAGAAGTAAACATGTAAGTATTAGTAGTTGCGAGTCATTCCCAAATATATCAAACTCTCTCATCGGAACTTGGTTTGCTGGAAGAGATCTATTTTTAGAGATAAGCTTGCCTTTGTACACTGTTTTTATTTACTTTTTGTCATTGCAATTAATTGAGTGCAATAAAGAAATTATGAAATTATAAGTATTCTAATTACTTACCGGGAAGTCTTGTTATGGGTTTTGTAACAGTTTTTATGAAATAAAACAACTTTTATTTATTTATTATTAAGTATTTTTCGAAACAGAAGAGATTAGAAGATGATGTACGCATGGCTCGCCAGTAAAATGGATCCAACGTAATGAGGTTACATAACGTATGACCGTAAATCCTGTTTTTGATCGACTGTCTGATTTATTGATTTGCCCTAAAATGGAGAAAAACTGGTTTACCTTGAAAAAATAAAACTTAATTTTGTGAAAAACTGAAATAAGCTGTCAGTTAACATAAAATACAGACTTTAGAATTTGTTGTTTCTTAAGTTCATACTAACACGATGGGTGCTTCGGCTAATCACCCTCTTATCAACCGACTTCAAAAAAAGGAGGAGGTTCTCAATTCGACCCGTATGTTTTTTTTTCTTTTTTTTTCTATGTTTGTTACGCGATAACTCCGCCAATTATGAACCGATTTGAACAAATCTTTTTTCGGCGTATAGGTAATACCTCAAGGGTGGTCCCATTGACACCAGGTCAGTATCTGATGATGGGATCCTGGAGAAATCGAGAGAACTCTTCAAATATTATAGGCAGACCTATAGTGATTTTTGTGTTTTTCATAATAACTCGTGCAAATGCACATAGCATAATATTGTGATGCGGAACTGCTGATGAAGACCACATATGGCCACCAGATCTGCTCAATACTAGGTACAAATACAATGCGTGGCTGACGGGCAGGCAACGCATAGCCTAAACCGGTGGACCTAGAGCCATGAAACTTTGTACAGGGGTTCCTTAGTCGCGTGGGGTAGCACTGATATAGGATTTGACAAAATTAATCCCCAAGGGGGGGGGGGGGGATAAGGGGTTACAGTTAGTATTAAACTCAATCTAATCAAATAGGGTTTGTGGAAGTCGGTTTTTTCTAAAGTTTACTTTTTGTTTCAATTATTTTTCACCTACCAGTCCTTAGCCCACCACTACGCCCAGACAGTGTTTATTAGGTTAGAGTTCCTTTGGTCTCTTGCTCAGTGGTCATTCATTACAGGATAGAATGGACATTTTCCCCATTATAATGGATAGTCGGATTTCAAGTTACCAGATGCCTATCAGTATACTTAATTGGTTAGTTTTATTTTTGAAACTTTCAGAATTAGACACATTTAATTTCCACTTTATTTGTACAGCAGTTTGTGAATTCGGCCTGAAACCGATACAGAGGCTATGTGATTTTCATAACCATATGTCTATTCTTACAGAACCTTGCTAGCTTCGCAAAATATTTGCAGATTAGGTACGTATTTCATATAAATTACAATATAATTATATTGATATTCCTAAGAAATCTGGGTCATTCATGTTATTGTAAAACTCTGGTGATTTATTAATCCGTGTATAAAACGGATTAATTGACGGGCATGTTCTAAAAGCTGATAAGATTATGTTTTACGGAATGTAGGTTTATGATTTAATTCGATTTGATATTAAGGTAGTTTTGCAATAAATGCAGACATATAATTAATTGCTACTGTACTACTTCATTCTGTTGAACACGATGCTATCATTGGTATCAAAACAAACAAACTATGGCACTAAACTGACAACCTTGAATCCGACATTCCCGATTACCCACCCGTATATCCGACGTACCCGCACCAAATATCTTGGCTCCGGATGACATTTGACCTCTCTCTTTCACCCCTCTTTAGCCTACGCCCTCTCACCTTCTCACACCTTTCGTGCAGACATGAAGATACTTGCAAGGTCTGTAACAGCAGTGTCTTTTCATGTTTCTTGTAAGAGCGCGTTCGAGTGCTAGGGTGGAGGGGTTAGCGGGCGCATGAGTACAATATAGACGTATACATGTGCGAGGGAGTTAAGGTAGAGGACGCTCGCTCGCTCGTGTGCCAGGGGTCTGTATCTGTAAGAAGGTCGCGTAGAGCTTTGGGGCGAAATAATTTCATTTTTTTTTTCTTGCAATGCAACTGAACGTAGGTACAGTAAATTTTTTGTTGCAAGGCTTTTATCGTGGGTTGCCACCAGGGACTATATATCCAATTGACTGCGCCTGCGGGGGAATGCGGCTCGCCAAACGTTTGTTGTATTCAACAAACGTTCGCATACGCAACCTATGTACGATGACGGG
Source organism: Argyresthia albistria (assembly GCA_963457715.1). Classification (NCBI taxonomy): domain Eukaryota; kingdom Metazoa; phylum Arthropoda; class Insecta; order Lepidoptera; family Argyresthiidae; genus Argyresthia; species Argyresthia albistria. The sequence continues at coordinate 3,808,286 of OY735252.1, read as the reverse complement.
CCGACAGTTTCGCAGCGGCTGACCAATCACAGCTCTCTTACCTTGTCCGGCGTCCCACGCCTCCCGTAAATTGGTGAGTTGTGTTTCAAAGGAAAATGTATCTATGCGCTCTCCACTGGATAAGTGCTCCCTGGTTGCCACAATCCCGGCAATGTCACAGAAGAAAAGGCAGGCAGGCAGGCAGGCAGGCAGGCAGGCAGGCAGGCAGGCAGGCAGGCAGGCAGGCAGGCAGGCAGGCAGGCAGGCAGGCAGGCAGGCAGGCAGGCAGGCAGGCAGGCAGGCAGGCAGGCAGGCAGGCAGGCAGGCAGGCAGGCAGACAGACAGACAGACGGACAGCGAAGTCTTAGTAATAGGGTCCCGTTTGGCACCCTTCGGGTACGGAACCCTAAAAATGACATTAAAATTAGGGGAAATCAAGTTCTCATCCCCTTGCAATAGACATTAATTGACGTCTTGGTACCCACTTTCAAAGTCAAAGGACTCTTCTGTCCTCAAGCAAAGTTGCGTAGAACTGGCGAGCCCCTGTAAACGTCACTCACGCGTCATAAGATAGTTGAAAGACTGGCAGTGTCGATTGCCCGCCATAGCCCAGCCTCAGACCGTATTAGTTGACTATGGACGTGTTGAGTTACACCGTTACACGCTAAACATATCTACAAACATGTGCCGCTATCCTCCCTAACGGGAAACAGCACGACGATGTTCCAATAATATCTTCCAAGTTAGGCACTTTTTTGCTTGGTGTAGGGCGAGAGCTAGATCGAACTCGTTATCTTTATTGTGTGTTCTGTAAACATGTCAAGGATATTTTTTATAAAGGTGCTGTCATATGTCTCCACTGACCCACAGTGTGTTGTACCCCGTTCCCATGGTAATCTTGAATATCTACTGTTATTGGAAAACGATTGTCCGAGTATATCCGGACAGCGGTCATTAAATGATTATCTAATGGAGTTACTAATGCAGATAGATCGGACCATGGAGCGGAACTTTAATAAATTATTTAAATTTAATTTATTATTATTGATTACCTTGCTGTTTCCGGCCTCTTTGTTGCGTTGAAATGTATACATATTTCCCCAAGTACGATGACAGGTTGTTGACGTGTATTGTATGACTTTACCGATATCAATATACCCCAGTCATTATCGACACAAATAATTCACCAAGTTAAAAACTTAAAAAAGCGACCTCACCTGTCCGCGCGGGATGCGAATGCCGTCTAAGAACACGATAATGATATACGTATGAGCCTACGATATCTGTCTTCTGAGTTCACAATACTACACAAAATAAACAGATATCGGTGTGTACAGCTAGAATTCATCTCAATGACAATGAGCGTAAACGCCACAAAGTCACATAAAGGCAAAAAATACGTTTCATTTTGGTTACTGGATGATAGCCTTTTCTATGTAGAAATCTAAGTAAGTACTGGACTGAATCTCGATATTCAAAAAAATTGACTATCCTTGGGTCAACAATTCATATAAAAATATATTTTTTTGAAATCGGTTTGTAAATAATACAAGTTTTGAGGTAACACACATAAAAAAAAAAACATACAACCGAATAGATAATGATAACCCCCTCCTTTTTTGAAGTCAGTCAGTTAAGACTAGTTTATAACCGAAAATTGCAACCCTGAGAACCTTGTGCTGACAAAGACAGAGGTGTAATCTAAATATATAAATATGGAATATAGGGGCACTTTTCGGGGGCCAACTGAGAAAAATAAAATTTTAAATATTCAAAATATGCCGTGTGATATAATATCAAATGAAAGCGAATGGTGTGAGGATCTTAAATGTATTTTTATAATATATTTAAGACTAATTTGGAAAATGTTATGCTCATTAATATGACCGATTCGCATGTCATCAAATCCTCCAGGGTACTTACCGAAGAAGATCGATAATTATCTACACTATTTTTAAGACCTTAATGTTATTATGGCGTGCAATAAACAAATATGAATATGAATGAATATGAAGTCCTAAAAATCTGAAATTTGGTATGCAAGCATATGTTTTCACCTATATTCCATAAAAACTCCGAAATCCACAACTTGAACCCCCGAACCCTCTAAATATGAGGTGCAAAGTTTGTATGAAAGACTTAATTAATTTTAGGGTACGTCCTGAAGTCTTATGCCCGATTTCACCAACGGTTAGGGGACATTTAGCTCTTTTTCTTAGCTGTCTAGCGACTGTTTCGAAGGCCGGCCTCTCAAATTTAGGCGGTCTCCTAGTAGCCTAGATGGCCCTTAAACTTAGGTCAAAGCGAAACAACCGGTAGGTGGCCCCTGAAAGGAAATAAAGTGTCCCCTAAAGATTGTTATTGTTGTACGAACGAAACCCTCTCAACGCGAGTCCAACTCGGACTTGGCAGTTATTGTTACACCTTCACCAGAAAATAGTTGTCTTCACGAGTGCACCTAATCGATTAAATAGATGCTTTGCTAGATTTTATCCTTCACCTGTGTTCCTAATGACCTGACCTTCCGATTTCCATGCCGTGCTATCATTAATAACTGATCTGATATTTTGCTCTTAGTTCCGATCCTTAAAAGGAAAAAAGGAACCTTTATAGGATCACATTGTTACTGAGACTTCGCTGTCTGTCTGTCTGTCTGTCACCTCATGAACCGTGATAGCTAGACAGTTGAAATTTTCACAGATGATGTATTTCTGTTGCCGCTATAACAACAAATACTAAGAAACAAAAGAAATATTAAGAGGGGCTCCCATACAACAAACTTGATTTTTTTGCTCATTTTTGCTCGATATTGATAATGGTAGCAGGTTGACGCTTAAAATGTTCACAATATATTGAGTATATTATTAATTAATTAAATTTAAATTAAATTAATAGCTAGGAGGGGCTCCCATACAAAATGTTTTTTTTTTGTGGTATTTTTTGTATTATCCAGTGATAATAAATCACGACTGAAACGTCCCAGCCTTAGTAGCTCGTTGTCGCTATCAATAAGTCAGATGGGCCGAGCTCAAACCGCCCGTGGTTATTACTGTGACATTAGTGTAAAGTGTGTCAGAAATTCAGAATGGAAATGGTATAGATTAGCTCAAGGACGCGGCCTGGTCATAACGTCGAGTCAGCCGCAACGATCGTGACAGTGAAATACTTGTTAGCTATTGTCACATCGGCGGGTGCATCATATGCCACCGGGTTGGTTATTGATTGACCTCGTTTTAGACCATATTTATAACGTCAGTCGCTGTCGCTGAATATATTAAATTCGATTCGTGAGTACATCCGGATGATACGAACATAAATGTGAGTGGTTCCGTGAAAAGGGACCTTATGGGAAAAAAATAATTCCTAGTTAATCGAGTTCAAACTTTGGAGTCGTGTCTATTCGCGGTTATTCTGACGACCGACTATAGTGACATTAAAAGATAAATAAACTATACCACTTAAAAACGCCTTGCTTCTCACGCAGGAGATGCAGGTTCGAATCCCGGTGCTGACCATGTACCAATGAGATGATTAATTTGTCTTAAGTACATTATCGGACACTCCGTGTTTCGGATGGCACGTTAAGCTGTAGGTCCCGGCTACTATCACTACTTCGTAGTATGTAGTAGTCGTAAAACCTCTCCACCAACCCGCACTGAGCCAGCGTGGTGGAGTATGGCTCAATCTTACTCGGATCCGGGTAAAGGCCTGTGCCCCTCGGTGTGGACATCAATGGGCTACATTTACTTTTTACTTTACTTAAAAATAATCTGTTTGGACCAAATTAAAGAGGAAAGTGCAAGGAATTTAATTCACTAAAAAAACGAAAAAGCGTCTAATCCCATAGGGTCCCTTTTCGCGGAACCACTCACAAAATTGTAAAACTTATGCTTGTAACTTATATTTCTTGAATGTTTCACACACTGCGGTTTTTAGATGTGTGTCTGTGTGCATTGAGATAAAATTGTTGATGTTGACCTTTAGGCTGGTTTCACAGCTGATCGGGGACCCGTACGGGCCGAAAAACAAAAAAAAAATTCTAGCTCTGTAGATAAGAGCTGTGATATGTAACACCCGTGATAAAATTTCGATAGCATCACTAAAATAAGTTAGGTATTTCTCGGACGGTGACTTCCGATATTCCGACAGAGTCGGTAATGTGAAATGCCCATGTTGAAGCGCTGAATCTCCTAAAGGTTCGTGTCTACTTTCCATACCCAGAAAAATAAAAATGCTATGCTATGAATGAAGACACAATCCTTTCCATCAGTCGTTGTGTTTGAAAACATCGTAAAGCCAATGGAAACTAGATAGCTATATGAAGATTAAAAACACAAGAATTGTTATGTTTTTACATCCTCCGCCAAAAGTAGTTATTCAGAATATCTTAAAACTTAGAGTTTGAAATTGTAGAAATATTCAGTGTTTCAAAGTAATAAAAACACTCAATTTCCGCACTGTTCTGCCGCAGCGACTGGCGTAAGAGCCAAGTTGCAGTGTGAGCTGATGTGAACTATATTTTACTATGGTTGTGTCTGAGATCGCAGCCGCCACAAATCGATTTGCTAATTTTACCGATACACGGGCCCTTTTATAGCATATCGCGAGACAAAATCCAGGCTTTCACTCAACGACCAAATGGAACAAAATCCAGGCTTTCACTCAACGACCAAATGGAACGAAAGCGCGACATTCAACAAATCAGACGGTTCGCCAGAAATTGACCATTGTTTGGTGTTTTCAAAAACCCTGGCCAGTGTTTGAACAACACATTGTGCAAACACCTATTGTTTTGCATTTGTAAGGTGCTGCATAATCATAACAATCGTTGGACGATGTCATGAGAATTGATGGAATATCGATCGATGTCCGAGTACTCTGACTACTACCGAAGATGCTTCGGATAGCTGAAAGTAAATGCGGTTCAAGTATTTTGCTGCTAAAAGGCTTCTGTTTTAAATTAGTGAATACGTAACTCACTCAGCTGTCATCTAGAGTCGCTTCATTTGCACTAAGTGTCGGTATGTCACCCGTAGAGTCACTCAATAGTACAGGATGTGACAGAAAGGTGACCCGTATTTTAGAGGGAGGTAAGGGATATCACTATGGATAAGATTTACCTAGGAACTTTAGGATTTCTGGATAATACATGATTTAACTTTGTCTATAGTGTAGACGTGTTCGACAAACCCCATAAGTGCGGACATCGGCAAAAACCCGAGCAACAAATCAATTTATTATCTAGCACAAAACATTTACGGCAATCCATAATATGCGTATAATAAGTTTAGATTAACTGTACCTGTGCAGTAAGTGGCAAATATTATCAACACTGAAACTACCCCTACCGATAAATTAGTAAAGATTGGGTAGGTTCGTCTGATAGTTTGTAACGCCTAGAATATCTTACATCACGTTTAAATTTTATAGCGGTTTTTATAGCGTTGCACTGGCATGTTCTGCACATCTACTTTCAGCTACATTGGTAGGTATAATAAAATCAGTATAAATTATTTTACCTACCTAACTACTCGTGATTTGCTATTTTTATGGCCGGTAATATAAAGATTTTAATTGCTTCAAAAACTTGATACGTTAACTTTAATGCAAATATATTAGCGTCTAGCCTCCTGTGATAGGTTGTCGTCCGTGTCATCGTCCATGAAGAATATACCTCCACAAATACATTTCTTCCGTTTTGGATGGTAGCTTCTTTTAGTAGATTCAGTACTGTAACTAACTAATCTATATTGTACGTAAGTAGCACCCTTTCTGTAACACATGTTTTCAAAGATATGTAATGTAAGTACTATTAAGCTCATACAGCTGCATATCTTCTGTTATTTGTTTGCAAATGGTTGTGTGGATAGTAGACAGAATTGTATTTACCTGTGTTGTGTACATACGTACCTACCTGTATATTTGTAAAGCTATTAACTCGATAACAAATTGTTTAATTAAAACATTTAACTGATACCGAGCCGGTGTGTGTTAGAATGTGTTCTGAAAGTGTGGCGAAAGGAGTGAAATGAATGAGTACGTATATACCATAAAGTAGCTGCTGTGACTATACTTAATGTCGTATAAATATTTTATTCTAAAGTCCAATTGATTCTCAAGGCTAATAACTTTGGAAGGAGAAACTGCATTTTTGCGCCAGTACAAGGTGCACCATGTATTATTTGCACCAGTACAAGGTGCACCATGTATTATTTGCAATTTATTACTAGTGTAATATAAAACGTCGGTGATTTATGTATAAGTACCTCCTGTATGCATAAGTGACGTGATGACCTCTGGGGCTCTCCAACAAGGAACTACATTGAATACTTTTAAGTAAATTAAAATAATTAACAATATGTTACTGAGACCATCATTTTGGATGAAACGTTCGAAACTATAAGTAAAGCCTTTAAAAAAAATGTTACATGGGTAAGATATATCTATAATGTTTTTGATTTATCGCTTAAATTATCCTCTCGTGCTTATCACGTAATGCGTTCATCTTATTCCGTATACTTAGGTATAACTAAATAAAATAAAATGGTACCTACATCAAATATCTAGCATTAAACTTTATTACCTAATCATCTAATCAACCAGCCAACGAGGAAACATCCGACACGCGCCGCCCGCCGCACGTACGTCCTTTTCACTAATCTAGGTGCTCATAAAGAACAAATTTTGGTTGATGCAATCGGGTTATAGTATTTTATTCCAAACACCCAGATAGTCAGGCAGCTCAAAACACATCGTGATTTATCATTCTACCCGCTATATAACTAAAGAAAAAATATTGAAAACATGACTCGCGTGCGCGTACTCGCTCCTACTGCGTCGGTCAGTCGATCAACTTGTTGCCAGGCGACCGCATGCTATTTTTATAATAATAAGTGATTAATTGTTAATATGGAACAAACGCATAAAGGTATGTACATCAACTGTATGTAATTTTTGATGCGCTATTTACATTTCAAGTTGCATAAAGGGCACTAGAAAAACCAAGCAAATAAGAAAAAAATATGAGACTTTTTCGTGTTTATTGGACCGCAACTATTTTAGTTGGTAGGTATTGGTCTTGAAATTATTATGTATGTGTAGGGTAATTATGTGAGATTCAAGAAAATTACGATTTGGCTGCAACAACCTGCAATAACTAGTTTTATGTGATTTTCTAGACCTCGCGGAAGGAATAAAGCTGTGCGAAATTATTGAGAATTTCACGCCCGCAAGTTTTCAAGGACACAAAATGTGCAAGATGCTGCACATTTTGTGTCCTTCTGCACATGCTACTTATATCATCAGACCCTCTCATATCGAGTTTGGGAAGAGCTAGGTCTAAACCCAGTGGCAGCATACCTCAATCGGTTCTGGATTTATTAGACGTGCCTGAGATAGCAGCAAACTAAATACTTACACTAATATATACACTACAACTTGTTTTATTTACTTATAAATCACACCAAATTAGTCACCTCTTAGAAGAATCCAAATATCTTTCATTGTCAATTTAGATATATATTAGTATGTTTTAGTGTATTCATACGATATTTATTGTTAAGCTGTATTTATGTAACTGTCTATTCCTTAGTGATAGGTTCTTATATGTGTAATAATAATATCTATGTATTATAGGTACCTACTAGAATAGTATTATTGTACGCGAAATTCTTCCCTTTACCTATCATCTCCGTCTCCTACCCAACATGGTTTGCTGGAAGAAATCTCTTATTAGAGATAAGCTCGCCTTTGTACATATTTTTTCTATGTTAAGCTATTTTTACTGTCATGTGAGTACAATAAAGAAATTACGAAATTACGAAGAATTAGATTTTTAAGACGGAAAATACATTATATAGAACCACCACGCACGAGTCTAACTTGCACTTGACCAAAATTATACTGCAGATACTATATTTTTCATATATACAACAACGGAACGCTTTTTTGCGCGAAATATCATGTAAAATTAATATTGAGCGCCTAGATTGGTGAAAAGGACGTACGTGCGCCGCCGGCTGCGACAAGTCTGAGGCTGCGAGTGCGACTGTCGTCTGTCGCCGATCCGACGACGGCAAGAGAGAGAGAGAGAGATAGCTGATAATGAGTGTCTGATGTAAGAGGAAGGCCGCGTTCAGGAACGTATTTAGAAGGAGACGTTTACCAGAAGTTTCCGAGGTTAGAAGGGATACCGGGTTCGGAAGAGCCTTTGGGTAAATGACCCAACTGAGCACACTGCGTTATATTAAGGTAAACGGGCCATATTTTCACTGCAATATATGGCTGGCAACTATTGTTGTCTTTTTTTAACATGTGAGTATGAGTGAGAGGGACACCAATAGTTGCCGGCTACATATTGCAGCAAAACCTGGCCCGTTTAGGAGCCCCTTAACAAAATGGCCATACGGTACCAACTCATTAGTAGGTAATCAATCGATGCCATCAAGTTACATAGGTACCACATGGACTTATGCATAATATAATCCATGCACTATTGCTAATGGTATGGCCATGATCTGGTATTTATGGTAATGAAATGACCACCAAACACACGAAATTTTCACAAATGGAAATGATTCTTCAAGATTACAATGTTAATTCCTACGAAGAGGTTAGCTTACGCATCGTGGCCTGCCAGAAAGAAGCGCGGACCTCGTATGAGTAGGTAATTGTGGTTTTATACTGATAGCTTATCAGCTAATTAATGTGTCAACAAAGATAAACAAATACTTATATCTGCTCTACGTATAGTTTTGTAACGTAATGTTTTGTAGTTGGTAATTTGTAGCGCTGACTTGTGGCACGCAGTGGCAGAAAAAGGTTTATTCAGATTCATTGAGCTACCATTACTAGGTTCGCTAGTAATAGTAGTTCATGTTCAGATTATTCTGAATTAGAGAGGATAACAGAAAGTTGTATACTTTTCAATAAGTTTTCATCTGCGTAAAATTAATCCCAAGATTCCCAATTAGGTAGGGTAGAATAAGAAATACGTTGTACCTACCTACTTGCATAACGTACTGTGCACGAAATAAGAATGGTAGTAAATGCCAACTTGTGCTCATGAGACTTACGCATATCCTTAGCATTAGAAACAAACGACAATCCTATGAGATTCTCTCCAATAAATAAGCTAAGTGACACCTTAAATTTCAAAATCGTTTCGTGCAACCACTGAAGAGGTGCAACTCGGGATGAATTCTTTGTTAGGTTACAGTTTAAGTCACATCTTCTTACGCATCATACCCACGTGTTAAATGTCAAAAGCCCCAGATAAACGCTATCTGAGGAATGAGAGAACGGCACTTAGGCTGGATTTTATCAACAAAAAGTTATACGAGAATAATTATCCCGGGGATAATTTGTCTGACAATGACAGTTCAAAATGAGGTGATCTGCTGGTGTCTATGAAAAGGTAGAAGCTCGAGTAAAAGTTACTCTTTCGTTGGCAAAATAGTAAACTAAATACGATTGATTCACTCGGTACATTGTATGTTATTTATTAATGTTAATTCACTGAATAAATCTCGTATACATACACATACCTTTGTATTTTAGCTTAAATTCATTTGCACAAGCTCCTACTCGTAATACGCCTTTAGTAGGTGAATCAAATTTAACTAATCAGGTCTAATTAAAATTAACCTGAATGAATTGCATATCCTTCTAAAATAAATTTTCGATTTTCTATGTACTTAATTATAAATTATTCGTGCAGAATGTTTCAGTAAACAACGATACGTGAGTACGAACTTACATATTACTTGCGTGCACTTCAACTACGATCAATCGTTTTCGTAACTTTACCATCAATTTGATTACCTCTTTGATACGAGTATACAGTTTACAGTGATATCGTTGATATCACGTGTTTTAATTATTTTTTAAGTGTTTGAATGTCATTTCAAACTGCTCTCTGATTAGCGGAATGATTGTGGCAACCCACGATAGAAGCCACAATAAGATGACTGTTTAAAATTAGTAGGTACCAGCCTAGTTTCGTTCAGGAGTAATACTTCTGATAAATTAATATTATTTCATCATACGTCGTTCGTATGGCAGATTGATGCTTGAAATATTTTTTATGTATTTGACGTGAAGCAACTGTATCTACAATGTATCTAAAATTGCTCATTAGTTATTCAGTTTCTAGTTTCGCGTAGATGTATGAAGCGAGTGCATTACCAACGAGTTCTGTTCTTTCTGTTGTTTACGGACTCATGTTATGTATGTAGATGGGGCGTATGTAGATATTTTATACCCGTATCTGCTTCAGCATCCTCAAGCACAACATGATGATTATGCTCTAATAATGACATTGCTAAAATATCACAAATTCTACACGGTCGATTGGCTCATCGTCGTGAGGTCGTCTCGGCGGCGTGACGCGATGCATGTATGCAATCTACTATACAAGCTCTGCTTTGGATGGGTCGACCTAGACTCCTGAATGTTGTTGTGATCATGGTGATTTTTTCTGCCCCGAGAGAGACAGACGTCTGTCAAAAAACTAGACTTATCTAATCAGCGTTCTCGCCCATCTCCATCACATCACCCTCCTTGTGTCCGATGTTTGTTTCACTCTGTAACCTCACATTCTCCCAACCAGATCGCAGTGGGCCGCAGCACCCGCGACCACACAGTGGACGTGGACCTGAGCCTCGAAGGGCCGAGTGCGAAGGTGTCTCGACGTCAGGCCACCATCCGGCTGCGGAACAGCGGTGACTTCTTCATGTCGTCGGAGGGCAAGCGCCCGATATTCGTGGACGGCCGACCCGTGCTCCAGGGGAACAAAGTGAAGATACACCACAACAGCATTATTGAGGTCAGTTTTATGATAAAAGATAGGACTAAAAGTTAAACAACATAATGGTGGCGGCGCGCGTGGTAGTTGACATGTAATGCTTCCGGTGACATGTCAGTGTGGGCGCCGTGGCGCGGTGTTAATGTGCTTTTAATATAAATCTTAGAGCATTTCGCGTGTAATTTGATAGTTTCAAGCTATTAACATACATACATACGAACTTGGTTTGCTGGAAGAGAACTCTTTTTAGAGATAAGCTCGCCTTTATACACTGTTTGTCCTTGCAATTAATTGTGTGCAATAAAGAAATTATGAATACATTTACGAGGTCAATAAATTGCTCACGTGCGCCCCGTCGCGTCGCGTCGAGTAGATTTTAGCAAGTTTATATTACTTTATATTACAGATATATACATTTTAAATAGGTAACTTGGATTCTGTTAGGAAAATAATGCTTTTATTAGTGTACATACTTTACAATCTAAGTATCTATCTCTCTTTCATTGTTTTGTTCGGCAGTGTTACGCCTAATTTAGTTTTGTGTTCATACAGTACGATGTCACGCATCGAGAATTTTACTGATTGCGATTCAGAAATAACGTTAGGCTGTAGGTACTCGTATCCTACTAAACAATAAGTTGCCTAGCTATTTTTTTAAAGTTTGATTATCGACTCGAAATATCTGGCTTATATCCATTTGCATTTTCTTTCTGATTATGAACGGAATGATAAGATAGTAACCAGCCGTAAAATTTAAATGCATGTGCTGCATCTGCAATACCGTATCTAACTATTGAATGAATTTATTGATCCGTATGCCTAGTATGTACAGTCGAGTTCATAAATATATGAGCAAAACCAAGGCTTTAAATATAAATGTACATGGAATGGTACATGAATATCTGAGCAGATTCACATGTATTTTATTAATGAATCTGCTCAGATATTTATGTACCCTTCCATGTAAATTTATATTTGAAGCCTTGGTTTGTTCATATATTAATGAACTCGACTGTACGTAGGTAGCACAGACCTACATTGAGTTTAGTGGATTTTAATCAAAAAGCCATTTGGGCCGTTTAGTTAAATTGTTGTAGCGTACCTATGCGATGTAAGGGTCGATTTCATGTCACACGAATGAGATCTCATTCGTGTGAATTAATCTCATTTGTGTGACACAAAAATTCGTAAAATCGACCCTCGTAGAAGATTCGAAACGCTTGCAACGCTATTTGCAGCGTGCGTAACAACGTTCGTAGCAGATTCGAAACGCTTGCAACGCTATTTGAAGCGTACGCAACACCGATCATGGGTCGATTTCACATCACACGAATGAGATCTCGATCGACACAAAAATCGTGAAATCGACCATCCGAGTCATTATGAAGTTCGCCGAATAAACAGGATGATTTTATTAATAAGGTTATGTTAAATTTTCTGCGAGTACCTCACAAAGCACGAGCCTTAATACTTATTTTGCCATCGTTAAATTGTCAATAAAGAAATGTACATAATTTTATTGATTTCATGTTCGTGAGATTAGGAAAACTATTATCAATATCTTTTATAGACCGTCTTTAAATGTTGGTATGTTTTATTGTCCTACAGATCGCGGGGCTGCGTTTTGTATTCCTCATCAACCAGGACCTGATCAGCGCCATCCGACAGGAAGCAGTGAAAGTTAACATACCTGTTTAAATTAATCACAAACTTTTTTTTCTTCAATAAAGTGAATTAATTAAACAATCATAGTTTTTTTTAATCAGAACACATTTATTTGGTCAATTTCAGGACATGTCTCGTAGTACCTACATACTATCTATCTCTATACTATCACTCAAATAAAATTTCCCATTAAGTGATATTATTTTCTCACCATACATACTTTGTATGTGACATTTGGTATGACGTCTATCACGAAACTCAATACGTGCGTGCGTACTGGCATTAACGTTATGCGCTTAACAGTAAAACAAGTATTAAATATTATAATAATAATCCTTTACCCTTAAAATAGTACTTCAACCACAGTAGAATACTATAGCATAGTAACAACAGTCAACAGTGCACGGTATTCAAATCAAACAAATCACTCTAGAGTGCATAACAAACATACAAATAGACAATCAAAAAATTCAAGTTCACGATAAAAATACCTAACAAAATAAAATTAGAATTAGAATATTCAAACGATTTCAATCTTATAAAAGGTATTTTTGATATAGGGTGCATCTCAATTCTTATTTTTCTTCAAATTTAAGGACTCAGTTAAAGGTACCTAGCCCGAACCTGAGTCGAAACTGTAAGTTCTTACGAATTCGAACGTCGACAGATTTGTAACAATAATAATAAATCTTACTACTATATCCACAACATCTGATTTAAGATTTTTCATATAGTCATCGCTGAAAATTTAGAATATATTATATATACAATGAGCTCTGTGTTTTATACTAAATACAAGCTTAATATCTTATTCAATAAATTAACTTACGACTAACACTCATTAAAAATATATTTACAGTAAATGTATTCTATACTTAGCCAATATTATATGTTATCTATGAAGGCAACACTTAATAACACATTTGCAGGATTTAAAAGCACATTATTTGGTATAATTATAAACACCCTGTACATGACACAAAAATAGTGTATTGAATACAATATAATATGGGCTTAGGCACAATCAGGCAATTTATAGAATGGCGCGTGCCTCTTGTATGAGATCAGAAGATATTTAAAAAAAATATGCATTGTTGCAAATAATTGCTAAATATTATTTATTATGTGAATTATATATCTCAACATCAGCTCTGTTCAAAAGGCACTGCGTTGTTGATAACATACATTTTATTAGACATGGGTACCTACAGTATTAGTAGGGTATACTTATTTATTTGTTACATATATTTTTGTGTATAGCACATATATCATTATATATTTAATTAAATATAATGCCAACCATAATAAAACTAGCTTTAATGCGCAAAAAATATAATGAGGCACTTATAAAAATCATTTCTCACATCAATCTGTTCATAAATAAACAGTTGTAAATCGACTTTTTTATGTTTGACTTTTATAATTTTTCATTTATTATTATTTACTTTTTGAATAGGTAGGTGCATATTGGATTTGGCTATTTCACGGTTTAGTTTTATTGCTCTCAAGTTTTATGCCATGATTGCAAAAATCCGGCAAGTTAAAATACCTGAATACAACTCGTAGCGTAGTTTCATGAATTCTGGACATGAATGATTTTAACATTTGTACTATAAATCTTACCACACATGGAAATTATCACCGTTAGTTAGTTACACCAATAAATTAAACCTTCATTTATTTTGAGCAATGGCCTTATTTTCACATTATGTGTCACAATGAATTTATATCATATATGTCTATGCTTCCTGTTATATTTTTTTACATCAGATTAAAGTGATTAATTCTACAAAAAGTTGCAAGTTTAGAAAATCAAATACTTACCTTTACTCCTATGTACAAAAAATATACGTGATGAAGTCGGGTACATAAAGACGACAATCACATTTAACTTCACATAGGTAACGTACCTACAGATATTATATACATACACATCAATCAATCCAATCTTTAAATATTGCACTCTACGCACATTCAGAGCTCATTTCGGTATCTTAAAAAATATCTTGAGCAAAACATTAAAGTTATCTATCTTAAATTATCCTTTAGTTACCTAATTATTACATAAAATATAAATTAAACAATATCAATCATTTTCCAATGTAACAATAAAATAAAATACAATAATACTCTTTATGGCTATGACGTGCGTAACTGTGCAACATGTCTAGGTATTCATTTACTTAAATCTTTAATATTATTATTTTATTATCTTATTTTTATAGTTTACGTAATTTGGAATGATATTATAAACTACTGCAAATAAACTTTGTATAAGTATAACAATTCAGATCGTAGTTCTTGAACAAAGAACATGGGTTAAATATTTTGTGTTTTATATCACATTTAACAAATTTGGCTTTGTTTATTTCAAACAATAACGAAATATTCCGATAAAAATATTAAGGTACTCAGGTCAACCAATCAAAGGAATGTTATGAAGGATTATTTTTTTGGTGGTAACCTTAAACGTAACTAAAATAATTATTATTATAGGTAGGTACAAACCTAAACAATTATGGAATTCAATCACCAAGGAACTGTTTACAGTTTAATTTTTAGTAACTTTGTTTGAATTTTATAGTGTATCTCAAGGGAGCAGGAGTCACGTCTTTAGAAGAAGGCTGAGATATGACGAATTTTGTGCCACAGGATGCTTTATATTTTTTGAAATTTTCAGCTAAAACATAGCAATTCTTTCTATGGCAATACACAGCTTTCGTTTTTCCCCGTGACGCCATTTTATCTACGAATTTGTTTTTTTCCAGAAACACCCAAGGTTGCCATTTCCTGCCTGTCATATCAGGATTAAAACTTTCGTTGTCTGAAATGCTTGTATAATGAGAACCATTGTCAGTTTTTTTAATAATTACTTTGGGCACAGTACCTTTGCTTTTATCTTTGATTTTTTTAGTGTAAATTTCATCTATACTTTTTAAGTCGTCTTCAAAATTGGGTTTTGCTTTCTTTTTTCCAAGACTAGGTTTCAAATTATTTTGGCTTTGATTAGTCAAATTGTTCATCTTTGTATCTTCTTTGGTCAATTTCAAATATTTAAGGCCTCTTAGCCTATGTTGTGGCAAAAACAATTTTACTTTCAGATCACGAATAGTTTCTTTCAAGGGTGGAATATATTTTTGTGCACCTTTTGTTATTAACGGTCGTGGAGTTAAGCTTTTGCAACTTGAATAGTCAGTGTTTTCAGTAAATTTACATCGGATTTTTTTACTATCTGCTGCGATATTATTGATGTGTGATGTCCTGGAACCATTATGATTTGTAATTTTTAACAATATGCTTGACTTTTTTTCCTCTGTGGTAGTTGATGAAACTTCTGGGGACGAACTCGACCTCTTGTATTGGGGGTATGTTGAACTTGGTTCATCACAGAGCTGTTTGTCAACATGACTTGCATGCGAATTCACAGCATCATCTTCTGCCTGTGGGATTTCGGATGATAAACTCAACCCAAGAACTTGAAAGCTATCTTGTCCACATTCGTCTGTGTCAAAAATCAAATCATCTTCTTTTGAGTCATGCAAACATAACATTTGATTTTCAATAGAGTTTGATAATGTGACAGCTGTATTTTCGATAGACATAGAACATTCATATTGTTTAGCGCATTCCAAAAGTGCTTCTTTGCAGTGAAGTGTTTTATTTACATTCATTTGTGGGGTCGAATAAAGAGTTTTTATTAAATTCATATTATTGCTGCACATGTCATCCCCGTAGATGTTTTTTAATTTATCTGTGTGTTTACTATACACGTCAAATTCTGACATTTCAGACTGAACCGTATCCACATAATCGGGAGAGTAGCTATTATCGACGGGCAAATCACCTTCGTCTTCTATGATATCATCACTTACTACTGTTTCGACGCATGCAACTTCCACCCAGTTTTCGGCATCCTTTTCTACAATACATTCTACAGAGAAAGGGTCTGGTACCAGCTCTTCTGTTGCATGATAATGAATATTTTCTGCATCAAATTCTTCAATGTTTTGTACTATAGAATTTTCATCTATGTCATGAACACTTTCTTCTTGGATATCTTCTAAACAGTTTGTTTCATTTTCATATTCTTCTTGTGTGATGATACAGTCATTATTGATAAGAATGCAGAAAGAAACATCTTCATCGTGGTAAAGTGTTGATATAGAATTTCGACGATTATGTAAGAAACTACAGTAATTTAAAGATGTCGGATCTGAATTTGGAATTAAGTTTTCCTCGTTCAAATGTGTTTCTGTTTTCTTGCGTTTCATTGGGCACTGCAACGATGTTATTTCATTACAGGTCTCATTTAGTCTGTCCTTGGTAATATTGCGATATGTACACAGAGATGACTCAGACTGGGATCTTTTTAATTTACGACTTGGCGCAAACTCAACATCTGTTAATTGTACTTCTAACGAATTTTCCACTCCTTTTTTGTTTTTTGAGAAATCTATAAGATTGCTTTTATTTGTCGCATTCTCGAGGGTTTCATGACATTCTGATGTATTCTCTTTCAAAAGGTTTTTAGACGTGCACTCTTCATTACTTATTGTAGTGACTTCAGGTATTTGAGCTATATCGTGATTCAGCTCTGATTTGGAAGTACAAAATAAATAATTTATTTTTGAGTTGTCTGTGATATTATTTTCAACTTTACTGTCATCTGTAGTGGCAATTCCTCTTACAGCATGTTTCTGCATGAATTCTATAGTTTTATAATTTTCTAGCGAGTCTTCATTGGTTTTATCTAATAATGCGTAGTGGATATTTTTTATATTTTGATATACTTCTTCATCAGGTATACCGATGGGTATCAAGTCAATTTCGTTTACTACATAATCTGATGATATGTCATCTATTACTCCGATTGCTATGTCTTCAATGTAATTAGCTAATTTTGAAATTTTGGAAATACTTTCAAGTGTTTTACAACAAGAACCTTCTTGAAAATTGTAGAGTTTTTGAAATATCGGACAATACATTCGTTTATAAAAACAATGAGAGCTTCTCTGTTGCACATATTTGTCGGCTATGTCATTTGTTTTACAAGCTGAGCTATCAAAAACGTCAGGTCCTTCTGCAAAAAACCTTTCTTTCATTTCTGTATCATAATCATCATCTGATGAAGGCATATGACCGTAAGTTTGTGGCAATATCTCGTCAGTGACTAAACTTTCATTGATTTTAGATTTTAAGTGTTCGTCTGAGTCTCTGCTAGAATTGTCAGGTGAATGGAAAAAAACCTTTTCGCTACAATTTGGCAGTATAGGTAATTTGCCTACCTGATCATTATTATTTTCGATGAAAGTAGGACTTTGAATATTCGGAGCTTTAAGTTTTTCCGTCGTTTCTTTATCGTCTTTTTTTTGTGATT
Organism: Argyresthia albistria; assembly: GCA_963457715.1. Lineage (NCBI taxonomy): Eukaryota > Metazoa > Arthropoda > Insecta > Lepidoptera > Argyresthiidae > Argyresthia > Argyresthia albistria. The sequence goes on along the minus strand of OY735252.1, from coordinate 3,790,461 downwards.
GATCGTTTAGAGTAAATTTTTCAATTACTGTTAAATCACCAGGGCTATAAACCATATGACTGGGCTCATTGATTGTGGTATCATAGGTCGGCACTTTATTACTTTGTTTATGAATGGAAACCATTGACTTTTTAATATCTTTTGTCGCTTTTTGTTTTTCATGAATGTTTTCACTGAGTTTCTCTTTACATGTGGAATTAGTAGCAGTGTTTTTTATGCTGTATGTGGGACCTAAACTTGTACCGAGGTCTTCTAATGTCATCTTAGTCTCGTTTTTGGTATGTTCTTTATCCAAGAAAGTAGCGTCCATCTCGCAAGAAAGGTTTTCTTTAAAATTTGTAGTGACTTTGCCAATCTCATTCCTTGCTAAATTAATATCTTCATCAACAAATGTCTTTTCTTTCGCTTCTTGTTGATATGTTAGCTCACAATTTGAGTGAAATTTAGTATTGTTTAGCTCAATTGCAGTATATTCTTTAGTTACGGTCTCTGAATTTTCACCTACCTTTATCTCCATATCTTGTTTGTTTTCATTCTTAAACCTATCAGATTTATCTAATTTGCCAATTACACCACTACTATCTAAAGCTACTGTGCTAGAAATCTGATCATAACCCAGGTCTTCTTTTTGGATGTTGCCTGGCTTACCAATAGAAATAGCAACGTCAAGAGTGGGCTTTGCAGACATTGATTTTGAACCTTGATCTTCAAATATGTGTTTTGTGCCTGAGTCACCTAATCTGACAATGTTACTATTATTATGAATGTCATCAGCTTCGTGTTCCACAGATGGCGTTGTATCTTTATTTTCGCAAACACTGACATTAGTATTTAGTCGATCTTCCTTTAGATTGCAATCAGGGTGGTCTGACATGATCATGCCATTGACAAGATCAGTTACTGAAACATTATCAACTAAAGCCTTAGCTTCTTTGTTGTCTTGTTCATCAGCGTTTAGAACATGGGAGTCATGAGATTTGATATCATTGTCATCAGTAGTAGTTTCTGTAGCAGTGTTCTCTGGACTTAGATTACAAGTAAAAATATTACTATTAACATCTTCCCTGAGAACACAAATAGAGCCGCCAGACATAACGACCCCATTATCATTTTCATGTTTATTTGCTGTAGGTTTTGCAGTCTCATAGGACTTGATAATTTCAGTATCTATTTTAATATCAGTAACTGAAGTTTGTGGAGATGTAATCATAGACTCCGGATCACATAAAATATTATTTTCCACGTCTTTGCAACTTTCACGACCAAAGTCATCAGAACTGATTATTTGACCATCATTGTCAGTCTCCGTTGAGGTAGATTCTGCTTTTATGGACTCTTGGGTCTTTACATTACAAATAATTTTTACGTTTAGATGATTACGATCTTCAACTTTGTTCTGAATGAATCTTGATTCATCTAACCTGATAACTTTAGTATCACTGTCAATACCATTAGCTGCAGGATCAGCAATGACAGACTCTGAATTTATTTCTTTTATATCTTGGATTCTGTCTACTTTTGAAACGTAGTTGGCGTCATCAGATTTAAAAATTTCAGGATCAATATCAATCTCATTGACAACCCTTTCCACATTTTTTGTCAATCGAACACTACTTAAATGTTCTTCGTCTAGAATACAATTATTGACTGACTTCACTATTTCATTATCACTAGGTTTAAATTCTGCAGTTATGGACTCAGCACTTTGGTTACTACAAATACTCTCCGTTGTATCGTGGTCTTCATTATGAACAAATGCTGAATCAATTGACTTCAGTAAAACACTATCATTGTCATTATTATATTCTTTAGTTTCTATAGTCATCATATTTGTGTCTTGAGCGCGACAACTTTTTTCTTTTGCATCTTGTAGATTTTTATTTAGAACACTGTCAGTTAAATTTGGGTTTAAATAAGGACAACCTTTTATATCATCCAAGGTATCAGTTTCAGTATCAAATTTTGGTTCTTTTGAATGAAAGTCGGAGCCATCTGAAATATTCGAGGTTAGGTGAGTTGGTGAACTGGAAGAGACTAATGGAACTGTTTGCTCAATAGGTTTTACGAAGGAATCGTCATAGCATTTCATGGAAACATAGCTTGAATGCCCGTTATCGTTTTCTTGTTTTGTTTTAATTATGCTTCTTTCATTGTTTTTACTATTAGAGGTCGTATATTCTATTCTGTTTTCTTTTTGTTTCATGTTCTCCGATGTAACTATTGTTTGTTCACTATCATTTCTTTTGTCTGAAGAACATTCAGTTTTGCTTTTATGATCTAATAAGGGGTACTTTTTCACACTATCTGATATACGCGGTCTAATCTCGCACTGATTCCGGTCAATTTCATTCGAGCTTTCAGGTTCATCCAGTATAACTCTTGTGACATCGTTGGGAATCGCGAGGGCAGGTTTGTCACATGATTTATTTTTCTTTAATGATGAACTTAATCCACCATCACTTGCTGAAGAGTTTAATTGTTTGAGTTGACTCAAATTGATGGCATTGCTTTCAATGAATTCGCGATTTAAAGTACAGGTTTCATCTTGTGTAGTGATATCTGTCACACCTTGATTACTCACAGTTGAAGCATTGATATTAATTGTATTACTCATAGCTAAGTTTATCGGCAAGTATTCAATATTCAAAGAGCTTTGTTTAGTATTTTCTGCAATATTGTTTATTGTTAAGACACTTTTTTCATCGGCAAAGTTCTGGTTTTCCGGGTTTTTGATTATCACGCTATCCTTCCTAGTGAGCTGTGCATTTGCTTGTGTTACGGTATCGATATATTCTGGATTGCTTTTCAACTTTCTGTATTTACTCAGCCTTGGTACGTCATTCTCGGTTGGCGAAGAATTATCAGAGCCACATTTATTTGAACTTAGCAAGATTTTGTAATCTGTATTTGCTGTAATTGGTTCCACTTTGTTGTCATTGATAAACTGTTGGTTAACTTCAGGAAAACTTAATTCAATATCATTGTCAAGCCGTGGCAAAGATGCAAAGCAAACTCCTGAGTTGCTTTCCAAATCTTGAAGACTGTAATTGGACTTTTCAATTTCAATAGGTTTGCTTGAATAAGGTGTCTGAACCATTTTACAGCTTGGATTGTTAGCTATGTTTTCTTGTCGTCTGTTAACAGACTTTCTTTGATTTTTTATTTTTATAGCATTATAATTATTAATTTGATCATCAATAGTTGGTGCTATATTGTCAGTGTTGGGTATAGTTTCATTGATAGAGTTTGATACTTTTTCAATCATTCTCTCTTCCAGTAATGTTCGCGCAGGAGCAGCAAGATCTACGTTCATCATTTTTGGACTACATGGCTTGATCTCAAAGTTGCATCCTACATCTTTGTGTATTATTGACTGACTAATTTTGGCCTCAACATCTAACGGTGACAAAGGACGATTTGGTAAAGTCTTGGTTATATTATGAACAAATGCTGCAGTTTTAGCTTGCATTTCTTTCTTTTCAGGTGGCCTTGGCCTTGTAACTTCTTCAAACTGATTAAGTAAATCAATGCTAGTATATCCTTTGATATTATCAGGCAGTTTTGACACTTTTTGGATGTGTTCATATTTTCCTAGATCCTCATTAGAAACATTCACCAGGTCCAGCACAACAAGCTGATCCTGATCGGTTTGGATTTTATTTGGGTCAGTTATAATGGTTTGTATGATTTCTTTACATCCATTCCCACTAGTGCTGTACTCATCATCACCATCACTCCATTTTGATAAGAACTGTCTTATATTAAGACCAGCATTATCCTTTCTAACTTCATTTTTAGCATCTTCATTCCTAGATGCAGCTAAAGCCCTCTGCATATGGCAATACCTATTCTCTAATGCTCTATAGTAGTTCATCGCCGAATCGGAACTCCTAACACTTGCTGACGAAGACTGACTGACATAACCACAATCTTCCGGGGAAATAGCAAAAGCATGGTTGGCATCGCTACTTGTAGTGGATTCTACTGGAGATATGATGTTAGGAGAAAATTGTGGAGTCACTCTAGACAATTGGTTACTGTATGGGTCTATATTTTTTATTTGCGAAAAATCATAATTTTTGACAGGTAACATACTTGAATCTTTCCTGTAATATGGATAAGATGGCAGAGGCTGCATGTGAAGGGGCAGATAACCTGGCATCATCATTTGTGGTTTCATCTGGTGGGATCTTGGCGACTCACTTGGGTAGAAGTTTTCATGTGGGGCATAGGGTTTATTTTGCATGTAAGGTGGTTTTGAAGGTATTGCAGAAGGTGTATTAACCTCTGCAGGATATGTATAAAACTTGTTTTGTACACAGTTCCCTGGGACAGATCCATAGTTGGTATGTAAACCTTGATTAGGGTATGCAACATTATGACCTCCCTGAGGATTTGGAATTCTTTGGTAACCATCTCTATGTGGGTCTCTCGCTTTTTCTAAATATTTAGCTTGGGGATACCCAGAGTATGGGTGAGGAGGAATGTTTGGGGGTAGTTTCTGCATAAAGTGGGATGCAGCATAGGGGTTTGAATAATTAGGAATGTAATCATACCTAGGCTGTTGGTATCTGTCTTTGGCTACTGGGTAAGGTTCATACCGGATATTGGCTCCTCGGTGGTACGGATCAGGATACACATGGAGGGGTTCTTCAGTTCCAGTCCGATGTGGTCGCATGACAGGCAGGGCTCGTGGTACATTGCAGTTGGCGTATTCCGGGTATTGGTATAGCTCTGGAGCAGCATAGGGACGAGTGAGTCGAACATTACTACCTGGCGGCCAGACAGGATGTGTTCGCATCAAACTTGGGTTCTGATTGTTAACAGTAAGTTCAGAGTTCCTTGAACTTTTTGGATCACTATTCAGGGGATTAACATTAAAAGGCACTTCACTATATTTCACCTCATGAGATAAATTTGATTTTGTTATCTTAGTCCCCAGGGCATTTTTCTCTGTGACATTTGCATTGTCATTCAACTTGGCTGCGTAGCCATGCGGTAGGACATGCCTTGGCATATTTTCCTGGTATGTTTGTCGGGGAGATATGTTCCGTGTTAGTTGTGGTTGGTAGTCAGTGATATTGTGCGGGTAATCTGGGGGTCGGGTATAGGACCATGGTACGACGTGCGCTCGCTTAATGTTGGGGTCTGGCGCCGTGGCTGGTGGAACGATGCGGTCTGGCCCTATGACGGCGCAAGGTCGCGAGGTCTGAACATCCACTTTGGATAATGAGTTTGATCCAATACTGTGATATGACTTATTCTTGTCATAATGAATTGAAGATGCGCTTGAAGCGTAATTGATATTGCCATCATGTGTACGCTCGCTTTGGACTGGCTGTATTCGTAAATCTTTAGCATCCATTTCTACAACAGTTTGAACTCATACTGGCACTTGTTACCATTTTTTTTACGTATATTGTTGCTTGATTTACATCGGCCATAAATAGTTAGAACGCCAAGCACTGTCGATCTGGAAATATAAACAAAATTGTGAGAATTCAATCGATATCGTGTTATCATGGGCAACTGTCAAAACATAGCCAGTCCCTCACTGCCACATAGACCCTGAACTGTCTAGTTTCTTAGCGAAGGCAGCCTGGAACTAGGGCTAAATAACACTCACCGTCTATTTCCTGATTACAACAAAACATCACTGACTTTCTGGAACTTGAGGAATTATTTTACGTTTTATTTCGTCGTCGAACCATCCCCCGTCCATGCAAAGGTGTTTTTGTTTGGTGTTGCCAGAGCTGTTTTAAAATACGGTATTTTATAGGGTCCTAGAAACTCTGTAAATCTTGATACTTGGTTCATAATATTAGGGTGGTGGCAGTCTGGCACAATCCGCTAAAGTATCCGCTTTAATCTGCGTATGCTTAATATTCCTCGATCAGCTCAGAAAATACCTTAGGAAAAAACCGCACAAACAAGAGAAAATCTTACTTTTGTCTTGGATGTCGTGTTGTCGTGTTCAAAACATTTTTATTCAGTCAGGTTTTCCGTGACGTGCGTGTGTGTGTGACGCGGATGGACGGACGACGGACGACCAACGCGCGCGACGGACGAACGATTTCTTGTTCACAGAACACAGAATACTGTCAAATTGACAGCTGAAAACTTCAAACTTTTGTCGATTCGCGTGTTGTTGGCCAATTTTACGAATTTATATTTGTTGATATACCTATTAGTTAATTATTTATAATGAAATATGTATCGTTTAGCTCGATCCTCACTTTAATATTTGCCGGTTATGTGATAAACACAATATGGACTTTAGCTGAAATTTTCATACCTCCAGAATGCGGTCGGGGCGAGAGATGTTTCACTTCATATTTAGCAACGAAACCGGTGCAGCATCTCGTGTTATATACCTCTGTGAGAGAAAATCCATACACAGATGATGGTTCTACCGATTCTGTGCAGAAAGTGCACACCGCACTGCAGTTTGACTACCTAAAACCAACTACATTGTAAGGCTGACATTTTTACTATAAAAAGTAAAGTGTAGTCCATTAATGTCCCCACCGAGGGCACACGCCTTTACCCGGATCCGGGTAAGATTGAGCCATACTCCACCACGGTGGCTCAGTGCGGGTTGGTGGGGGAGTTTTACAACTACTACATAGTACTACCAAGTAGCCGGGACCTACACAGCTTAACATGCCATCCGAAACACGGAGCATCCGATGAATGTACTTAAGACAAATTAATTATCTCATTGGTACATGGTTAGCACTGGGATTCGAACCTGCATCTCCTGTGTGAGAAGCAAGTGTGACACCCACCAGACCATGGGGCTCTTCTCTTGGTTTATTACATGGTTTCTTTTTGGTGTAGCTACACCAAATACATCAGCAGCTACCAATTTCTGTGTTCAAGTTCTTTATAGGTACTTTCTTATTGAATTGAAAAAAATCTCATTTCTAATACTCCTAAAGTGATTTGAAACTTGTTTTTCAGTGATGTGTTACTACAAATACCACCAAGGACTCGCATGAATGGAACCCTCTACTTGCACGCCATTCTCCTGGACAAGGGCCACCTGTACAAGGAGTTCATGGAACTGAAGCAGATCCAGTCGATGCACACTCTCCCACTGATCACTTACACAGAGCCACAAGCTGAAACATACAAGTTGCTCCAGCAAGAGGTATAAAAGTTATTCAAAAAATATGGACATAAGTACACCAGTTCACAAGCTTCTTAATTATGTATAAAATCTTGTATGTACAACTCAGTAGGTATACCTGGATACTTTTCAAATTGTAATAGTCCCTTGGGTAGTTCATCATCATCATATCAGCCCACACTGACCCACTGCTGGGTATAGGCCTCCTCTTCACCACACCATCTACTCTGGTCCTGTGGGAGGCGCAGGAACAGGCCGCCACTGCTTGCCAGCTATGGCGATGATATCAAATAATTGCTCTCTAACAAAAGACCATAATAGTTTAAGAAGAAACTACATATATTTTTACTTAGCCTACATGGTGTCTCACTGCTGGCCTCAATAGAAGAAACTATTTTTTTTTTAAGACAAATAAAATAAATATAAATTTTTACTAGCCTATACTGTGTCCCACGTCCCACTGCTGGGCAAAGGCAAAGAAGAATCTTTTAGTATGGTAAAATTAAATTTTTGTTATTTGCAGGATAAAGTTGTGAGAACCTATGTGCCCCTGTCTATATTGACAGACAACCTCAATCTGCCAGCTAATAAGATTCCACAAGAGCTCTATGGAAATATAAGGTATGTTGCCCTAATCAGCTCAAAAGATCAAAAGCTACCAGCTAGGATAAATTCATATGAGGTACAAATCCTTACAATTATTGATGATGATGATCATGTCCTCCACGAGGTATCCGTCGACGGCGACACCTTGTCAGCTCCTGGCGTGTGCTCGGATGTGACTCGCAAACCCAACTTGGTCTTGAATGTGCGGCTACATATGTTGCACTGTAACTGTCTGTTGGTGCTGTACGTTTAGTTGTAGGAGACCTTAGGACGAGTCTTTCGGGCGTGGCGTTTGGCGTCGAGGACTCGACGGAATTATTTACTGTTATTATTAATTCACAGACTCCGTCACACAAGGTTCCTACCAATAGTACAGCACAACGTGCTCAAGTCGCGAATGTCCCAGCTGCAACTACTAAACAGTACTACGAAGGAAGTGAATGTGACTATTGCGGTGGCCCCCACTTCCTATGGCACTCTACGATTGGCTATCCACGTGCAGTTAGCTCTTCAGCACCTCAAGTCTTTGGGATTCTCTGAAAAAGATGTTGATGATGTGAAGGGCATATTTGCTGATACGAACTTGTACCTGCTTTCTGCTACAGTGTTGATTGCTAGTGCACATGTAAGTAACTCCTCCTCTCGCTCATACTTCTATTGTTTGCTATTGTTAGTTTGTATGGATGGTGTCCTTATGGGGCTCTGGAGACGATCAAGTAGGCATGACAATTTTATTGATAGCTTCGTGATTGAAGTGAATATACAGGGCCCATTAGTCCCCCAGAAGTCTTATTGAATTATCATAAATTGTGCAGGTAAAATGAGTTAAAATGATACATAGAATTGAAAGGATTTTCTTATTGTTTTAGCACAGACACAATAATATAAACATACAACTAACTTAACTTAGGCACAGTTCCTAAGGCCTGGCCTAGCCTAACCTAACCTTATGTAACCTAACCTAGCCGCAGAAGAGACAATAGTAATACGTACAGAACGGCCACTCCCTTCCCCGCGCTGATTCAGATACAGCACCCCACCCCTGGCGCCGGAGGGCGAACCACAGGCTCTTTGAGGCGCTGAACTCACAAATTTACAAACGAACTAGTTTACGCAACGCACACATTTGCACGTGTACAAACGTCATTTGGCTATGTAGTATAACAGGTAAACAGTGTAGGTAGCAGGAAAAATTACGCATCGAAAAAGTATTCGAATTGAAATATCAGTGGCTCTTATGTGCAAGTTTCTTAAGGTTTATTTCATCTGTATTCGAACACTTTTTCGATCTGGTAAATATTCCTGCTTGACTCACAGGTGAACTTTACGAGCGTTCTATATAGAGTGTCCGAGGTGTGACCTAGCAATAAATTTTCATTATTTCATTATTTCATTATAGCCTATCCTATAACTCTTCATTCCCGTTATGATTTAAGACGGCGCCTAAGGCAAAAACAGCCTTTAGCAAAACACAAATCGCTCGGAATGACGAGTATTATTGCTGTATGTTTTTTCACTAGCTTGTTCATCACGAGTGTCAGTGTGACTTTGCTTTCCCATAAACGTTATTTTATTAATTTGGCTCGATAGAATAGTCTCCTGAAGTTGCCAGAAAATCTGTCTGTCACAATGTTTTATTTTACAATTTCGCACCGCATCTGAATTTGTGTTCTTGTTGATGATTAGATAAATATGTAATCATTATAAAAATGCCACAGTATGTTCCTCAGGTAGACTTGCTTAGCTCTTAGCTTGGCTTTAACCTTATTTTATTTTTTATTTCATTTACTCTAAAAATAAATTAAGGATGAAATTCTAAGTTCTGATTGCCTAAGGCCCGCCCTTAAAGCCGTCACCTCGTCCCACAGTTACTCTTCGACTTCCTCGCGTTCAAGAACGACGTATCGTTCTGGCGACGCAAGCGCTCCCTGGCGGGCCTGTCGGCGCGCACGGTCTACTGGCGCGGGTTCTCGCAGCTGGTCATCTTCTTCTATCTGCTGGACGAGCAGACCTCGATGCTGGTGCTCGCGCCGGCGGCGGTCAGTGCCGTTATTGAGGTGAGGCACAGGAGTTGATAGACAGGGGCCGGATTCTGCAAGTGAATCGCATATAGCTATAGCGAATCTGAGCCCTCGTTATAGCCACAGTCATTCGATTCGCGTATAGAATCACGGCCCAGGTTACCGGGCCAAGTGTACTTAAACACCCTAGAGAAGAAGAGGAAGACCAGCACCTATAGCTCGCCGAGCTCGAGGGAGGCACTGAGATATTTAATGCGCATCCTGCGTTCGTCGCGACCCCCCGCGGGGGTGTACGAACAAGAACTTGCGCTGGTTGCAGTTGCATCACGTATTTGTGCGTTTATACCTATTAAAAAAATACATCAAGGTTAATCAAATAACAATCAATCTACACTATCTGCCCATTGAACTTTAATATGCTTTGAAAAATTATGGCTAAAAGCAGAACTAATTTTCTATTATTCGCAATGCCCATTCATAATCATGATCCACAGAACTAAAGTTTTATGCGGGACAGGTCCTTACACCCAGCTACATATCCCTCATGTCCTCAGCTGTGGAAGGTGACGAAGGTCCTCCACCTGCGCCTCAGCTTCGTGGGCTGGCGGCCGCGCGTGTGGCGCGACAGCAGCGCGGACGCGGGCGAACGCTCCACGGCCACCGCCGACGCGGAAGCCATGAAGTATCTGTCGATGCTGCTGTATCCGCTGTGTGTTGGCGGCGCGGCGTATTCGCTGCTCTTTGAGCCGCATAAGAGGTAGGTACTATACCTGTATTTCTAATTCAGTGCCAAAAAGAATACCAAATATACGTCAATGCCACAGCAACACGTGTCATTGTCTATTGGAGATGCGCTTTCCAACAATATTTTGGCTTGCGGTGACAGGTGAAACTACTGCTTTTTGATATGAAGTTGCGCAGAACTGGCGCCGCCCTGTAAACCCACCTTCAACATCAAGTCACATCTGAAGGGCTACCAGTGCAATATGATCATAAATTCTACTAAACAATCTTGATGAAATATTTATTGATACGATTTTATTTGAGGTATGTTTGTTGTATCAGGCAAATAATCCGATTTTTTTCTGTTGAACTACCAATAAATTAATTTTTATAATGCCGCTTTTATCAAAATAGTAATCTACTATTAGACAAAATGACATTTTATATGGCAACCCATGTATTTACGATTTTGGCAGTGAATTAGAAATAAGACTATACAACCAATTAGCCAGATTGGATCTAAGAATAATTAAATCACATTCTTGCTTCTGGCCTAGGATACCCCGTGTCGTGGGAACGTGAAACACATTGACGACCTCTGTGGCGTAGCGGTTGTGCATCTGCCTACCATGCGAGAGGTCCCGGGTTCGAATCCCGGCTGGGGACAAAAAAGCCCCCAGGTCTTGCATGTTTACATGTTTGTGATGTTGCTGTTTCTGGTTCCCACGACACAGGGTATCCTAGTGTGGGGCCAGAAGCCTGTATGTAAAAAAAACACTTATTATGTAAACATTCAAGACCTGTTTTTTTTTTGTTTTCTTTATCCCCAGCTGGGAATCGAACCCGGGACCGCGCGTAGTAGGCAGTGTCAGTGTCACAACAGCTGCGCCACAGAGGTCGCCGTCAAATGATTCCAGAGTTGAGTTGATCTGGCAGAAACACCCTTGTTTCGCGCAGATTATTATGGAAAAACCCCTATAATTGATTAAACACATCGTAATGAGACCTTGCACCAACAATCGAATACTGACCAAATTGCAAATTGATCAAAGTACAGCTGTGCTGTCCCCACAGACTTGAATAGTATTAATAATCGCTGTCCCAGACTGTTAGACTGTTCTGTAAGATCCAATTTAAGCTCTCTACGATATTTTCAAATATATCCCAATTATTGTTTATTCCTTTACACTGGTTATTTGATGCAGTCGGGTTTTTTGTTTTATTTAATTATATTTGTATTATTCAAAATGAATAGAAAGTATTTACATGTTTCTAAACAATTTCAGATTGCGGACGTTTTGTTCCCAAGACGACTTACATTGCGCATATTCAGCATTAAGGATGTTGTGCTCTAAGCACTAGCAGTCATTTTAAGTTGAGAACATTTTGCCTCAGAGCATTTTTCATTGCAGTCGATCTGGGGATCTGTCTCCAAGAATATTTTACATAACCCTAACTCTTTATTAATCTGAGCTTAACCTTAGGATCATAATTGCCCCTCTCTACCCCCAGCTGGTACTCGTGGGCGCTCCACAGCATCGTAAACGGCGTGTACGCATTCGGCTTCCTCTTCATGCTGCCCCAGCTGTTCGTCAACTACCGCCTGCGGTCCGTCGCCGCCCTGCCGTGGCGCGCGTTCATGTACAAGGCGTTCAACACGTTCATCGACGACGTGTTCGCGTTTATCATCACGATGCCGACGGCGCACCGTGTGGCGTGCTTCCGAGATGATCTGGTGTTCTTGGTGTATTTGTATCAGAGATGGTGAGTGGCATTGTTACTACGCTATTGTATGCAGCCGTAATTGTATCCCACTGCTGGGCAAAGGCTTCCCCCCCTTGAATCCACACATCCCTGGACTGGGGAACTGGACTCCATCGCATTCATCCATCGTTAAATATTAATTATGGGAGATCTTACTTATGTTGTTCCTTTGGGGAGAGGTATGGTAGAAGACTTCCCTGCGATGATTCCTTATGTTATGAAAATCGATTTGGTGTTTCGATAGTTATAGCACAGATCCTATAATATTATACTAATACAGATAGACCACCTAGAACAAAATATGACCCGGCTTAAACTGAGATGCTACGGAAGCTTCTTTAGTTCGAGGCCATTATCGCTTGATGCAGCACCATCGGAAAATTGCAAATACCACGAGACGGCGCTAAGATATATAGGATTTATTCTAAGATTAGCGCCACCCAGAAGTATTTTGACTGAAACCATGGCGTTTAAAGTACAAATCTTACTCCTCACACCATCTATTTTTTGCGAATGGTTACTAATTCTAATTTGTATGGAATGAGCAAGCACCCTGTGGTTATAGCTAACAAGGAAACAAGTCAGCCAAATTTTAGAGGCCCCTAAACACCCCTGATACAATAAAAGTTTCATTTATTGTGTCAGGGCGTTTAGGGGCGACGAACACCTGTCGAAAGTAGCCCTCAAATGGTGCCCAAAGGGAAAACGGAAGAAAGGTCGCCCCAAAACAACAAGGCGACGTTCAACGGAGAAAGAGGCCGCCATTTTGTAAGCTGGGTGGAGCTAGAGCAGATGGCCCAAGATCGGAACAAATGGAAATCTGTACTGAAAGCCCTATACCCCTGCTGAAGGGTGTCAGGATGTGATGATAATGATGATGTGTCAGAGGTTTTTAATTTAATCGTATCGTTTATAGTTATATTCACATTACAGGTTGTACCCGGTCGACAAATCCCGCACCGACACCGGAGCCTCCATGCACGAATGCGACGAAGTGCCAGAACCGACCAAGACGAAGAAAGAATAGAGCTTACTATGTATTATACGAAAGTTATCTCAGAGAGGTATGTAGACAACCCTTGCATTATTTCGACGTTTGCATTTGTGCCCCTCTCAAAAACATACACAAACAAAATTGCAGAATTGCGACGCGGATATATTTTTTATAAATTATTTTTATACCTTATACATTGTTACAACGACACTCTAGAATGGTTTTTGTTTACCGATGAGTTCATAGTTTTGCTAATTTTATCTGATTTCTAGACTATTTATTGCCTTTACAAGATATTTTTTTGCGAAATTAATGACGATGTTAGTTCGGTATTTATTAATCGGGGATATTAAATTAAGTTGGTTCGGACTGACGACACCTGTAAGTGAAATGAAATGAAATGTTTATTAAGATCGTTAAAGATGCTGGTTACACAGTTAATTGATATCAAACTAGTGCTATTGATTTTTAGGCAGTTAGCAGTGGAAAGCTGGCATTACGCTACCTAAATAATCTATGTATTGTCCAACGATCTTTTGGCGTGCGGTGACAGGTGAAACTGAATATTTTTGGCAAGATCATTGCATGAGGTTGCGTAGAAGTGACGCCCCCCTCGTGGTTCGGACTGACGACAGTTTAGGGCTTGTGTCGAGAGGAAGTGGGTGAATATTCCTAGATTTGTCGCATACTGTTGTTTAGTTACAAGGGATTTAATACAAAAATATAGATTTCGGTAATTGATGCTGTAGGAAATGCTATTTCAGAAACTATAGTAGGCGAGGCAAGGGAGCGAAACACGGTTCCTAAGTACAGTGCATTTCAGTTGTAAAATTCATACTTTCGGTAATAAATAATCTAATTTTAAATACCGGACAAAGATCCAAGAGGAATTTTACTTCGCTCACACGCCAAGAACTAAGCTCGCTGTCTTGCACACTCGCCTCAATAGTTAGATTTAATAAAATAGGTAGCATAAGTTAATTAAACATAACAAGACATTCCATTCCAATCCAAGCAATAAAAATAAATAAATAAAATAAAATTCTTCTATTCAATACACCGGCGAATAGGCTTGTGGCCAAGGTAATCCAATAAATCTAGGAACAAGTCTTAAGTTGAAGCATTATGTACAAAAAGGCTTGACATTCTCTGAATTGTATATTTCCAGCAGATATATTTTATAAAGTCAATTTAGTCCAAAAAATTTAAAGTAAAAAAACATTTTTAAACAAAGCTTTTATTTAATGCCCTAAAAAGAAGAAAATAAAATTTCAATTCAATCAAATGCGTCATTTTATTACATTACACAATTTATACGATATAAAAGCTTGTTGCGAGATTTACTTGTGTAGACTTAATTAGGTGGGTAGGCACCTATTTGCACAAACTTGGAGATAAATCCCGCAACAAGCTTTTATATCGTATAAATTGTGTAATGTAATAAAATGACGCATTTGATTGAATTGAAATTTTATTTTCTTCTTTTTAGGGCATTAAATAAAAGCTTTGTTTAAAAATGTTTTTTTACTTTTAATTTATTTTTAACTTTTTAGTCTTTATCATTACAGGACAAAACATCTAATCTAGAATTCGAGTGCTTGTCAAGACGAATCAAATGAGACCAAACACGATACAATTGCGTCGTTTGGTAACAGAGTTCCCATGGCCACCTTCCGGCTCCAGCATCAGATCAGCTCCATGTCATAAAAAATATTCTAGGACCAAAGTATTCGTCAAGACGAATCGAACGAGCCCAAATTCGACGGGCTTGCGATGTTTTATGACAGAGTTCCCATGGCCACCTTCCGTATCCATCATCAGATCAGCTCCAAGTCAGAAAAATATTGCATTGTCATCCGACTTATACACGTATGCGAAATTTCAGCTCAATCGGATAACGGGAAGTGGGTCAAATTCAAGCCGACATTTTTGACGCGAACCGTGATACCCACAAACAAACATACATACAGTGCAAGTTAAATAAAAGCTTTTAAAAAGACAGCATTCAGGCACTTTTACATGACGTCATTCTGTTGTTATTTCATAGAACTCAGGAACAAAAGTTCCGTTTTGACAGTTCATAAAAAGTATCTATTTTGACTTGAAAGGCCACAAGCCTATTGCTATAATTGCATAGTGCGTGCTATTATGTGCCGTCTATTTAAATTGATTTTTTTGTTATTAATTTATGTGTGTGTACCATGTCCTTTGAATAAATGATTTATCTATCTATCTATCTATCTATAGCGGGAGCGCGAAATACCGGTTTCTTTGCAACCGGCGCGTATCGTCGCCAAGCCCGACACGGGATTCTGCGCTCTCGCTATAGAAATTGAAATGCAATTCGTTTGTAGAATCCAGGGCCTTGGACAATAAGAGCTACACTCGTGGTCGTTCATTGCCTTAATGAAAGTGTCGACCTGTTGATTAGCTAAACGAAATAGCTATATTTAGTTATTTAGATACCTAATTAGTATAGCAATACGCGAGCAAAAGTTTTATGTATAGCAAAAGAGAAAAAAATAGAAAAGCTAGGCCAAAAATTGTTTATCGTGTGTACATTGAGATTTGTACAAGAATATGCCAATATAGTACTTAATTGTAATTGATTTGAATCTAAGATGCCCCAGTTGTTATTATTGGATTAAATATGGAAAAAATTTCAAGTATATAACTTTGTTTTCATTGTAGTTTTCGTAGCAGCTGAAAAATAATACGAAAGTATATCGTAATCATAATGTAAAATATATTTCTAAAACATTCAATATAATCATGAAAACAACAAACGAATTCCTGTCTGTTATCCAATAACAAATTGAAATCCTCGCATCATAGCAATGTATATTTTGAACCCGACATTCTTGCTGACAATTTCCCACATGAAATCTAAAATAGCTACAAATATCATAAAATCTGATCCATCTTCCTCATTTCACACCTGACTTAAAGAAGTCAGGTTTTGGTCTCCTATTTGAAGCATACGACGATGTTCTGGGTCAACGCGTCAATACCTACAACACGATTACGGCTTGCACATATGACATCAAGACACGCGTTGACGTCGCCGTGCGCCGGCGCAAATAGGAGAGCATAGCCCCTACATTTCGCAAGTTTCCAAATATGGTCGATAATACTTTTCTAATTTCTGAACGAGCTCAAGTGTTCCCCACTCGATTTGAGACCGCCATAACTCGAAATTTGGAATCCTCAGCCGTAGACTGTTCTCATTACGGTTGTTTTTCGTTGTAGACCAACAGCTCGTAGTATGTGAAGGCGAAGGGTCTCCCGAAGATGGCCACGTAGCACCTACAACAATACATTGGGTTCATGAAATACAGGGTGAAACAAAATGGTACATGCATACAAAGCGCCACGCCTTTTCCCATACGGGGTGGCAGAGGCACAAACTAAATGGTGTAGTGATTAGATCATTTACATATCTCTGAAATTGCATCACGATTGCACAATTGCAACAGAAATGTGTGAAAAAACTGCTCTGAAGTTTTTAATACCGAAACCGTACGCGACTGTCCGTCCAAAGTCCAAGCCCTGCGATTTTCAATCTACCCACATCGAGATAAAGTTCAAAACCTATGAAAAAAACTATACAAAAGATCTGGGTCTTTTGTAGACATTGCACAAGCTATACTAACCTGCTTAATAACCGGCGCCGCGGCGGCAGCGGCGGCAAACGTCGCATACATTTCCTTAGCGGGTCGTTGACCTCTATTGCCACGTTATTTGGCAGATAGTATAGTAATGCCCGTCAAACATGACTCCCGTGTCGGTACCTGTAGTTGGGCGCTTGCACCGCGCCGACGAGGTGCGAGCCGCGGTAGAGCACGCGTCCGATGTACACTCTGGGGGCTACCCGCACGGCGCTGGGGCCCACAGGGCTGGCCCGGTGGGCCGCCCACGACGCGTCCGCATTGCACAGCACCTGAGGGGTAGACAGAGATTAGATAGTAATAGTTTATTGCAAAGTCACAAAATTTCACACGGTGGTAGAGCAAAGGTTAGCACATTGTGACGCCCTGCTAGGGCATGCGAAGGACAACCAGTTGTCCCTTTACGAAAAATAGGATGATTACATTTATATTCAAATTATATAGAGACAATTAGAAAAATATTGTAGAGATAATTATTGACCGAGCGAGCGAAGCGAGCGAAGCGTCTCCGTTTCAGGTTTGGGCAAAAATGCTTTCGTATGTCCGGTTGTTCTCCTCTACAGGTCGCATTTATGAACCGATTCTCGTGAAATTTTGTGAGCAGGTTGGAAAAATAAATAGAATTTTTTACTCGAGCCAGTTTTTTGATTTTTTCAAAATGGCGGAGAAAAAAAATCGCTACAACCCAAACGGCTCGATGGATATTAACAAATGAGGTGTCGTTGGATTCGTAAAGACCATGAGAGTGAAACAGATGAGCGAGCGAAGCGAGCGAAGCGTCTCCGTTTCAGGTTTGGGCAAAAATGCTTTCGTATGTCCGGTTGTTCTCCTCTACAGGTCGCATTTATGAACCGATTCTCGTGAAATTATGTGAGCAGGTTGGAAAAATAAATAGAATTTTTTACTCGAGCCAGTTTTTTTGATTTTTTTCAAAATGGCGGAGATATGGGGTTTTAAAATGTAAAAAAATAGCTACAACCCAAACGGCTCGATGGATATTAACAAATGAGGTGTCGTTGGATTCGTAAAGACCATGAGAGTGAAACAGATTATATAATTTTAGTAAAAAGTCAATAGGTTGTATTAAAGATCGCGAAATGTAGTTTACAAAGTTATTGGTGCGGCTACTTTCATACTGCATGTACGTAACCAGGTACATTCATAAGTTTGTATGTGTTATTGAAAGAAAATTATTTGGGTTATTTTTTTATGTGTGTTAGCAGTTCAGCTTTCCCACCGACATACTCGCGAGGTCTACAGCTCACAGAGCCACTAGTTAATAGCAATAAAAAAATAAAAGTAAATTATATAAACATTACATTAGTTGACCGAGCGAGCCATTAGGGCCCTAAATGAGTGCAATTTCTGCCTGACGCCTAATTAGGGCCCTAATTAGGTGTAGTGTAATAACGAGCATCCCTTATTGACCGAGCGAGCGAAGCGAGCGAAGCGTCTCCGTTTCAGGTTTGGGCAAAAATGCTTTCGTATGTCCGGTTGTTCTCCTCTACAGGTCGCATTTATGAACCGATTCTCGTGAAATTTTGTGAGCAGGTTGGAAAAATAAATAGAATTTTTTACTCGAGCCAGTTTTTAGATTTTTTTCAAAATGGCGGAGATATGGGGTTTTAAAATGTAAAAAAATCGCTACAACCCAAACGGCTCGATGGATATTAACAAATGAGGTGTCGTTGGATTCGTAAAGACCATGAGAGTGAAACAGACTATATAATTTTAGTAAAAAGTCAATAGGTTGTATTAAAGATCGCGAAATGTAGTTTACAAAGTTATTGGTGCGGCTACTTTCATACTGCATGTACGTAACCAGGTACATTCATAAGTTTGTATGTGTTATTGAAAGAAAATTATTTGGGTTATTTTTTATGTGTGTTAGCAGTTCAGCTTTCCCACCGACATACTCGCGAGGTCTACAGCTCACAGAGCCACTAGTAATAACATGCAATAACTGTGCTATATTATAGCGACTAGAAACGTATACCTGAGTAGTATCTGTGATAGAACTCAGGAACAAAAGTTCCGTTTTGACAGTGCATAAAAAATATCTATTATGTATGACTTGACAGGCCACAAGTCAGTGACTCATATAAAAATGATATGGACAACATAGATCATTAATCTAGAGTATGTAGCTTTACTTTCTCGATCTGCCAAATATCGGGGCTCAGGGGTACGATTCTCGCACATTCGATATACGGATATCGACAGCTATATCGAGTGTTTTGTATGGGAATCACTCGATATAGCTGTCGATATCCGTGTATCGAATGCGCGAGAATCGTACCCCAGTAGCCAAAGGCGGGTAAATAAAGGCCTACGCAAACCGGGACGGCATGGCAAGTTTTTACCACGGTTTTCGGGATGCCACGGTATTATTTTAAACCATGTCAATTTGTGTCTATTTTGTGTTATTTCTATATCGATACGTTTGAATGTCCATTGGTATTTTTTTAAATCCCTTGCCATACCGTCGCAGTCTGCGTAGGCCACACGGTGCTAGTTATAAGCCGACCGCAACTGCAGAAGACGTATCGCGCGAGTGTGTGGGCGACACCTTGAGCGGGGTAATGACGCGGGTAAAGGTGGGTTCCCACGACCCTACTGAACTAACCGACTCCTGACGGATCGGACGGTCGACAGCAGTGTAGGTAGCAGGAAAAATCACGCATCGAAAAAGTATTCGAATTGAAATATCACTGAATCTTATGTACGATGATCTGGAGTAGCATTTTTGAAACCGTCGAAAACCAATTCGCATTCGAAAGCGCAATGCACGTGTTAGCATATAAATGCTTTGGTACTAGATATTATATTGAATTAATTAACCATGTTGTAATTAATTATGCATTTCCTCAGTGATTTCTGTTGTCGAGATTTCATTTGTTTCGATCAAGCACCTAATTCTCAGTTTCGGGAAATGACGTATCAAAAATACCACTGCTCAAGGTATTTTTGATACAGCCTTTATAAATTACAGAGACGTCCTAAAAATGAAACATCAATGAGAAATCATACCTGGTAATCATTGATTGTATTTATGGCCTTCAGCTATTTTATTTCAGCTTGTGTCATTTGTCATGAGGAGGCGCGGTATCGCGCCGGGAAGTGACGTATGATTTTGACGTTGAAATAAATGAGCAGTCTTAAAATTATAAGGATGTTCTTAAAAATAACGTTTTAATTAGAAATTATGGTTTAAAATACTAGGCGTCATACTTATGGGCTTTAACTATTTTATTATTGGTGTTTGATCAGGCAAAATGTTTCGGCGCGAACTTTACGCGCCAAGACGGTTCCTCCTTGGGCTGTTTGAAGCATTGGAGGGACAGTCTGGTGGCAAGTGTGATTGAGAAAGGTTGTTGTGTTGGTGTTGAGAGATTGTCTTCGTGGTGGACTGGACACGAATAAGATAAGTGTATTATATTCTAAATGTATCAATAACTATATTGTATTGTTGTATATTTCGGTGCAAACTGCACAAACTTTTTAGTGAGATGTAGTGTGTACTATCTATGAAATTAGTTCGGTTTAGAATAAGACAAAATGTATGAATATGTTTAAAAGAGATCAAAAGATTAATCTGTGTGAGTTTCTTCGCCCTTCTTCTCTCACAGTGGTCCAACGTAGTGAAGTGGCAAGGGGGGGGTGAAGTGTTCTAACTCTGGGAATAAGTATTTTAAAATATCTACAGAAAATAAATACCTTTGATTTGAAATTCCTAACTGAGTTTGTTATTATCAAAAAGTTCCATATCGTACATACAATTGGTCTGTATAGCTTGACCAGAACTACCTACTTACTTAGATCAGGACTGATGAAATTAGGAGAAGACATCTTCCGATAACTCAACGATCAGAATGAATCATCATTATAATTGGATATCAATCTCATCATGAATTAGATTATTACCTATAGCTAAAGTTAAACATATACCATACAAAACATAGAATAGTCCTCCATTACCTCGGTTAAATTCTATTTCCTGACAGTTTAATTATATTTTCTGACATCGGAAGTGGGGTCGATCTTTCATTGCCCATTATAATTGTATTGTTTTTTCAGCTGAACCCTGTTGCTCCAGCATAGAGACACTTCGGAACGAGTTTCATTGGAGCGACATTCGCCAAGCAGCCAAAGCCGCTGAACCCTGTTGCTGCAGCATAGAGACACTTCGGAACGAGTTTAATTGGAGCGACATTCGCCAAGCAGCCAAAGCCGGTAAGGCCCTACGGGGATCTCCCGTATCGTGGTTAAAACGTAACTGAGTGGCCTTCAGAAAAGACTTTGTAGATGACCCGATGAAGAAAAGTTTTATCTAGTTCAAACTTTGCTAATACTTACTTACTGTGAATACGCTAGAGAAAAAAATAAGATTATTGCGAAATTGTAAGGTATCATTCACGGAACTTCAAAAATCGAGCTGGCATGTTACTGTCACAAACACAGACATGTTAAATAGCGATTGCGGTGCTAAGCTAATACGTCAGATTGGCCGAACCATCTATAAAAGGTTCAAGAAAGTTTTAACACAATAATTTTATACTTATCTTATCAACTGTGTAGCCATCCTTATTTGATGGTTTCCATTTCATAGGTTTTGATTTTTATTAAAAAGTAATAAGGTTACAAATCGCGGGCCATTTTTACAACTATCCACAGTAAAGTAAAAAGTAAATGTAGCCCATTAATGTCCCCACCGAGGGGCACAGGCCTTTACTCGGATCCGAGTAAGATTGAGCCATACTCCACCACGCTGGCTCAGTGCGGGTTGACTGTTTGATCAGTATATATATCACTATCCACAGATGACTAGTTATACTTTATTACATAAAATAACTGCATACAGACACATTTCTCTAATAAGAGATCTCTTCGAGCAAACCTAGGATGGGTTGATCCCGTTTGTCTCCATTCCATTGTTTCGAGAAGCTAAAAGTTTCTTATTTAAAAATTGTCCCGATTGCCTCCATGGCAGCAAAGTACAGTCACGGTCGTTATAATAATACATACATAGCGTCACACCTTTTTCTATACGGGGTGGCTGAGGCACCACTGTGCCCACTTTTTAATGAATTATAAATAGATAAGTACTTAGGTATTTATAGTAGAGAAAGATAGTGTTCTTTCAAGCGTTTTACATATATACAAAAATCTACTGAGTTCTCCCATAACCGATTGTTGATAGGACGGGATTCAAATAGACGTAGTGTTTCTTAGGCTCGATTGAGTGAAGTAAACCGTGAATGAAGATGCCATAGATAATATAGTTGATGCAGCTATATACATATAGTGAAGCCAATTGTTAGCTACAATTTAATCAATTTTGTTTGTTCGAATGGTTAGAATCAAGTTTTATTTATGTTAAATTTTAATGCAGTGGCTAATGATGTGATCTTGTCACAGAAGTCTGCTTTGGATAATCGTATGTTCTGTTACGACGCGTCATATTGCAGCTGTGACAGGTTGCAACAATTCTGTAAACTTTTAAAGTGGGTATTTCCTTCGAGGTTGCGAACTTTGAAGTAGAGTTATAATAATTGTTACATTTTTGGTTTTATAATAACATACACAGATGGTGTGAAAGGATGAAAATAGATTTGTCCACGAAATACAAGCTGTGACAATTTACAATTTACAATTTACAATTGACAGTTTACAATTGACAACCGACTGACGGGCCTGAATGCCCAGACTTGTGCTATGGACTCTTTTTATAGAGTGACGCACTATGACTCGGCTTGGGTGCTAGGGACTCTATAGGAGTGACGCACCAAGTTTTGACTGGAAGGTGCTATGGACTCTTTTTCAAGAGTGACGCACTATGACTCGGCTTGGGTGCTAGGGACTCTATAGGAGTGACGCACCAAGTTTTGACTGGAAGGTGCTATGGACTCTTTTTCAAGAGTGACGCACTATGACTCGGCTTGGGTGCTAGGGACTCTATAGGAGTGACGCACCAAGTTTTGACTGGAAGGTGCTATGGACTCTTTTGGAGAGTGACGCACCATGACTCGGCTTGGGTGTCTTGGACAAATGTATTATTTATGTATATTAGTTTGTCACCCTAGTAATTAAGTTACTTAAGTTATTGTTCTTTTAGATCAGTTTAGTTTTGTTGTTTCCAACTCTCAGCAACATAAAATAAAATCTGTACCTAGGCCTCCACGACACAGGTCATACCTAGTGTGGAGACCATAAACATAATTTCATAATGTATCTGTTATTTTGCAAATAAACTTTATTTGATTTGATGTACATGGCTTGGGTGCTAGGGACTCGATGGGAGTGACGCACCATGATTTGGCTTGGGTGCTAGGGACTCGATGGGAGTGACGCACCATGACTTGGCTTGGGTGCTAGGGACTCGATGGGAGTGACGCACCAAGTCTTGGACAATTGTACAGGCAGGTGCTGCGGACTCTTTCTAAAGAGTGAGGCACAGAATACAGTGGTAAATTTTTTATTTTTGTAGTTGCATTGTATGTGCCTCTATTGTGTAGATATTAGTTTCTTGATTAGGTCATTGTCTGATAATGTACCTTATCCCCAATAAGTGGCTGTTTGTATTTTTTTTTCTTTCTCATGTACATCGAGAGCGATTGTACAGTCAGTCTGGCCGTGTTAGCATATAAATGCTTTGGTACTAGATATTATATTGAATTAATTAACCATGTTGTAATTAATTATGCATTTCCTCAGTGATTTCTGTTGTCGAGATTTCATTTGTTTCGATCAAGCACCTAATTCTCAGTTTCGGGAAATGACGTATCAAAAATACCACTGCTCAAGGTATTTTTGATACAGCCTTTATAAATTACAGAGACGTCCTAAAAATGAAACATCAATGAGAAATCATACCTGGTAATCATTGATTGTATTTATGGCCTTCAGCTATTTTATTTCAGCTTGTGTCATTTGTCATGAGGAGGCGCGGTATCGCGCCGGGAAGTGACGTATGATTTTGACGTTGAAATAAATGAGCAGTCTTAAAATTATAAGGATGTTCTTAAAAATAACGTTTTAATTAGAAATTATGGTTTAAAATACTAGGCGTCATACTTATGGGCTTTAACTATTTTATTATTGGTGTTTGATCAGGCAAAATGTTTCGGCGCGAACTTTACGCGCCAAGACGGTTCCTCCTTGGGCTGTTTGAAGCATTGGAGGGACAGTCTGGTGGCAAGTGTGATTGAGAAAGGTTGTTGTGTTGGTGTTGAGAGATTGTCTTCGTGGTGGACTGGACACGAATAAGATAAGTGTATTATATTCTAAATGTATCAATAACTATATTGTATTGTTGTATATTTCGGTGCAAACTGCACAAACTTTTTAGTGAGATGTAGTGTGTACTATCTATGAAATTAGTTCGGTTTAGAATAAGACAAAATGTATGAATATGTTTAAAAGAGATCAAAAGATTAATCTGTGTGAGTTTCTTCGCCCTTCTTCTCTCACAGTGGTCCAACGTAGTGAAGTGGCAAGGGGGGGGTGAAGTGTTCTAACTCTGGGAATAAGTATTTTAAAATATCTACAGAAAATAAATACCTTTGATTTGAAATTCCTAACTGAGTTTGTTATTATCAAAAAGTTCCATATCGTACATACAATTGGTCTGTATAGCTTGACCAGAACTACCTACTTACTTAGATCAGGACTGATGAAATTAGGAGAAGACATCTTCCGATAACTCAACGATCAGAATGAATCATCATTATAATTGGATATCAATCTCATCATGAATTAGATTATTACCTATAGCTAAAGTTAAACATATACCATACAAAACATAGAATAGTCCTCCATTACCTCGGTTAAATTCTATTTCCTGACAGTTTAATTATATTTTCTGACACACGCACGAATTTATAATAACCGGCCAAGTGCGAGTCGGACTCGCGCACGAAGGGTTCCGTGCCATTATCTATAAAAAACCGCAAAAAAAATGTATGGGAGCCCCCCCTAAATATTAATTTAATTTTAATTTAATTATTTATTTTTTAAGTAAATAATATACTCAATATATTGTGAACATTTTAAGCGTCTACCTGCTACCATTATCAATATCGAGCAAAAATGAGCAAAAAAATCACGTTTGTTGTATGGGAGCCCCCCTTAATATTAAATTTCTTTTGATTTTTAGTATTTGTTGTTATAGCGGCAACAGAAATACATCATCTGTGAAAATTTCAACTGTCTAGCTACCACGGTTCATGAGATACAGCCTGGTGACAGACGGACGGACGGACGGACAGACGGACAGACGGACAGCGAAGTCTCAGTAATAGGGTCCCGTTTGGCACCCTTCGGGTACGGAACCCTAAAAATGCCATTTTTGAAGATTCGTTTCCGTGATTTCTACAACGAGTGGTCCTACTTACTCGTTTTGATTTCTACTAGTAGAATAAATGCCAATTTGACTGATGAGTTCTTGAACGCTAAGTACATAACCTTTTTTCAAAATCAATGAGTTATTGCTGGCCGGTTTTTTTTTGCGTGACACGAAGTTTGTTAAAGGTTTTCAATATAATCAGCCGGTCCGTATAGACATTTTGTCACGTTGACTACCCAGTCCCGGAATCGTGGTAACACTGCTTTCGAGTATTTCGAAAATGCATAAAAAGAGGACCAACAGAAAATAAATTCGAACACGATTTACTTTCGAGCGCGAATTCAAGATTCATTTTCACGTTTTCAAAAATGCCACTCCTGAACTCGAACACTTTTTCTCGCTGTCAAACGTTCCTGCTTGAGGCACAGGCCATGACAGGCCCCATCCGACGCGTCTGTACCCACGGCCTGTCGGTCCGGTCTAGCGCGGTCTGGCCCGTGGTAATATAGGCCGTGGGACCAACTTAAGGATCTATTACACTGCGCTCTAATTAGGGTCCTACCTAATAAGGGATGCTCGTTATTACACTACACCTAATTAGGGCCCTAATTAGGCGTCAGGCAGAAATTGCACTCATTTAGGGCCCTAATTAGGGATGCTCGTTATTACACTACACCCAATTAGGGTCAGGCAGAAAGTGCACCCATTCAGTGCAATGTAATAGCCCTTTTAACCATGACATCGGCAGGTTCGTTCTGTGCTCGCCATCTCGGTCGCTTGCGTCGTGCGTAACTTCGCTCGGCACTCAACACGTCGTTTGCAGTTCCGATCGGCTTCTAACTGGCGCGATTTACTTGCTTAAAAACTGAAACTGCACTACAGTCTATTCGTGATAAGAATGCAGTGAAATTTAAATTTAAATCTGTTAACACACTCACAGGACAGGGCACAACCTTCGCGTTCGAAAGTTTGCCTTCAACTGGTCACTGTGAACTTGGCTTGATAATTGGAAACGACTTGATTGGTTACGGGGCGTGGCTAGGCCGCCGGACAGTGATCACTTTACTGCATTCTTGTCACGAATAGACATACGTCACTGACAGCACCACCAACCTGATACTTAGTGCAGTGGTGCTCCGCGCCGTCCGCGTACACCCAGCAGCAGTGCCGCGACGGATGCAGCGCCGCCGGCAGCACCGTCGCCCGCACGGTGGTCCGCGCCACCCACGTCACCTCGCCCTCGTACGCGCCGGCGGCGACCGCCCCGCTGGGCACCGCGCCGCACGCGCTGATCACCCACACGGGCCCGGAGTGATTCCACGCCGGCAGCCAGTCTGTTGGTGAACGTGGCAGAGTAGCCCCGCCATGCTTACACTCGCATTGGCATTCACGAGCCGCGCGCGAGTGGCAGAATTTGAAACCTATGGCACAGTACCGAATTGGGTGGAAAACTGTCAATTTCTCACGCTAGGTGGCGCATTCGCGATTGTACCTTAGTATGGATCAGATTCCGAAATCCACAACTTGAATCCCCTAACCCCCTAAATCTGGGGTGCAAATTTTTTTTTGTATGAAAAACTGAATTTTAGGGTACTTTTAGGGTATTTTGTTGGTGTTAGTCCTATTTTTGTTGTACGAAACCCTCTCAACGCGAGTGTAACTCGCACTTGGCAGCTTTTTGAAGTAAAACTTCTTGGGGCACGGGGGTAAAATTTATTTAACCTCTCAACTGTGGGTTATTCATATATTTGCTTTTCAATTGCTACTAGCCGGGTGCTATCACGAGTGGCTAAGAAATGTAACGGAAATTGGAATCGGTGACGTCAGAGTCGGCTGAAGACTTAAAACCGCAACTATTTTCAATACGGTTTTTAACTAATCAGATAAGATAATAATACATTCGTACAATAAATAATGTTAATTAGTGAGAGAAAAACCTGATGAAACGTTAACAAATAAAAATTATTTTAAGCATTCTTCCACGAGTTCTTGATTTCCGGTATGGCCAAAACCAGTGACGTGACCAAAAACTACTTCGTTCAACCTCTTTGTTGGAACCGGAACTTATGTTTGACAGCTGTGCGATGCGATCCATACAGTTTGTAAGAAAAGAGTTTCATCAATGTCACACGGGTCGATATGGATTTCTAAAATGATGAACGAATCGTTTTGTGGCCGGTAACTATGGAATAGGTACCTAAAACGCGCTGCGTAGTCGCGCAACGGGCAGCTAGTAATCGCATAAAGTCACTTAGAATCATCCAAATGTGATATTTAGTTTTCAAGCAAATTCCGATGTGATGGATGGCTGCATTAAGACTTCTTGAAAACAATAAGTAGGTACCTAGAACTGTTCTAAAGCCACTTTTTATTATATAGTGCAGTTCAAGTCACAAATTAGCAGTTAAGCTACTAAGTACGTGTTATACCTACCTATTTAATGTTTATCTGTAGTAAACGGCCAAAGCGAGGTCTACAGCTTACAGAGCCATAAGTTTAATGGCTTATTGTTTCGCTTATTTGTTTGTATGTAATTTTTGTAATACATATTTTAAAGTTGAATTGTTGTTATAACTGTTGAAATTATACTATTTTGATTTTAATAAGCTTTTGTAATTTTAAAGTTAATGCTTCATGCCAGTCAATAATGTTGAAGTAAAATATCAAAATCGAGGTATGTCGTATGGCGGACTAAGGAAATGTCAAGAATAAAATTAAATAAGAGTTACGTCATCGCTTCGCGATGAAGTAACCCTAAAAAATCCTAGCAAAGTAGGTATGTATAGGTTAGCGGGGGTAGCATAAGGCACGCCAGTCACCCCAGCCACGCATTTTGTCACAATTTAATGTCATATCATAATGAATGCGCGCTATTTTATGGAGAAACATCATTGAGACGCGAAAGGAGTTGGCAATTTGGCAAAATGACTGCCCCAGACATGTACAAAGACTTCTCAACAGCCAATTAATAGCATTTAAATATTCTCTCATAAATTACTGCGTCTTTAGTTAGTTTGTAGAACTTGAAGGAAATGATTAAATAATTAAGAGTTGTCACTTCATACTCTATGATTCCGCCATTGATTAGTGACTTTTGCCATCGTTAAAAATAACATGCAACATAATTGCCAACTAGCAAAACTGTTGAAAACAGGAGGTTTCCAGAGGAGTGGCTAGATGGCGTTATGTTGCATGTTATTGCTAAATGGTGCTTATTTCTAGCGACGGCAAAGGTCACGGAATCATATTGGAATCACGGAGTATTGAGTAACAACTCTTATTTACCTATATTTAATTATTTTTTTCTTCAAGTTCTACAAACTAAATACAGACGCAGTAAATTAAATTTATGAATGAATATTTAAATGCTATTGGCTGTTGAGAAGTCTTTGTACATGTCTGGGGCAGTCGTCCATATATTGATTTAGCCATCTTCTTTGTCATTTATCTGCGCGACTGAGGTGAGTGGCAAGCCTTATGGTAGCCCCTTAGGTACACATTAACTTGGAATAGTTGAAAATACGTACTCGATCAATTAAATAAAGGGACTGGGCACAGAGACAAGCAAAGCAATGCATACATTTGAGCGAGACGGCTTAAAGACGTGACGTCAGATGGTATATAATCTGAGCGAGATGCAAATAGTAGTGACACTATTGAATGAGTTAAGTATATCACCACGAGCGCGACAAATTGTAGATAAGGAATGGTGGGAAATAAATGACATGACGTATTAAAAGTAAGTACAAGTATAAAATAATTTCAAATAATCGGACGTCTGAAACTTAAAAGTAACTTGAAGCAGAGATTGGATCTCAAAATTGGAAAATTAAATCTCTTTTAGTATAGGTAGGTATAGGTGTATAGTATAGGTACCACTTAATGATCTAGCTACAGAAGTTTTACTTCTAACACGTGTACGGTGCTACACGCGTATTTTTTTTATTGTGTGACAAACATCCAAATATTTTCAGCAATATTGATGGAATTTATTCGATTTATCATGTAGATGTAAGCAAACCTTACCTGCGATGACTGTCTTATACCTCTGTTCCCAGCATACTCTCAAATGTCTGTTGTATTGAGTCCAGTCACTAGAACACTCTTCGACCTTCGTCTTGAAATGTGCCCAACGTCTGAAAAAAACTTAGCTTTCCGTAAATTATTCCAAATATACCTACATACTTACTACATAGAATAGAATAGAATAGATATCGTCATGCCTTTTCCCATACAGGGTGGCAGGGGCAGATCCCCTTTGAGCCAGTTAATACTCTTACCGGGATTCGAACCTGCATCTCCAGCGTGAGAAGAAAGTGTGATACCAACTAGACCACAGATTTCTCATAACCCAAACTACCTACTATTGTAAAAAGATCTTACAGTTCCTGATGATTCCTTTCGCTTCCTGGTGGTAATTCTAGAGTTCCCGCCTCTTTGACCTGAAATAAACCGTAGTCACTAAAATAAAAACCCGAATTTGGGGAACTTTTTTCAAAGAGTCATATTTTTTCCGAAGACGTAACCGTACTTCGTATCATATCCAGTTAAGGATTTGTTAGACAATGGGCTCTACTTCTCACGATGCAATCTGTTGCTGCACCTTGTATTTCTCTCTCGTCTATCTTCCCGTCCTGTCCTTCTCTAGCGGTTGCAAGGCGACCTGCCTTCTATGAGCTGCAGCGACAGATTGCAAGCCAGGTTGCATCGTGAGTCGAGCACACAGCAAGTTTCCCAAACGCAGTTATTCCTTGCAGCTAATTTTCCTTTCGCCGCCGTCTTCATCGCTGTACGAAACTAATTGCGATCAAAGACTTAAGAAACCAGTTAGTATACAAGCTTAGGGTCCTTGTACTGAACTAGGGTTATCACTCACAGTGCTTATACTTCAAATCTTTTGGTTAAAATGTAAGAAGATGCACTGGTTTCGTAAATTAATGAAATAGTCTGATCGCAACTGGTTTGAAACAATGACTAAAAGTGTTCAATCGCAACTGCTTACTATAGCTAGATCTTGCTTACTATAGTTGATCTACGTCATCCTTTATGTCCACGACATAAGGCTCCCCCGGGATCAATCTGACTGAAGGTCGACTTTCCCGCGGCGGTCGATCTAAGTATAAGCACCGGTTACGTATGCTGCTGGCCGGAACGATAGTTTCGAGAATTTCTCACCACAGCGAAGAGCCACTGAGTCCAAAGGCTGAACATGTCGATTATGCGTATCATATCTTTTTGGCATTCGATGTACACTTCCGTCTTCACAGAGCCTCGGTCGGGTGACACGATCTATGGAAAGAAGAATACTTAGTGCTAGTCAGAGAATAATAAAACATGTCAGATATTTCAAAGATCTCACTACAGCGTACCATGACCATGCAAGGTAACCCCTTCGGCCGGCCCCGCGACGCCGATTACTGTGCTCACTAGAACAACAGTGTATCATTCCCCTACATAACGGGTTTCATCAAACGTTTGGGTTGTCATCACAACGTATTATCCGCGTGTAATCAATCATCATCATTTTTGATAATTTGATTATTGAGCTGTGTGTTGTGACTGTTTATTGCGTTTTGTTAAATTAAACAAACCCTTTTGTCCCTATATCTTGCACCCAATCGCAACGACAGCTGGCGGCTGAATATGTTGTATTGCTCCCAACGCACTGTCTCTGTCGCCAATCCTTGGCAGAATAATGTCCAGTCATCTTCTGTTGAAGCAAAAACATAAAATTAATTCTCAAAATCCAGTTAGGTGGCTGCTATACTACCTAGTCTGATATACAACTTCACAGGCCATTACCACCAATTATTTTGCAAAAGTCCTTAGAGTAGATACCCCTATGCCGGCCTTCCACTAAAAACAGAAATGAGCGGAAGCGGAGCCAGCGAGCTGAGTGGACCGGGCTGCATACAAAAAACTCTTAATCAGTGGAACAAAATAGAAGCCTGTAATTGGCCTATGTCTAGTCTAAGTTCTCTGCTTATATTATTTTGATTTGTGCTGTAGGCTTTGATAAATAAATAAATAAATACTTAAGTGGAAGTAATTCTATGCAGTTCGCCATTGCGAGTTGAGTGGGGGGAAAAAAATGCGGGTGGACAGAGGAGGTTCTATCTGACAAAATAGATCTTTTGAGAGCACACTTTAAAAAACTATTGAAACCAAAAAGTTTAGTTGAATAACTATTAGTGAATCAGGGAGCAACAGGGCCTTTTAGTTGCTATCCTTATTTGATGGTTTCCATTTCATAGGTTTTGATTTTTATTACAAAATCATCTTAGGGCAAAAAATCGCGAGCCATTTTTACAACTACCCACAGATGACTGGATAAAAAATCCTTATGCCGTCTACTTGACCTTCTCTCCACTGATATAAAAATACACTAGATGTGTAGATACTTACGACCGTTACTTGTAGACCTGCCACTATGACCGTGGTGGACCAATGCTTGGTCGATGCTCTCCTGTATCCAGTCCCTCCATGCCTGAACGTTCCACATGAGGCTCACCATCAGAGCGTGCCAGTCAGTCATTTGGTCCGTTGATACGATTGGCGTTTCTGTGAGAGACGGTATTAGGTGGAATATTTGTGGTAGAATGGTGTAAGATTATGTAATAATTGGAGCTTCTGTCTGTGGCACTCCCCGACCGCGACGGGTGAATGTATTTTAAGGCACTTGCGGTTTTTATTTGGGTCACTTTACTGCGAAACTTCTTCGATGAGTGGTCGAATGATGGTTCGAATGTTTGCTTAGGTATACGAAGCAAAAACATGTTTTGAACAAGAACAGAATTTTGAATTTCCAGGGTTCGATGGCTGGGTTATTTTATAGCTATTTAGTATAGCAAGTTACTCATTCTAAGGCTATTTAAATGTAAAATTATTTAGCTTACGCGATTCTCGCTTCCTATTTGTGTGGCAGCATGGGCGTTCAGTGCGATTAGAGGCGGCCGTATCAGAGGACATTGGCGTCTCTGTGCGATGATAATGTCCTGAAGACGGTGACTTAAAGGGGTTTCTTGTGGCTTCTACCGTGGTGGACATAATTATTGTCGTGTTCTTGCCCAGTTTATCAGTATTTAGCGGTATGTGGTCAGAAGCAGACGTGGAGGACTCTTCGGATATCGAAACACTTTTGGTGTTTTCTAAATCGCGATCCACTTGGTACTCGATCTCTGAGGCGTCTGTATCAATGATGGTGAAAAGATCGTCAGTAAGCCGCGTCGTCTTGGGTCCGTTACTAGAGGACGCTGTTGAGAAGGGGCCTTGTAGCGAGCCTGACGAGATCGACGGTAGCTTGGTCTGGCTGCGGTCGTAGCGGTTAGCGTACATCATGTACGACTGTGTGTGGCTGTTGTAAGCGGGGCAACTCTCGGGTACGTTCTTGTTATTTGGGCAAACTACGGGACACTCGCTGACGGAAACATCCAGTCCTGGCAAATGTACTACGTTGTTGGGTCCGACGCTGACCGTGTGGTGTCCGCTGCGGTCAGACAAGCCTGTGCAGGACATGTGGCGCTCGCAAGAGCACGGCGGCCGGCCTAGGTGTCGTAGAATCTCATCGCACCACAGCTCGCACTGAACGTACGTTGTCTTCATATTGCACTTGCATATTTTAATGCGATCTGAAAAACAGCAATAGGTGTGATAGATACTCTTGTAGTAAAATTCCGCAACTATGTGCTAGATTATTTATTCACTTACCTGTTTTCAACAAATTCACAGCAAGATACTTCGTAACTAGATCGATGACCTCTGTAAAATAAATTTACGTTGTAAAAATCTTAATTACTTTACTCTGATATCATTTAACTGAAGATTATCTTTACCGTCAATATCCGGTTTCATATGAGCCGGAATTTTTGCTTGCTGCTCGGCCAACATGCTGGTCATCTTGAGCTGCAGCTTTCGGGCCGGCACTGGATCCACGTCCATTGGGGATACTCTCAGCTGGTCGGTATTTTTTCCTTCCAATCTGTGGCACATAACGAACTAGGTACTTATCATCAGCCCACATCGACCTACCGCTGCTGGGCATAGGCCTTCTCTCTATTGTGTGCCAATCCGCACGGCCCTGCGCCAATCGAATTCAGTGAGATATTGAAAATATTGCGAGCGAGTCGAGCAAGCTTTCATCTGTTCTCGGATTAGATGTAGTACGAGTATAGCTCACGCATGACGCACGAGGCACACGAGCAGCAATCGACGACAGCCTTAAGGGCGGGGCCTAGGCAACTTCCTTAACTTATTCTTAGAGGAAATTAAATAAAAAAAAGGTTAAAGCCAAGCTAAACAAGTCTACTGTGCCATTTTTATAATGATTAGATAAATAACAAGAACACAAATTCAGATGCGGTGCGAAATTGTAAAATAAAACATTGTGACAGACAGATTTTTTGGCAACTTCAGGAGACTTTTCTATTGAGCAAAATTAATATAATTGAAACAAAAAGTAAACTTTAGAAAAAACCGACTTCCACAAACCCTATTTGATTAGATTGAGTTTAATACAAACTGTAACCCCTTATCCCCCCACCCTTGGGGAATTAATTTTGTCAAATCCCATCTCAGTGCTACCCCACGCTACTAAGGAACCTCTGTACAAAGTTTCATGGCTCTAGGTCCACCGGTTTAGGCTATGCGTTGCCTGCCCGTCAGCCACGCATTGTATTTGTACCTATAGTATTGAGCAGATCTGGTGGCCATATGTGGTCTTCATCAGCAGTTCCGCATCACAATATTATGCTTACCATGTGCATTTGCACGAGTTATTATGAAAAACACAAAAATCACTATAGGTCTGCCTATAATATTTGAAGAGTTCCCTCAATTTCTCCAGGATCCCATCATCAGATCCTGACCTGGTGTCAATGGGACCACCCTTGAGGTATTACCTATACGCCGAATAAAGATTTGCTCAAATCGGTTCATAATTGGCGGAGTTATCGCGTAACAAACATAGAAAAAAAAAAAAAACATACGGGTCGAATTGAGAACCTCCTCCTTTTTTGAAGTCGGTTGAAAATAAAGTTTATGGGAAAGCAAAGTCACGCTGACACTCGTGATAACAAGCTAGTGAAAAAACATACAGCAATAATACTCGTCATTCCGAGCGATTTGTGTTTTGCTAAAGGCTGTTTGCCTAGAGATAAAGATTCTTTATTTGCCAAGATAAGGGTAGGCAGTCGATGGTCAAGGCGCCGTCTTAAACCGTGTCGACGTTAGCACTTGCCGTCGTCGTCGGCTGCTGTCGATGCGCATAAATGGGCCTATTAGACTACGCTGTCGGCAGGGCCCTGTCTGACTCACTGTCTCTTTCTAGTCGTTCCATATGAGTGAGACGTCTATACAAATCGTGCCCTGCTGACAGCGTATGGAATAAGCTCTTAAAAAGCGTCGTCGTCGTGGCGTAACGGTAGCCTTCCTCACAAAGTGTCGACGCTTTGAAGTAAATAGGGGATTTTCTGACGGCTAAAAATAGTTATGAGAGCTGCCGACAGATGGCTTTGTATCGACGTGTATTCACACAATCTGTTGTCGTCCGTCACAGAGTAAGTAATTTTTGACCGATCTTGAACGCACCCCCTAAGGCACAAATGAAGGTTTCTTTCTCTCTCCTCATGTTTGTTTGTTGTCGTTTGACGGGTTTGACTTGTTGACAGTTACTCTATGCAGTCCATGGATTATGTTCTTCGTTTGTTATTATTTGGACTGGCTACTTGCCCCCCCCCCCCTTCCCCTTCCCGAGTCATGCCAAAATCGATTACAACGTCTACGAAGCCGTTCCGAGTCAGTTTTGGCGATACAAAACGATGGCATTGTAGACGCTGTAATCGATTATGGCGCTGACGGCGATGTCACGGAACACGACTTTACACGTCTCGCGACATCTAGAGTGCTCCAGGATTATGGTGCGCCTGAACGGTGGCGTGACGGTAGCGTCGAGTCGTTCCATGGTAATGCCAGTATTTTTTATGGGCAATACCATGGAACGAAAAAATGCCTACTTGTCAAATTAGTTTCCGGCTCAGTCCGCGCGCAGTATGGGAGTGGACGCACTCTAGTGACGAATTTGGAACTACTGAATTTGTTTAAAAAACCCATAAGTAAACTAATTTATTTAAGGCGCCTCATGAATAAATTAGGGGTGCTTTTTTTCATATGTATTTCAGGAAATACTCGGCAAATCGTACCTAATCAATTTCCGGTATATGTAATTTGACTTTATAATCTAGGGTTTTCATGAAGGAAAACGTGTATGATAAAAATTTCTCGATAGAAAATAAATCCAAAGTCAACCCTTTTCTCCAATATTTTTTCCTATTATACCGCAGTTGTAGTAAACATGATCTTTCTATTAAAATGGGAAATTGTTGTTACTAGCGATTTGAAGATTGAAATGTAATTCCCTGAAATAGATTATTTTTTATGTTTTTTTAGGGTTCCGATCCTTAAAAGGAAAAAAAGGAACCCTTATAGGATCACTTTGTTGTCCGTCTGTCTGTCCGTCCGTCCGTCCGTCCATCGGTGAAGTGTTGGGTCAGGGTATGCGAAGGATAAAGGGGGTGAGCGAAGCGAAACCCCCTTTATTCTTCGTGTCATGTTGACTGTAAAACAAAAGAAACGTAAATGCACATCTTACATTAGCCGACTAAAACTAAGTTTAGACGCTATATGTGACCTATTAGAGGAATAAGGTAGGTATCATCATCTATCTTACTGAGAAATGAATCGTTGTACCATAGGCATCCGACGCAATTTTTTTTGGGCTGAATGCCGCCGAGAGGGGGTAGCGCGGTGCATGGGTACAAAAGAGAGAGGGTGACCTCGCGCACTCGTCAAGAAACCTTGCGATTATTTTATATTCATAACGACCTGAGACCTATAATGATTAGAAGAGTTATCTCTTGTCTCCATTATTCCAATGACAATGACCGTAAAGGCCACTGAAAAGTCAAAAGTCAGCGCGGGGTTTCAGTAGTCGGGTTTTAGTTTTTGAACTTAGGTAGGTACTACTTGTGTGAAATCGGTTAAGAAGTAAAAATTCGGAGGCATACAATCGGCCAGCATCGCGGCAAGTCTTTAGGACTGTCCCGTGACGCAGAAGCATTTCATCGCCAGCAGCAAAGAGGAGCTTCATTATGAACATCAGCGCTTCTGTCATCTCGCCTGGAACAAAGACTCAGATATTATTATTATTATTATAGAGGTCTCCGGCGCATCATCGTGGCGACACTGTGAGTGAGCCGAGTACTTCCTAGCCTAGAGTTTACCAAAAAAGTTTTTAGGGTTCCGACCCTTAAAAGGAAAAAAGGAACCCTTATGGGATCACTTTGTTGTCCATCCGTCCGTCTGTGTCTCCAAGGCCTTTTATATCAAGAACGCGTGGACGTATTAAGCTGAAATTTATATCTTGTTAAAGTCGGTGGTCGCATATAGCTGTGAAAAAAAACAATCTTCCAGGTCAACGCAATCGAACGATACGACTGTTTATGTTGTAAAATTGATGGGATTTTCATTGTAATCGCAATGGACCCAAAACCAAGGTACTTCTCGTAGGCCTACAATCATGAAATTTGTCACAAAGCAGGTCGTATAGCACAAGTAAAGGGGAAAATCTGAAACTGCAAATTCCTGTCCTTCTGCAAAAATATTTAATTTTGTTTACATGGATGACATCATACTTTAGTTTTTCATTTGAAGACCTAGTTACACTTGTTACCTACGCTCTCTAAGTGTGATTGGAACCCTTGGTGCATGAGTCCTACTCGCACTTGACCGTTTATTTAAAAAAGGTTTTCAGCGGATTGTGCCTATATTGCACCTTAATAATTAAGTATTACCTTACCTTGACGTTTTGTGTTAGAACTTAGTTGCGTGGCGCACTTGTCAATGATTTCTGCAATGATCAAAAGATGCTTTTAATTTCGGCTTGGAATGAATGAAGCATTACAACATCGATATATACAAAGGATAGGCCCTCCCGTACTAAATTTCTTACCGTTTTGAGGCCAGACAGAATAGCGCCTCTGTTGGAATTTATCGGTACTATGTCGGTCGTCAGTCGAATGATTGATAATCCTATTTTTACTTTGAGGAATTTTTCGAGAACAATATTTTATGAATAATCAATTTACAGCCAATAGTAATTGTAAATTATATAACTTACTTGTGTAAGGTTTGAGTTAAATTTGTTAGCAATTGTCAAAGTTACCAGTGTTATGATATTGTTATTTTATATATTTCTAGTATTTTATTGTACTAACTGTGAATAATTTATAGATTCGATAATATTGACAGCGCGCCAATCGATTTAGTTTAGTGACATCCGGATGTTGTATCATAATAATGTTTTAATACTTTGACAGTTGTAAAATGGCGCCGATGCTTAAAGCGCGCCAATGAGCGTTGGTATATTGACTTCCGGATGGAATGTGAGAATTATAAGTTGGCGGGCTGTCAGAGGTAAAAATGGCCGCTGCTGTTAACGCGCTAAACGGAAGCCTCTATTTGACATCCGGTAGAAAAGATTGGCGCGTAAACAGTGGCGCGACTGAGGCGGTGCGCCCGAACAGGGGGCATTCTGTACTGGGCGGCGACATTGAGTGGACGAGTGAATTCGGTTTAATAGTGTGTATGTGTGAATAAATATTATATTGTGCAGTATATTGGAACGTTCTACTACAAATCAGAAGCGGTAAGTACATGCCCACATTTATTTATTTTTGAATTGATGTCGTAGGTTTTTCAAAAAGTGAAAAATTAAGCTCTCGTAAATTCAAACTGTAGAAAGAGGTTTTAACACCTTATTTTATCATTTTGATACAGTTTGACGGTCATAGGATAAGCGCATGATAAATCGGTGGGTCAAACTGGTTTTGATTTCCGAAAACGGTGTGTACATCAACGAACATTGAATGTGTTAATACCCAGCAATGCGGAGCGAGTGTAGCGATAGTCCATGCACCCTACATTTGAATTATTAAAGTATATTTGAAACGTGATTTTGTCACGGTTTTTAAAGACCTTAGTTTAGTTAGACCTTATTATAGGACCTGCCAAGGTCAGAATCATGTTACGATAATATTAGATACTCTCAGATAAGGGTGTGTCGTGCATGAAATTTACCACTTACAATGTGTATGCAAGTACACCCTTGAACCCGTTAAGGACCCTAAGGTCTCGGAAGGGTCAAATTATGGTTTATCATGGATCTTGTGGGGTTTCATAAAGGGTACCAAAAATGTCATCAAATTCACGCTAGGACGCACCGTTTCCGAGTTATGGCAGATTTTAATATTTTTACGTTTGTTTAAACAAATTCAAACCGATAGTTTTGTTTGTGAGTTCTAGAATATGGAGGAAGCTGAAAAGGGTGCACGTAGGCGGCTGGTGACACCTGGGCTAAGCTCAGCCCCACGTGACGCTGAAGGCGAAAGAAGTTCGACGAGACGAAGTCGTAGCCGTCAACGCAGCGAGTTGCACGCGGGCAGCTGCAGAGGCCGCACCCACCATCGCAGTCGGAGTCCTGATCGTGTGACCGAGCGCGGCCGGAGTCTTCTGGAGAAAGAACGCGTGTTGGAGCGGGAGCGGGACAGAGTAAGACGATTGGAAGATGAATTAAATCGCGAGCTGAGCCGTTTGCGTTCTAGGTCTAGAGTTGGAGCGCGCTCACGACACAATCGTGAGATGAGTCGTGTGCGTTCCAAGTCTAGAACACGTGATCGCTCCCGACTTAGGATAAACGATGATCGAGATTCATCACCGGTCCAAACAAGGAATCGACGCACTCAAGCTGACGACCGCGGTGAACCTTGTACTCGGTCTAACCGTAGGTCTGGTAGTCCAGCTTTTTCCACGAATGATGTTGTCAATATTTTAAAATCGATGAAATCTCAGCCATCAACGGAAGCACAGAGTTCAAACAAATTAAACCATAAAAATATATTGCCCGAGTTCGACCCGTCATCGAAAAATCAACGGGTAGACATTTGGCTGCGAAAAGTAAACGAGTGTTCTACCGTTTATGGCTGGGATGATAAGAC
Source organism: Argyresthia albistria (assembly GCA_963457715.1). Lineage (NCBI taxonomy): Eukaryota > Metazoa > Arthropoda > Insecta > Lepidoptera > Argyresthiidae > Argyresthia > Argyresthia albistria. The sequence goes on along the minus strand of OY735252.1, from coordinate 3,751,161 downwards.
AGTTGTCCATTTTGCGATGCAAAAACTCAAGGGATTGGCCAAAACTTGGTATGAGGGATTAAATTCCATTTTGTTTAGTTGGTCGGAGTGGCAGGCGAAACTATTGACAGCCTTCCCCTGCGAACAAAATTATGGCCAATCCCTGGAGGATATGTTAAAACGTAAGAGCAGAGCCAATGAACCCATTGAGGTGTACTTTTATGAAAAGATAGCCCTACTGAACCAATGTGAGATCGATGGCAAGCATGCCGTCGATTGTGTCATTCACGGACTAAGCGATAAAACCATGAAAACTAGTGCCCTTGCATTACGATGCACGCACCCTGATCAGCTTCTGCAATTTCTTATGAGCAGTAAGGAATCGGCACAGACGGTACAACAAACGGAACGGTATAGTTTTAAAAATAGGCCTGCAAATGGTATTAGATCCACCAGTAGCAGTTTCGATGGTAAGAGGCCTAATGCTGAAACGGTCAATTCCGAATTGTTCTGTTTTAATTGTAGGGAACGCGGTCACCCCTTTATGAAGTGCCCCAAACCTTTGATAAAGTGCGTCACATGCCAAAGATTTGGCCATAAATCGGATAGTTGCAAATTTAGGCCTCAGAGTGGAACTACAGACAAAAAGCAAACTACTCCCAAAACTATGTGTATTTCGGCTTCCAAATCAAACTCTAAATACATAAAGGCGGTGACAGTAAATGAATCCCAGCTTCAGGCTTTCGTAGATTTCGGGAGCGAGGTGTCATTAATGGCTAAATCGATGTTATCAACATTAGGACTCGTCTGTGACAGTGGAGTAGTACCCTTGAAGGGATTTGGTAATGAAATTGTCCAGTCGGTTGGAAGCGTTCAGGCCAACTTAGTTGTTGATGGAGTAAAGGCCGAAGTTAAGTTTCATGTCGTGGATGACCGATTCCTTGAAGCGCCCATACTTATCGGTCAATCTTTCACTGAACAACCACATGTCGTTGTGTATAAGAATTCAGAACTCCTTAAATTCTTAAGCTTTGAGGATGAAATGCCTTTCGCTGATACCAACCTGGAAGATGCTCAAAACGTCAGAATAATGGCTTTATTTGGTAGTCATGTTCACGGTCCGGCAACAATTACGGCGGTCACGGAACCACGTATAAATGGCAATATTATTATCAGTAGCAAGGTTGTAGGAAAACCTACAAATCAGTACACCATTTACGGAGGCATATACCGCGTATGTAACGGTATAGTAAAAATTTGTGTTGCTCCCATCTCCCCTCAGCTTCGGTTGATAATGAGAGAAACATTGTGCCGTGCCACGAAAATTCAAATAGTAAACCGTATCGTCCCTGAGTCGGATGTGTTAATAGCTGCTCATAGTGATATTGACGAGAGTTTGGTTCGGGTAGGAGACTGTGCTGATGAATCAGACAAAAATAGACTTTATGACATCTTACACAAATACAAGCACTGTTTCGCTTCTACCTTGAAAGAGTTAGGGTGCACGAACGCGGCCGAAATGACGATTGAAATTAACAACAAAAAGCCCATTGTATATCGCCCTTATCGGTTGTCGCACAAAGAGCGCGAGCAAGTGCGAAACATGGTGAGCGAGATGCTTGAGGCTGACGTTATTAGGGAGTCTACATCAGAATATGCCAGTCCAATCATTTTGGTTCGCAAAAAGGACGGCAAACTGAGATTGTGTATAGACTATAGATTACTCAACTCTGTGACTGTGAAGGAGCGTTACCCGATGCCAATAATTGAGGACGAAATTTCCCGATTATCTGGACAAGCATATTTTATTTCCCTCGACTTGGCATCGGGGTACTATCAGGTACCTATATCGGAAGCTTCAAAGGCCTTGACAGCGTTTGTGACGCCGGACGGCCAATACGAGTTCAATCGTATGCCGTTCGGCCTCGCAAACGCCCCCGCGGTATTCCAGCGGATGATGCACAAAGTATTGGGTTCTGCGCGATATAGCGAGGCCACCGCGTATATCGATGACGTGCTGATCTATGGCAGGGACAAGGAAGAATGTTTGAATCGATTGGAGCGCGTACTTGAGTTGCTGGAGAAAGCCAGATTAACGTTAAACTTATCCAAATGCGAGTTTCTATCAAATAAGGTGGACTATTTGGGCTACGAAATTAGTGCCTCCGGCATAAGGCCGGGAGACAAGAAGATCAATAGTGTCATTCAATTCCCGCGTCCGATAAACCAGCACTCGGTGCGACAGTTTCTGGGGCTGGTGGGATATTTCCGCAAATTTATTCGGAACTTTGCGCAAATAGCGCATCCGCTGAATAAGTTGCTTAAAAAGGACTCGACGTGGTGCTGGTCGGATGAACAGGAAAATGCGTTTACGGAGTTGAAAGAACGCTTAACTAATCGTCCCACTTTAGCTATATATGATCCAACAGCGGAGACGGAGCTCCACACAGATGCCAGCAAAATTGGTATTGGTGGGATCTTGATGCAAAAACCCCTGGCCGGTGGGGAGTTCCGTCCTGTTGCGTTTTATAGTCGTCAGACCACGCCAGAAGAAAAGCATTTCCATGCTTACGAATTGGAAACCCTGGCAGTGATTTGCTCCCTTAAGAAGTTCCGCGTTTATCTGTTAGGCCAGGAGTTTAAAGTAGTAACGGATTGTAGTGCGTTGCGCAGCACTTTTGTAAAACGTGATATAATACCCCGGGTAGCACGCTGGTGGTTGTTACTACAGGAATTTCAATGTTCCATAGAATATAGGGCAGGCTCTAAGATGACGCATGTGGACGCGTTGTCACGCAACCCTATACCAGATGAGGAAACTATTGATGTGTTAGGACAGTATCCGATGGTAATGTCAATAAGTAGCCACGATTGGCTAAAAACTCTGCAATTGGGAGATCCCGAGCTAAGTAGAATAAGAGACATAATTTCATCGGATGTTGATGTCGATAATCTAAAATATATCAGAGACAACTACTTGATTCGAGAAAATCAACTTTATAAAAGGATTGACGGGGACGATAACAACATACGGTGGGTGGTTCCGAAGGGGGCGAGATGGCAGTTGTGTCGACTAAACCACGATGATATTGGGCATTTTGGAATGGAGAAAACTCTCGAGCTGATAAAAAAGTCTTACTGGTTCCCAAAGATGTCCAGATTTATAAAAAAGTATGTGCAAGCCTGTGTTCAATGTGCATACGCGAAGAAGAGTACAGGCGCACCAGAAGGACTCTTGCATACTATAGAGAAGGTTGAGGTTCCATTCCAAACCGTCCACATCGACCATCTCGGGCCCTTCGTGAGGTCTAAACGGGGAAACTCTCATTTATTGGTAATTGTAGAAGCCTTCACTAAATTCATTTTCATAAAACCAGTGAGAAACACGAACACTCAGAACGCGATACGTGCGTTGGAGGACGTGTTTTATACATTCAGGTTCCCGGATCGTATTATAAGTGACCGTGGCTCCTGTTTCACATCACATGCTTTCCGAAGGTTTTGTTTAGATAAGGGTATCAAACATGTGTTAAACGCGGTGTCTAGCCCGCGCTCTAATGGCCAGGTTGAGCGGTATAACCGCTCAATCTTGAATTCATTAACTGCTCAAAATTTAGACAGTAGTGAGAAAGTATGGGATGAGAAGATAGGCGCGGTACAATGGGGATTGAATAACACCAGCCAAAAATCCACTGGAAGAACTCCTGCAGAGGTTATGTTTGGGACGTCAATGAACGCAGAACTCGATCCTAAACTCAATGAAATTAGACGGAACACGCGTGAGGATAATGATGTCATAAAAATAAGAGAAGAGGTCAAAGAGAAAATCCAGAATAATCAAATAAGACAGAAAGAAAACTATGACCAGGGTAGGAAACCAGCTCGATTGTATAAAGAAGGAGACTTAGTCAAAATTACAAAAGTAGCGTTCAACAATGATGGAAAGAGTACGAAACTCTTGCCTTCATACATAGGACCATATAAGGTGGTTAGAGTATTGGGCAACGATCGTTATAGATTGGCTGCAATACCTGGGTTAACTGGTAGTAAGAATAAACGTAAAACTACAGTAGCGGCTGATCGAATGATGCCCTGGGTTCACATTGCGGCTTTGGAGGTACAAAGCGACTGTGATGACGATAACATTGGATATTCTGCTCCAGATATTGACGATTGTAATATGGACAATTGAGTTTAAGTTTTTATTTTGGTAAAAATTTATGTATATTTTATTGATTAATACATAAATGTTAAAATAGATATTGACATGAATTGATTATCTGTTTCTTGGTAACCATTGTGAGTGGTGGACGCAATCATGCTAGAATTGTATGGATTAGTAAGTTTGTGTTTATTATACTTAATAATGATGGTTTCAGTTGTTGCTAGAATTGGATGGGTTAGCAGGAACTGTTTCATTATTTAAGGTTATTTTATTGATTATATACAAGAATGTTAAGATAGATATTGATAATATGAATTGAATAATTGATTCAACAGTTGGTAACTATTGTAAGTGGTGGACACAATCATGCTAGAATTGGATGGGTTAGCAAGTTTGTGTCTATTATACTTAATAATGATGGCTTCAGTTGTTGCTAGAATTGGATGGGTTAGCAGGAACTGTTCCATTATTAGAGGTGACCAATATTAGCTAGAATTGAATGGATTAGCTAAAATTGGACGTGATTTTGCGAGAATTGGATGGGTTCGCAAAACCACTATTGCCTATCTTTGTCGCAAGAATTGGATGGGTTTGTGGCAAAGATAGATTGTGATTATCTTATTGGTATCTGCAAGAATTAGATGGGTTTGCAGGACTTACTGTGATGATGATGTATTTTTTCTACTTATGATTATGTATTATTGTTTTTGTTAACTTACAGTTAATTAATTTGTTAAAGAATGTCTCCCCTCTGCCGAGTGTAAGGTTATGCGTTTCACCTGGAACCGTGTATGGGGACATACACGAGGTCAGGATGGACGAGTGTAAGGTTTGAGTTAAATTTGTTAGCAATTGTCAAAGTTACCAGTGTTATGATATTGTTATTTTATATATTTCTAGTATTTTATTGTACTAACTGTGAATAATTTATAGATTCGATAATATTGACAGCGCGCCAATCGATTTAGTTTAGTGACATCCGGATGTTGTATCATAATAATGTTTTAATACTTTGACAGTTGTAAAATGGCGCCGATGCTTAAAGCGCGCCAATGAGCGTTGGTATATTGACTTCCGGATGGAATGTGAGAATTATAAGTTGGCGGGCTGTCAGAGGTAAAAATGGCCGCTGCTGTTAACGCGCTAAACGGAAGCCTCTATTTGACATCCGGTAGAAAAGATTGGCGCGTAAACAGTGGCGCGACTGAGGCGGTGCGCCCGAACAGGGGGCATTCTGTACTGGGCGGCGACATTGAGTGGACGAGTGAATTCGGTTTAATAGTGTGTATGTGTGAATAAATATTATATTGTGCAGTATATTGGAACGTTCTACTACACTTGTGATACGATACTCCTTGTTTATGTTTTTTGCGATTTCGGTATGATTTACAAGTTTTGACGTGACAACGTCTTATAAATTGGTTTGCCGGGTGACACTTCAAGAAACTGCGTTACGCTCCGCTCACGTTATGCGCTCACAATGAGAGCGAGTGAGAGGCACGCGTCCCTTCCACTCGGGCATGGTTAGCCCGCCTAAGAGCGAGAGAGACAGACATAAAAAGTGAAAGGCACGCGTCCCTTCCACTCGAGCACAGTTAGCCCGCCTAAGAGCGAGAGAGACAGAGCGAGAGAGAGAGTGAGAGAGATAGGCATACACACGCGAGATTCTTTGTATAAATTAATGTTTTAAATATAATTCTTTGTATAAATAAATGTTTTAAATTGTTACTATTATTTCATCCTTCTTCCTACTATACGAATGAATATTCACATTAAAATTATTTTACCACTCAAAGTCGTTGTCACGTAAAACTTTCGCCCGTATACCGACTTTACAGGCAACCAATTTTTTTACCTCGCAGGACACCATTTTTGTTGTGCTGCCGATACGTCACGCGGCTAGCACCGTCTAAGCACGACTGATTGAAATCGTTTCACTTTTCCCGTTTTGACACCGTTTTGGTAGCGACACTTATTAGTTTTATAGCCGTTAAAGTGTCCCACTGCTGGGCAAAGGCATCCCCCCTTTTCGTCCTCACTTCCCTGGTCTGTGACACCTTCGGCCACCCCGGCATCCCGGTATCGCTCCTGCGGCCTTTGCATGCTGAGTCCTGTCATGAGTTGGCGAGGAACAGAGCTATACAAACCGCATATCTCTGTCGCTCACTCACCCAATAGTTCTACATACAAATTTGAACGACATGCCACATGGGCGTTGCCGCTCCGTTGCGTCAGCGCTGCGTCGGCGCTCCGTCAGCGTTGCGTTGGCGTTGCGTCGGCGTTGCGTCTCCGTCGTCGTTGCGGTGTTGGTAAAGTAGGGTGACTATACATATTGGTCAATGGGATATAAATTGCCCGTGGTCCCTTTATGTCACGTTACCCTACTAAATTGAAAATACCGACATCTTGAATGCGCACTGACACAGATTTTCTCAGATGGCATGCCAGAGGCACAATGCCAGTCGCACGAACATGACTTTTCTCAGATGAGGCAGAGGAACATCTTACCAAATTATAAATTCTATTCTTATTTTTCAACATGTGTGAACTTTGACAATGTGTCATTATTTTGACAGGTGTCACTACATACTTTTAACAGGTGTCTTTACATACTTTTAACAGGTGTCACTATATAGGGTTATTTTTGGACCCTTAGCCAAAATTAAACATAAGGCGACTGCTACACGTGATGATGATGATGATGATGATGATGATGATGATCAGTCATTGTCCAAAATAGTGACACCTGTCAAAGGTAGTGACACCTGTTGAAAAATAAGAGAATAGAATCTGTTATAATTTGGTAACATGTGCCTCTACCGCCTCATCTGAGAAAAGTCACGTTTGTGTGACTGGCATGTGCCTCTGCCATGCCATCTGAAAAAAACCATGTCGGTGCGCATTCAGGATGTCTGTATTTTCTATTTGGTTGGGTAACATGACATAAAAGGACTACGGGCAATTTATTTCCCGTGGTCCCTTCAAAGGGAGGGACTATCAGAGGCACCACGGGCAATAAAGGGTCCCTTCAAAGAGACTACGAGAGGGACTACGGGCAATAAAGGTATTCCACAATCTAAGCCGATGGCAGCTCCTTATTTCAATTTATCAATATGTGTATGGTTACCCTATTCAACGACGCAGCGACGACGGAGACGTAGTGCCGATGCAACGGAGGCGCAACGCTCGTGTGGCATGGCTCTAAAGCCGGGGACAGACTGCTGTAACGTAACATGCAATGTAACATGAACGGAGCATTTCATCAGTGTGTACGAAGCGCGCTCTGCGGTACTCTACTCGCATCTGTAACCGGCGCGGCGTTGCGCGGCGCGCGTTCCGCAGTACAAAAACATACCACCCGTCCTCACTGGCGATGGCGCTCCGAGCACACTGCGCGCCCCTTTGTGTTCGGCGAAAAAAGAGACAATCGGCGGATCGCGCCGCGCACGAGTTGTAATGCTGCACTGTGAAAGAAACGTATTGCAATGGGATCTCGACCGCTTCTTAAACGCCCGATATGGCGTCATTTGGTATTCCGGTACCTAACACATCGCAATTTGATTGCCCGTATTTGCAAGGCGTTTTTGAGGCATTCTCGCGGCGCGAACGCTTATTGACCGAGCGAGCGAAGCGAGCGAAGCGTCTCTGTTTCAGGTTTGGGCAAAAATGCTTTCGTATGTCCGGTTGTTCTCCTCTACAGGTCGCATTTATGAACCGATTCTCGTGAAATTTTGTGAGCAGGTTGGAAAAATAAATAGAATTTTTTACTCGAGCCAGTTTTTAGATTTTTTTCAAAATGGCGGAGATATGGGGTTTTAAAATGTAAAAAAATCGCTACAACCCAAACGGCTCGATGGATATTAACAAATGAGGTGTCGTTGGATTCGTAAAGACCATGAGAGTGAAACAGACTATATAATTTTAGTAAAAAGTCAATAGGTTGTATTAAAGATCGCGAAATGTAGTTTACAAAGTTATTGGTGCGGCTACTTTCATACTGCATGTACGTAACCAGGTACATTCATAAGTTTGTATGTGTTATTGAAAGAAAATTATTTGGGTTATTTTTTGACCGAGCGAGCGAAGCGAGCGAAGCGTCTCCGTTTCAGGTTTGGGCAAAAATGCTTTCGTATGTCTGTCCGGTTGTTCTCCTCTCCTGTATTTCAAATCGCAAAATGTAGTTTACAAAGTTATTGGTGCGGCTACTTTCATACTGCATTTACGTAACCAGGTACATTCATAAGTTTGTATGTGTTATTGAAAGAAAATTATTTGGGTTATTTTTTTTATGTGTGTTAGCAGTTCAGCTTTCCCACCGATATACTCGCGAGGTCTACAGCTCACAGAGCCACTAGTTTTTAGGAGCACTGCCCCCCAGTTCAATAATAGCGCGTAGCGTGCGCAGTTCGTACGCGCAAGGCGTCCAAACTATGGGAATTATGTTACTTACATTACATGATACATTGCGACGATGTGGACGGCAAATTCTTTCATTGCGTGTTACGTTGCGTGTTACATTACAGCAGTCTGTCCCTGGCTTAAAGCTACTGGGTCCGTGTCGATTTTCGCCCATCCGTCTGGGTGTATCCGGCTTACGTGTCCGGCCCAGTTTTTTTTGCACATACTTATCCTAAAACAAACTTATAGATTCTTTGTAGGGTACCGATGACAATGTAACTTACTATCCATAGTTCCTTTGCTATACCCGCTAGAGGGTACGTTGGACATCAGTTTCTTGAGATTATTGGATATATTTGACTTGAGTTTAGAGTCTGGCTTGTTGATCTCATCATCAAAGGTTGTTAGTTCGCGGAGGCTGTGGATAAGATACTAGTACATGCCGCGCCAAGTTTATTTGGATCAGAGCAAAGCTGTGGTTTGTCTTTCTTGCAAGGTGGAGTGTGTATATGTGAGAGGGGACACATTGGCAGCGTATTTTTTTCGCATTGAGTAAGAGAGGGTTTCATTAGCTACTCAGATGTACAACTCTCATAGTTCTAAGAGTTACCATTCAGACATAATCACTTGATATGTCAGTCAAGTCGCGCGAATCGCGCGAGCTCATATCGGGCTGGGTTTTTTAGCTGCCGCGCGCCGGGCGGCTGTGTCTTGAAAGGGTTAAGTAGTAGGTAGGTATATACACTTAGATACTCACTAGTCTGCTGCGTCCTTATACGATTTGGGAATCTGGCCTTCTATCAACAACTGATCCCCAGCAGTTTCCATCTCATTGAGTAGAGCCACGTAAGCTTCTATAAATTCATCTGCAATTTGATAAATACTTGGAAAACGCAATAATTTTCTGAAAAGCTCCGCCGTTTTGTGTACTGATTTGCCATTAATTAAATAAGTAGACTTTTGGTATTCTTAGTAAAATTTAATTTTTACCTGGTTTTGTCACCTCTGTAGATAAGTAATCAGACGTTTCTACTAGGTTTTCTGTAACAAAATTTAAGTAATAATTTGTTGCATATTGTTATTTTTGTTCAATTTATTTTATTTACTGACCCTGCCAACTTTTTACTGGGAACGGTAATAAGTTTTAAGTGTATTTTCGAATTTTAAAAGCTATTCTGATATTCGTAGCGAAGACAATTCCAGCAAATAAAAGATCTTTAAAATCGGTCCAGCCGTTCTTGAGTTATACCACAGAAGGCTCATCCCATTATTATTATTATTAGCCTATAGCATCCCACTGCTGGGCAAATCCAAACAGAAAAAAAAAAAAATTAGAATGGGCATTGATCAGGGAGGCATCGATTGTCGTAAAGTGAAAACCATTTAGAGGAATAGGGATACTGATTACTATAAGGGGTTTAAATAAATAAAATTAAAACGGATTATTAATATTTATCGCAAAAACTGTTAATTTCATTTTCTTTGAAATACGTCATCGTTGGCTCTAATGCGGTAGTTCCATTGCCTACAAATATTAAAAAAAAATACATTTGTCAACAACAACAACTGTCAAAAGTGTCAAACAGAGAAATAACCGCTGAAAATAACCTTCGCATCGCAACAAATAAACATCCGAATAATACTAAAATAATCATGGGATCTAGAGAGTGCTTCGTTCCAAACTGCAAAAACAATTCGAAAAATAGCCCAACTAAACTGTTTGTACGCATTCGAGAAGATTTGCGTCAAAAATGGTGTCGTCAAGCTAAGGCGGAATATTTCAAGGTGTACACACAGTATTGCTGTGAAGATCACTTGGAAGTAAGGATTCTTTAGTCTCTTTGTTAAATACTTACTTAAATACTTACATTAACGGATCAATAAACTCAATTCAATTCTTGGTTATTGGCAATTTTAGAAATTAAAATGTTATAACTCGTTACCGACATCGGATAACAACGACTTATTATTAAATATTAACTCTTGTTGACATTTGTCAAACGTCAACATATTTTTACTTTTTAAAAGCATGATTGAATGCAAAGGAACTTACCTAATTATGCCAGTGGTGACGTCATACTTACAAAATTCAGAAATTTTAAATAATTAATAAAAAAATAATGACATCAAAAAATTAAAAAATATTCAAATTAGTTTCTTATATTTGTCTATATTTTCGATTTATAGAATAAAAAAAATGGGTGTTACGATGCCCATTAGTAACCCTTCGTAAAAAAGAGATCGCGTGAGGAGTAAGATTTGTACTTTAAACGCCATGGTTTCAGTTAACATACTTCTAGGTGGCGCTAATCTTAGAATAAATCATAGCACCATCTCGTGGTATTTGCAATTTTTCGATGGTGCTGCACCAAGCGATAATGGCCTCTAACTAAAGAAGCTTCCGTAGCATCTTAGTTTACGCCGGTATTATTGTTTTAAGTGCTTAAGTTTTGTTTTACGATTGTACGGTACCCTTCGTGTGCGATGCCGACCCGCAGTTGACCGATTTTTTATACATCTGTGTCGTTTGTGTCTATGTACCTCTGATAGAGTTTGCTAGTTTCCTTGGCATTGTCTTAGTTCGTATCATGTCGTCCAGACTCTTTGCCAGCTGGTAAGCAACTTTGTGGCAAGGCTCTTTCTGTACAATCTCGGGTTTCATCTTCAATCTGAAAATATACCAGATGTCAGAAAAAAAGCTATAAAATAAGTGCGAGTTAGAGTCGCGTTGAGAGGCTTTCGTACAACAATAGTAATAGTCCATGGAATTCGTACTATGCTAGTAGGTACTGGCGCCTTACATCAAATGAGGTAGTACTGATTTTTTTATGAGTTGGTAGTGAAGTGATGAAATGGGTAAAGACAAATCCAAGTTTTCCACCTCGAGAGCCCTCCGGATCACAGTTTAAAACTAGGAAATACATGAAAATTTTAGACTCTTCTTTCCGTTTTTCACTTTTTATTCATTATTATATTCCACTCTTGTCTTTGACGACTTAAACGCGAGTATAAAAAATGGCGTCGATAGCGCCTTTTCCCTACATTTATTTGGGTGGACAAATACGGCACTAACCTCTGAGCGGCAAAGAAGTAAGTCTCCGCTGCTCCGTCCACCTCTGTCAGTATTTCGTTGCCACGTTTCTGCATTCCCGAGATCACCGCTTGACGTGCATGCGCCTTGTAGTCTGTGATACATTAACATTTTTTGTCATTTTCCCAATACATTTTTAGTGTAACGAAATGAAAATACCCAGAAAACGCAGCCTATACAGGGGGCTCCCACACGGGATAGCTTTCTGAAAGAGTCCCCAATCCGAAGGGCCACGTGTGGTGCATGTAAAGTTTGTATAGTTTTGGCAAAATAATACTGTAAAATTACACATGCATAAAATATACAAACAATACACACATAGTTTTATATTCAGTTTTTTCCTTCTCCTGTAAGTTCCCCTTTTGACTTATGTACTTTTGTCTGCCGACCCTTCATATGTTACGGGGAAAGACGCGGTGCCACATTTTACGGGGACAGATTGGGTCTTTCTTTAGTTCAGTTCAGTTCAAAAATTTAATTGACCATAAAATCATACAGATTGCTTAGACAACGTCAATATAATTTTAATATTTTTTGTATATATTTGTTAATTTGAAGCAGAACCTAGAGCAGGAAACTTTAATAGCTAGAAAGTTCAATATTTCACAGAATGTGTAATCTGTTGCAGCAACAATAACAAATACTGAATTACGAGAGATATTACAAATTAAAGGGGGTCGTGTTTTGATACACCCACGCATTTCAATATGATGGTATATTTCGCATCAAGTCAACCCACTTAGTTGTGGTAGCGCAGCCGGTATGATGTAGGCTCACAATCCGTAGGTTGTGATTTCAAATCCTCGTGAAGGCATAATCTTTTTTAATTTTCTTTTTGTTTTTGTTTTGAGTGCTTGACTTTTGTAGTACGATGGTACCCTTCGTGTGCTATTCCGACCCGCAATTGAACGTTTTTTTTAAATGGTAAATTTAGTGTGAACTCACTTTTAGCCACGAAGACTTCTGCGAGGTCTCGGGAACTCTCTATGACAACATCTGCAAAGAAAAACATTTTTAGTACTTAAGTACTTTGGTGGCAATAGCCTGACTCCTGAAGTCCCGACATCCGTCCATTAACCTCACAGTGCAGGTTCAGGAAAGTGTAGTGATTCTCGATCATGTCCAAGGCGGATATCCGGAATTCCGGAATATGGGATGGGATGGATGCTAGATTTAAGCTATACTCCCAATTTATTTCGAATATGAATTGGAGGGAACATTTATGGTCTGTACATTATTATTTAGAGCCTGGGTAGTCGCTCCGGTACACCACTTTCCCCTTTTGTCCACTGTCACAATCGGTCTCTGTTTCCCGATCCGTCTGTTTCCCTATCCGTCTACTTTCCCCATCATTAGTCTGCTACTTTCCGATCCGTCTACTTTCGCATTCTGTCTACTATCCGATCTCTCTACTTTCCTTTAAACTTTTAAGTGTTTTCTGTGCACACTTCAACATTTTTATGATTTTTATGACACATGTCTAGAATTTTGACAGGTTTCACTTTTATGACAGGTGTCACTTTTTTGACAGGTGTCACTTTTTTAACAAGTATCACTTTTTTGACAGGTGTTAATTTTTCGACATGCTTTCACTATTTTTTAAAGGGTCACTATTTTTAACCGACTTGGCTTACAATTCGTCGGGATGTAGATGTATTTATGTATATATATATATATATTATGTATGTGCCCCAATTTCGCCTAGACGGATGAACCGATTTGGAAAATTATTTTTGTTTGAAAGGTTTACCTTCCCATTCATTGGCGCCATTGACACCAGGTCAGGATCTGATGATGGGATCCTGGAGAAATCGATGGAACTCTTCAAATATTATAGGCAGACCTATAGTGATTTTTGTGTTTTTCATAATAACTCGTGCATTTACTCATGGTAAGCATAATATTGTGATGCGGAACTAATTATGAAGACCACACATGGACACTAGAAATGCTCAATACTAGTTAGGTACAAATACAATCTAAGTATAATACTATACTATATATTATACTATGCGTGGCTGACGGGCAACGCATAGCCTAAACCGGTGGACCTAGAGCCATGAACAGGGGTTCCTCATGTAGCGTAGGGTAGCACTGAGATGGGATTTGACGAAATTAATTCCCCAAAGGGGGGGAAATAGAGGTCACAGTTTGTATTAAACTCAAAAACAAGGCACTTGACATTGGTTTCTAATCAAATAGGGTTTGTGGAAGTCGGATTTTTCAAAGCTTTACTTTTTTTCAATTATTAACAGCTGTCACTGATTTTGACAGGTGTCATGATTTTGACAGGTGTCACTATTTTTGACAGGTGTCATGATTTTGATAGGTGTGATGATTTTTGACAGTTGATACTATTTTTGGGTGACACCCAATTACTGCAACTTTGGTCCATCGTGTAGTCGTGGTCGGTTGGTTTGAGAAACTATATGCATGTTCGATAAGAAAATATTTTTAAGAAATTTAAGGACTTTACTTTTAGTAAATAATTATAAGTTTTTTTTTATACGAACTAAGTTAGGTTCTAGTCTAGTCAAACGCTCTTTGGTAAAATCACAGATAAGTACTATAGATTTTCCGTCAGCGACATGTATGTTTTAGGAGTTGAATTTTATTCTTTTGGTGGTGAGGACTTTTGAATACTTATTTGGTATTTAAAGCTAAATAGCAAGTGAAAGTATAAACGTAAATGTAGCCCATTAATAATGCCCCACAAATACGGGTAAGATTGAGCCATACTCCACCACGCTGGCTCAGTGCGGGTTGGTGGAGGGGTTTTACTACCAAGTAGTGATAGTACCCGGGACCTACAGTTTAACGTGCCATCCGAACACGGAGCGTCCGATAATGTACTTATGACAAATTAATTATCTCATTGGTACATGGTCCGCACCGGGATCGAACCTGCATCTCCTGCGTGAGAAGCGTGAAACCCACTAGACCACGGAGCCCTGGCAAACTTAAAATTATTTCGGTACCTTGCATGACATCCTTCATGTCTTCCGGTGTGTTCTTTGCAACAGTATTACTTAATCTTTTCTCTAGTTTTTGGGCAAGTCGAGCTGTGTCTCCAGAGTCCCTCACTGATTTATCCACTTTTTCTGGTGGCTTTTTGAGCCTGGAATACGACGAGATAAAATAAGCATTCATTCAGACGGACGTCACAATATAATCTTCATCATCATAATATCATTAATACAGAAATCTAAATCATCATCATCAGCCTGTCAGGCTCAGAACACACGGTGAAACGCAACTGCAACGAAACTGCAACTCCAAGATTTGAGTTTCATTTGAGTTTATGCCATAGACTCCTTTGAGAGAAAGCACACGACGCAACCATTTTGAAACCGGTGTGAAACGCGTTGCATGGTTGCGTAGTGTGCGGTCTCTCAAAGGAGTCTATGACATAAACGCAAATGAAACTCAAAAGTAACTTGAAGTTGCAGTGTCGTTGCAGTTGCGCTTCACCGTGTGTTCTGGGCCTCAGAGAACACTTTATTGATAGTTCTCTCCTCATGCAAGTACAATGAGTTCCATGCAAGTACATTTAGTCATTTATTGTGCACTGACTTCCCTCTCTGTATCTGTTTTTTTCCTGTCATGCGTAGGTTTGCTTTGTACATACCTTTTTGTAAATGTTAAGTGTTTTTTTATGTTTTTGTGCAATCAAGTATAAATGAAATGAAATGAGTTCCTCTAATTTATTTGTTGGTGAATTTTTGATGATAATGAGATTTTTGTATTTTTCTACTTACCAGTCGGAAGCCTCTGAGTACGTTAACTTCGTGTTGGGTTGTTCGTACAATGTTTCAGCGCCTTTGCCCTTTAGTGTTCTATGCAAAATGTCCAGGGCACCCTGCTTTTGCGCCTGCAGTTCTTTGGAAGAAAATCAAAAGTACACACAACCATTAATAGTAAAGCCATTTATCGACTAGCTAGTAGCCCATCGAATTCGTAAAAAGATAGTCCTGGCGCCGTGCATCAAATAATAGTACTGGCGCCTTGCATCAAATGATAGTACTGGCGCCGTGCATCAAATGATAGTACTGGCGCCTTGCATCAAATGATAGTACTGGCGCCTTGCATCAAATGATAGAACTGGCGCCTTGCATCAAATAATCGTACTGGCGCCTTGCATCAAATGATAGTACTGGCGCCGTGCATCAAATGATAGTACTGGCGCCTTGCATCAAATGATAGTACTGGCGCCTTGCATCAAATGATAGTACTGGCGCCTTGCATCAAATGATAGTACTGGCGCCTTGCATCAAATGATAGTACTGGCGCCTTGCATCAAATGAGGTACTTTTGATATTTTTATGATTTGGTAGTTGTTAAATGGGTTATGTATGACAAATCCAAGTGAGTTGGTAGTTGTTAAATGGGTTATGTATGACAAATCCAAGTGAGTTGGTAGTTGTTAAATGGGTTATGTATGACAAATCCAAGTGAATTGGTAGTTGTTAAATGGGTTATGTATGACAAATCCAAGTGAGTTGGTAGTAGTTAAATGGGTTATGTATTGTATAAATCCAATTGAGTAGGGCGACTATTTTCCACCTCGAAAGCTCTCCGGATCACCACAGTTAAAAACATGACTCTTTACCGACAAGGACCTGTGTTACAGCAAAATACACCATGGACACATTGGAGTAGACTGCAATTAAATGATAATAATTTGGATTTGGTAGGCCAAATAGTATCTATGATAGTTACTGCTACTCAAAGATTTGCAAAATTTCAAAAAAGGAAGTTTACAGTTTCTTTTACTTTTCGATAATTTTGACCCCTAACGAATGGTTATAGCAAACATTATTAAAGTCTACTAAATTCCCAACAAAATCAGATCAATTGCAAACGATAGTTCTGTACTAGTAATTTGAACAGCTGTGTCTCAGGAACTATCAAGCGCAAGTTGACATAATTGGTCTCACTTTGTTGGGAATTCAGTGGACTTTAATAACTTTTGCCATAAACCCATTCCTTACGTGTCACAATCGGCGAAAACTAAACAAAAACTGGCTTTAAATACTAAGTGAACTCTGAACGTGAACGAGTAGTTTTACTATACGGAATCTTAGGAAACAACGAAAATACCATAAACGCGCGCTGCGAAGGCAGGCCATGGGTAGTTAGTACAAAATAAGCCAAAGTCCGTAATCGTAGCACGCAAGCGTACGAAACAAATATCAAAGTCAAAGTCAATGCCACTTAGAAACGGGTCACCCATCCAATACCGACGGGTATTGCAGATCTTGCTTAACCCGCACGATCGTTTCCGATTCGCGGATATCGCTCGGCCACGGATGCCTCTAGATAATTATATCTACTGATAATAATACTGGATGGAACTTGTATTTTACATTTTCAACTTGGAAATCAATATACAGGGTGTTCGGTAGATGAATGTCCAAATGGAGTCAGCAGCAAGAGGAGGTAATTTGCTACCCACCCAGCCTTAATTTTCTGGACTCGGCCCCATAGGCCCAGAAAAAATTATGATTTGTAGATTTTTGAAAAATGGCCGAAACTAATCGTTTCAATACTGGAATAAATGAAAATGTTATGGGTAGAGCTGCCAAATTGATGGTTTTTTAATTCTTATTATTCTACTATTCTAGTCTTATTGTTATTTTGTACAGATAACCCTTAGAAAAAAGAAAAAAAAAACATCATTTTTTCTGGGCCTGTGGGCCAAATCCAGAAAATTAAGGCTGGGTGGGTAGAAAATGACCTCTTGCTGCTGATTTCGTTTGGACATTCATTTACCGAACACCCTGCATTTATATGTTAGCCACTGATTTTGAATATAAAATAGTCACATTTTTGTTACCCTTAAAACAAAAAAACTGAGATATGTCTCGTTCCTGTCGAGGCTGGGTCACAAATGCCCATTCTTCATTTATTTGAAAACAGTTTCTATGCAAAAATAAATAGAAATAATAAGAAATAAATAAGCCGACTAGTCGGCGCTTTTGGCCGACTAATTGCCGACTAGTTACCGACTACAAGTGCGGCACATCTCTACTACACTACCTTCCAAATTGCGAAGACAACAGCCATTTATGGCGCGCGCGCCGGGATCGCTCGAGACATGGCATAACAGTACTAGCGCACTTAAATAAGGGCTTAGGGTATGTGTTAGTGGATTTATATTTTAGTTACCTTGTGGACTCATAGTTCCTCCACGCGATCCAGGACCAGCAACCCCTCCAACCCCGTGCGCCCCGGCACCCATAGGACTACCAGCGCCCCCAGCCCCAGCGCCCCAAGCCCCAGCGCCCCCAGCCCCAGCGCCCCTAGCCCCGGCGCCCGTAGGACTACCAGCGCCCCAAGCCCCAGCGCCTCCAGCCCCAGCGCCCCCAGCTCCAGCGCCCCAAGCCCCAGCGCCCCCAGCCCCGGCACCTGTAGGACTACCAGCGCCCCAAGCCCCAGCGCCTCCAGCCCCCCCAGCTCCAGCGCCCCCAGGTCCAGTGCCCCCGGCCCCGGCGCCCCCAGCCCCAGCGCCCCAAGCCCCAGCACCCCCAGCCCCAGTGCCCCCAGCTCCAGCACCCCAAGCCCCAGCGCCCCCAACGCCCCCAGCGCCCCCAACTCCCCCAGCGCCCCCAGCTCCAGCGCCCCAAGGCCCAGCGCCCCCAGCCCCAGCGCCCCCTGCCCCAGCGCCCCAAGCCCCAGCGCCTCCAGGTCCAGCGCCCCAAGCCCCAGCGCCCCCACCGCCCCCAGCTCCAGCGCCCCAGGCCCCAGCGCCCCCAGCCCCAGCGCCCCAAGCTCCCCCGCCTGCAGAACTTCCGGGGCCACCAGGCCTTCCAGCTCCGGAAGCTGTGAAGCAACAAATTAAAATGAAAAATCGGCAGGCAGGTAGGGGACAGGGGAAGGTATAGTTAATTGTTGGCGAAAAAAAGTCGCACGACTTATGAATATGATGCTCGCGCAAAGATGGTGTCGAATATCGACACCAATATCGAGCGATTCGTAATGTAATTTAATTCTAATTTGAATGTTGACCTGACCTATTTTATAATTCTATTTGATGTAATTTAATTTAATGTATGGGCCTCAGAAGCCTGAAATAAACGATATTTAATTTAATTTAATTTAATTTGATTCCCATACAAAAGGAGGTGATTTCGTATATTGCATGCGCGAGAATGTTGGTCTACGTACGTACAGGACCTTTGTTTTGGCACGTGTCGTCGTGACGGGACCCCAGGTGCCACGAGTATGATACTTGGCGAGAGAGAGAGAGAGAGAGAGAGAGTGAGAGAGAGAGAGAGTGTGTGTGTGTGTGAGAGAGAGAGAGAGAGAGAGAGAGAGAGAGAGAGGGGGGAGGCGAGACCCGACCGACGGACGTGCCAAAACAAAAGCCCCGTCGTACTGTACTGTGAGGGTGAACTTATGCTGATATGATAGATAGGTATTCTCTGATAGTATTGCCAGAGATGAACCACTCCACGATCGCTCTTTTGGCTGATCTAATTAGGTATTTTCGCATCACCGCCGTGCGGGGATCAATAGGTGGAATATTGTATCATGCCATGTGATAACTCAATAACTTAAGGGGGCTGCGACCGCGTGAATTTCCCATACAAACATAATACAAAAATTATTTGAATTTGAGAACTAGTTCAAAGCATTTAGACTGTTAATCGGATTTATACACTGTCTACGCAGGTTCCTGGTCTGGTCGTATACCAAGGTTCTTATTCAAATTACTTAAAAATATACAGAACAGGAACCTGCGTAAACAGTGTATAAATCCGATTAACAGTCTAAATGCTTTGAACTAGTTCTCAAATTCAAATCATTTTAAAAGCTTTTATTTAACTTGCTCTGTATGTGGGTGGGTGGCTGGGTATGTATCAAGGTTCGCGTCAAAAATGTCGGCTTGAATTTGACCCACTTCCCGCTATCCAATTGTGCTAAAATTTTGCATACGTATGTAAATTGGATGACAATGCAATATTTTTCTGACTTGGAGCTGATCTGATGATGGAGACGGAAGGTGGCCATGGGAACTCTGTCATAAAACATCGCAACACCATCATGCTTGAGCTCGTTCGATTTGTCTTAACAAATACTTTGGTCCTAAAATATTTTTTATGACATAGTGCTGATCTGATGCTGGAGCCGGAAGGTGGCCATGGGAACTCTGTTACCAAACGACGCAATTCTATCGTGTTTGGTCTCATTTGATTCGCCTTGACAAGCACTCGAATTCTAGATTAGATGTTTTGTCCTGTAATGATAAAGACTAAAAAGTTAAAAATAAATTAAAAGTAAAAAAACATTTTTAAACAAAGCTTTTATTTAATGCCCTAAAAAGAAGAAAATAAAATTTCAATTCAATCAAATGCGTCATTTTATTACATTACACAATTTATACGATATAAAAGCTTGTTGCGGGATTTATCTCCAAGTCTGTGCAAATAGGTGCCTAACCACCTAATAAGTCTACACAAGTAAATCTCGCAACAAGCTTTTATATCGTTTAAATTGTGCAATGTAATAAAATGACGCATTTGATTGAATTGAAATTTTATTTTCTTCTTTTTAGGGCATTAAATAAAAGCTTTGTTTAAAAATGTTTTTTTACTTTTAATTTATTTGTATTACATTTGTATGGGAAATTCACGCGGTCGCAGCCCCCTTAAGGTGAAACGTCACGGTCGGCGGCCAATAGGCTTGTGGCCTGTCAAGTCAAAATAGATACTTTTTATTAACTGTCAAAACGGAACTTTTTTTCCTGAGTTCTATGAAATAACAACAGAATGACGTCATGTAAAAGTGCTATCGAATGCCGTCTTTTTTTTTGCGCAAAATTGACTTTATAAAATGAAATGAAATGAAATTTGTTTATTGACAGATAACATGGTTCACACAGATTCTACTTACTAAAATAAGGAGATACTTAATTAGAAACATTTTTCGTAAAATAGGAGGGATCCGTGACAACCGAACTAGTGAAAACACTGTATCTCGGTTGACAAATGGTGCTCAATAAATTACATTTAAGGGATGAGCAACTTACTTCTCATGTAGATTGTGTTTGGTGCTATATAGGTACTGGGCCGAATCAATATAGGTAGCTAAAGTTAATCAATACAAAGCCAAAAAATAGGGACTGACGAAATGTTACCCAAAAATAGTATCAAGTAAGTACTTACAATCATCTACAGCACATTCTGCTAAGTAACTCGAGGCCTTTTCGATGGTTTCTGAAAGGAATTTAGCATGTAATGATTCGTGTTCACTCTTGTCATTCATATAATCTTGGGTTTTGACGTGACAACGTCTTATAAATTGGTTTGCCGGGTGACACTTCAAGAAACTGCGTTACGCTCCGCTCACGTTATGCGCTCACAATGAGAGCGAGTGAGAGGCCACTCGGGCATGGTTAGCCCGCCTAAGAGCGAGAGAGACAGACATAAAAAGTGAAAGGCACGCGTCCCTTCCACTCGAGCACAGTTAGCCCGCCTAAGAGCGAGAGAGACAGAGCGAGAGAGAGAGAGTGAGAGAGATAGTTCCTACTATACGAATGAATATTCACATTAAAATTATTTTACCACTCAAAGTCGTTGTCACGTAAAACTTTCGCCCGTATACCGACTTTACAGGCAACCAATTTTTTATAGTAAGTATCCCTTTTTCCTCGTGGAAAGAACATACTATGCTCAGTTTCAAAATCGTTTCATGGGGAGTCAAACTTAGAGATCTCGTAAGATAGAAAAAAATAAAATAAATAGAAATAACTTTTTTTTTTGTGATTTTAATTTGCACTCATTTATCAAAATTTTTGACGATGTACGGACAGTATTAGAGTGGACTGCTTCAGACCTTGTAAAAGGAAAATTGGAGCAAGAAATCCAGACTTAGAAATTATTAGGGTTCTCGCTCCGAAGTCTATTGTTCTCCATTGTACGTTTGTTCGGCCTATGTCCTAAAGAGAGTATACCGATTACGTAAAAATTTATCACGAGGAAAACTTTTCGAGGCCGATATTTTAAATTAAAGAATTGCGCCCTTGACTTCTGTAGACTTAGAACGTTCTTTTCTATTTACAAATGGTTCCTAAATGTAAAAAGAAATTCGTTAAAAATAAAAGGAATTTCCCCTATTAACGTCATAAGAAATTCACCCTATTAACTGAGCTTCCATGACTATAAATACTTCTGGTGTATCTTACCAGACATCTCTCTTTTGAGTTCTGGTGATGTTTCTGCCTCCACTAATTTGCTAAGCTTATCCTTTATTGATTGGGCCAAAACCGGATCGCCGTGGGTGGAATCTAGGCCCTTAGCTTCTACAAGTCTGTAAATAATTATAGGTAAGTTCTATTCTAAGATCTTTAATTAATCAGTTATTTGAATTCCATTATTTTCTCTCCAAATTGTTAGTCAGCTTCAGCGATTTTACGTGTAATTTTCATGATCACATATCTACCTTTTAGCGGCTGCGCCGTTGTTCACTTCAGCTGCTTGGCCATATTGGTAGAGTGGTGTCCCGGAAGACTCTTTCATCTTATCTATCAATACGTCAAAAGCGACACCCTTGTCCTCTAAAATAAATTGCACAATTTAGAATATTTAGACCCGACCGACGTGCCAAAACAAAGGCCCCGAACTGTACTGTGAGGGTCGTGTCGTGCCCTTCGTGTCGTGAACATGTGTTGATATGATAGATAGGTATTCTATGAAAGTATTGCCAGAGATGAACCACTCGCATTTTCGCATCACCGCCGTGCGGGGATTAATAGGTAGAATGTTTTATCATGCCATGTCATAACTAAAGGTGAAACGTCACGGTCTGCGGGTCGATTCTCGCGCCTTCGATATACGGATATCGATACCAATATTGACAGGTTCCCATTCGAAATCACTCGATATAGGTGTAGATATCGTATATCGAATGCGCGAGAATCATGCTCCCATTGATAGAAAAATACTATGTACTCCGTTACTGGCTTCACAAAAACACGTGTAAACCGCAAGATGGCGAGCTGAGCAGATGCATCTGCGCGCAGCAACTAAATATTGCAATAATAAAGTACTTTTTGACTGGAAATGGATAGGAAGTGGTTTATACAATAAGTGTGATAGTTTTACTACACAGAAACGCAATTTTTCATAACAATAACCAATAACTAACATAGACTAACATATACAGCCCAAAGGTTTATGGGACATACGCTGTTAGCAGTCAATAGAACGACTGTGGGACAAAATTTGGGTCGAGGACCACAGCCACTTTGGATTATAAGTGTCTATTTTTCTTATCAATTTAGGTAGCTAAAGTTAATCAATACAAAGCCAAAAAATAGGGACTGACGAAATGTTACCCAAAAATAGTATTAAGTAGGTACTTACGATCATCTACAGCACATTCTGCTAAGTAACTCGAGGCCTTTTCGATGGTTTCTGAAAGGAATTTAGCATGTAATGATTCGTGTTCACTCTTGTCATTCATATAATCTTGGATTTCATAGTAAGTATCCCTTTTCCTCGTGGAAAGAACATCAAACCTTTATGGGATGCCTACAGTTGAGGTTCCCTAAAATTACGCTTTTTCGTGTACAGTGTACACCTATAAAACATATGTCCATCGATAGAAAATTAAATAACAAACAACAAATGTTTTTGAAAAAATGTCTTAAATAGTACGAGTAGCGTTTTTACGACATTTTGATTTACGTTCTGATTTTTTATATGAAGTTAGGGCTTAAACCAGCATCAAAATCACAGAAGATATAATAGTACCACGTTCAGAACGGCCACTCCCTTCCCCGCGCTGATTCAGATACGTACCCCACCCCTGGCGCCGGAGGGCGAACCACATAGGCACACCTCGGACACTCCATAGAACGCTCGTAAAATAATCACCTATTACTACTACATAACCAAATGATGTTTGTATACGTGCAAATGTGTGCGTAAACTTTGCTAGTGCTGGTGGCGCGGGAAATGCAGCGAGCGATAGTAAGTATACGCGTCGTCACTTGCCAGGCGTTCAGCCCTTTCTATTGATCCTTTAACCAATCCTTTGACGCCAGGGGTGGGGTGCGGTATCTGAATCAGCGCGGGGAAGGGAGTGGCCGTTCTGTACGGAGTACTATTATCTCTTCTGTGACATAGGCTCCTCTTTGTATAGGCGCTGAACGCACACATTCACAAACGAACGAGATTACGCACACGTTTGCAAGTGTACAAACGTCATTTGGCTATGTAGTAGTAACACTTATCAGAGAGTTTTAGGACTACAGGAAAATTTAGGGTGTCAAAACACGCGTATTGAATTTCTTTTAGATAATTTGATAAAAATATACTTATTTGAAAAGTTAAATAATTATGGAAAAAATTTAAAGAAAAGTTTTATTTATATTTTTTTATTTTCTTTTGTGATTTTTATGTTTTTATTTTATAGAAATGTATAAAATAACTGTATATTTTTTTCCTCAAAATTGAAAAATGAGGAAGTTATGATTTTTTTGGGAATCATTTAACACTTGGCCAATTAAAAAAAACCTAATGAAACCTGCACTTGAACTTGCATAGATTTCATATTTTAATTTATTGAAATATTTAAAATATAATATGTATTTTTTTCTAAAAAGGGAAAAATAAAGAAGTTATAATATTTTTTGGGAATCCGTTAACACTTGGTCAATTTAAAAAAATAAACCTTATTTAACCTACACTTGAACTTGCATGGATTTATTATAATATTATCCAGTTTGATATGTAATGTAAATGAAGTCATCAACTTCACTCACACATCACTCATTCATCAAACACACAACTATGCAGTGGTAAGTAAGACATGTGATTTGAAAATGAAACGTTTTCTAATAAACTATGCATTGTGATGGAAAGGCCAACTAACAGGGACTCCGTGGACAGAAGTAAAACATCTTTACTGAGCTTGGATGATGTAATAGTACATTACTTCAGAGGGAAGAAAGTGACAGTTCCATACCGAGATTATGGCATTTCCACCACGAGCTTGCTGAGGTATGTATAGTGCTTTTTATTACACCTACAAGGAAAATTTTAGACATAAATGCATAGAAAAATAATTTCGTTTTTAATTTTCTGTATGCACCAAGGAGGTTGGTAACTGGTAAAAAAAAAACTGTATGTGGCCAGTAACAATTTACTTGAAATTTAATTAGTAGACAGTTAAAGTCTCTTTGCAGTATGACTGCTGACAAATAAAAATAAAAAAAACCGGGTATGTAATGGAATTTCATACATACTTCCCACCCTTGGGTCGGAAGGATTTTCATACAAACTTCCATACCTTGGGATGAAAGGATTTGAAGGGCGGGATAAAGGCGTTTCTTCCCTCTAATTGGTATAATTAGTATGTATTTTCAGAGCAGGTGTGATAAAAAGTATTTTTACATCATCCGAGCTCAGGCAAGAGGTTTTGCTGCTGTCAAAAAAAGAGTCCGTGAAAGTTCGTGTTTGCGAAGCCGGGCAATGAAAATGAGAAATCGTTCCATTTTCAAATTCATTACACACTCTGATGTTTAAATGGTAATGTTATGACGAAGGACCTACCACAGACTACCACTCACTATGCTTGACAGTGTGGCGATACGTACGACTCAGTTTTTTTTATTGCTTTTGCTAGGGAAACCGCGTTTAGCCGTTTTTAGGGTTCCGTACCCGAAGGGTGACAAACGGGACCCTATTACTGAGACTTCGCTGTCTGTCCGTCCGTCCGTCTGTCCGTCCGTCCGTTGCGTAAATTTTGGGACAGCCTATATACTCGCCCTCGCTCGCTTCGCTCGCTCTGGCGTCTAAATATCTCGGGTGGCTCGATCCTTAACGCACCAAAATTGGATCTTCGTCCGAAATAGCTCTCTTTCACCCCTTGTGTGACAAACTACTATTGTTGAGAGCTATTTCGGACGACGATGGTCCAATTTTCAACCGACTTCAAAAAAAGGAGGAGGTTCTCAATTCGACCCGTATGTTTTTTTTTTTTTTTTTCTATGTTTGTTACGCGATTGCTCCGCCAATTATGAACCGATTTGAACAAATCTTTTTTCGGCGTATAGGTAATACCTCAAGGGTGGTCCCATTGACACCAGGTCAGGATCTGATGATGGGATCCTGGAGAAATCGAGAGAACTCTTCAAATATTATAGGCAGACCTATAGTGATTTTTGTGTTTTTCATAATAACTCGTGCAAATGCACATGGTAAGCATAATATTGTGATGCGGAACTGCTGATGAAGACCACATATGGCCACCAGATCTGCTCAATACTAGGTACAAATACAATGCGTGGCTGACGGGCAGGCAACGCATAGCCTAAACCGGTGGACCTAGAGCCATGAAACTTTGTACAGGGGTTCCTTAGTCGCGTGGGGTAGCACTGATATAGCATTTGATAAAATTAATTCCCCAAGGGAGGGGGGATAAGGGGTTACAGTTAGTATGAAACTCAATCTAATCAAATAGGGTTTGTGGAAGTCGGTTTTTTCTAAAGTTTACTTTTTGTTTCAATTATATAGCTACTTACACCCCGAGGTAAGCATAATACTTTACATCATTCGAGCGAGGTAAATTAAACGGAAAGACTTAGAACGACTGCGGTCGCAGATGCTTATGCAGGTATGCATGATGGTTTTTAAATGTACATAGATTACTGTATTTATAGACAATATCAAAATACGTGAACCGTCGGAAATCAGTAGTTTTAGAGTTATTTTTTTAAAACGCCTTAACCCTTTAGTAGCAGCTTTTCGACACGCCGGCACCGGCACTGGCTTGTTGAGTAAGTTAGGGACAGAGCTATAGTCTGTCTATCCCTCTTTTACTCACTAAGCCGGTGCCGGTGCCGGCGTATCGAAAAACAGCTATTAGCGCTCATGCCCCGGGCCGGGGCGTGTTAAATAACCGGCCAAGTGTGAGTAGGACTCGCGCACCAAGGGTTCCGATCACACTGCGATCATCCGGTTACAGCGTCACACGTGTAATTAGGTTTCCACATTAAAAACTAGTGTGATGTCATCCATGTAAACCAAATTGAATATTTTTGAAGTAAAACTTCTTGGGGCACGGGGGTAAAATTTATTTAACCTCTCAACTGTGGGTTATTCATATATTTGCTTTTCAATTGCTACTAGCCGGGTGCTATCACGAGTGGCTAAGAAATGTAACGGAAATTGGAATCGGTGACGTCAGGGTCGGCTGAAGACTTTTAAAACCGCAACTATTTTCAATACGGTTTTTAACTAATCAGATAAGATAATAATACATTCGTACAATAAAGAATGTTAATTAGTGAGAGAAAAACCTGATGAAACGTTAACAAATAAAAATTATTTTAAGCATTCTTCCACGAGTTCTTGATTTCCGGTATGGCCAAGATGGCGCTGCCGCCGCCACCGCCGCTGGCTGGGATAAACAAAACCAGTGACGTGACCAAAAACTACTTCGTTCAACCTCTTTGTTGGAACCGGAACTTATGTTTGACAGCTGTGCGATGCGACCCATACAGTTTGTAAGAAAAGAGTTTCATCAATGTCACACGGGTCGATATGGATTTCTAAAACAAGCAAAGCAATGCATACATTTGAGCGAGACGGCTTAAAGACGTGACGTCAGATGGTATATAATCTGAGCGAGATGCAAATAGTAGTGACACTATTGAATGAGTTAAGTATATCACCACGAGCGCGACAAATTGTAGATAAGGAATGGTGGGAAATAAATGACATGATGTATTAAAAGTAAGTACAAGTATAAAATAATTTCAAATAATCGGACGTCTGAAACTTAAAAGTAACTTGAAGCAGAGATTGGATCTCAAAATTGGAAATTTAAATCTCTTTTAGTATAGGTAGGTATAGGTGTATAGTATAGGTACCACTTAATGATCTAGCTACAGAAGTTTTACTTCTAACACGTGTACGGTGCTACACGCGTATCTTTTTTTTAGAAAGACAGAAATTTGCAGTTTTCAGATTTTTTCCCTTTACTTGTTCTATAAAAACTTACTCTGTGCCACATGATTCTAGATCAACGGGAAGTACCCTCTAGGTTTTGATTACCTTGCGAATATCAAGCAATTTCCGCAAAATTGAGACATATGCGGTATCTTTTGATTGCGTTGACCTATACTGCCGTCATACCGAAGAAGGCGGCATATACAGATGACGCTGTTTCGAGATAATTAGCAAAACGTAACTTTTCGATATTTCGTAGCTCTGAGATGGAAATACTTATCTTTTTTGGTACTGGTAGGAAGGGACTAACTCTCTTGTACTACAAATACTAAAAAAATATAAATTTTGTAGAAATCAAAGAAGTAATGATGAAAAACCTAGTTGCCGCTATTAAAATTTGCATTTTAATAAATTAATATTATTAAACGCGGTTTCCCTAAAAAATTATGAAAAAAAAACTGAGTCGTACGTATCGCCACACTACTGCCAAGCATAGTGTAGTAGTCTGTGGTAGGTTCTTCGTCATGACATGAACCATTTAACCATGAGAGTGTGTAATAAATTTGAAAATGGAACGGTTTCTAGTTTTCATTGCCCGGCTTCGAAAACGCGAACTTTCATGGACTCTTTTGACAGCTGCAAAACCTTTTTTCCTGAACTCCGATGATCTAAAGTTTAGTATAGTAGTATTCTAAACTACTATACTAGGTATTTCTTGAAATAACCAAAAAGTTTTTTCAAATATCATCTACTCGTATGTCAGGTATAACTAAGTATGTATAGCTATATAGTTGACAAAATAACATTCGAATTGATTCAAAGCTTGCCGCGCTTTTAGGGCATTCAGTACGTGCCCTAAACGCCGTAACCACATACTACTACGTCAGCAAGCCGTCTACGACCTACTGGAACACGTGAGACACCCATCCACTATGAGCCGAACCTGGGGGCAGCTGACGTCATCGCAGATCCTACATGTTATGCTCAGTTTCAAAATCGTTTCATGGAAAGTCAAAATTAGAGATCTCCGTAAGATAGAAAAAACTAAAAATGTTTTTTTGTGATTTTAATTTGAACTGAACTGAAATTAAATTATTGTAATTTATTGAAATTTTTGACGATGTACGGACAGTGACAGTATTAGAGTGGACTGCGTCAGACTCTGTAAAAGGCAAATTGGAGCAAGAAATCCAGACTTATTATTAGGGTTCTCGCTTCGAAGTCTATTGTTCTCCATTGTACGTTTGTTCGGCCTATATCCTTAAGAGAGTATACCGTTTACGTAAAAATTTAGCACGCGGAAAACTTTTCGAGGCCGATATTTTAAATTAAAGAATTGCGCCCTTGACTTCTGTAGACTTAGAACGTTCTTTTCTATTTACAAATGGTTCCTAAATGTAAAAAGAAATTCGTTAAAAATAAAAGGAATTTCCCCTATTAACGTCATAAGAAATTCACCCTATTAACTGAGCTTCCATGCCTATAAATACTTCTGGTGTATCTTACCAGCCATCTCTCTTTTGAGTTCTGGTGATGTATCTGCCTCCACTAACTTGCCAAGCTTATCCTTTATTGATTTGGCCAAAACCGGATCGCCGTGGGTGGAATCTAGGCCCTTAGCTTCTACAAGTCTGTAAATAATTATAGGTAAGTTCTATTCTAAGATCTTTAATTAATCAGTTATTTGAATTCCATTATTTTCTCTCCAAATTGTTGGTCAGCTTTAGCGATTTTACGTGTAATTTTCATGATCACATAATATCTACCTTTTAGCGGCTGCACCGTTGTTCACTTCAGCTGCTTTGCCATATTGGTAGAGTGGTGAACCGGGAGACTTTTTCATCTTATCTACCAATACGTCAAAAGCGACACCCTTGTCCTCTAAAAATAAATTGCACAATTTAGAATATTTAGACCCGACCGAACCAAAACAATAGTATTGCCAGAGATGAACCACTCCACGATCGCTCTTTTGGCTGATCTAATTAGGTATTTTCGCATCACCGCCGTGCGGGGATCAATAGGTGGAATGTTTTATCACGCCATGTCATAACTAAAGGTGAAACGTCACGGTCTGCGGGTCGATTCTCGCGCCTTCGATATACGGATATCGATACCAATATTGACAGATTCCCATACGAAATCACTCGATATAGGTGTAGATACCTATCGTGTATCGAATGCGCGAGAATCATGCAGTGATTTCGTATGGGAATCCTTTAATATAGGTCTGGATATCCGTATATCGAAGGATAACCGTATCCGAGAATTATGCTCTGGCGGCCAGTTCTAGCGCATTCGATATTAATATCACTGCAGACAATTCAATGGTTTTGTATTAGAATTACCAGTTATAGCTGTAGAGATCCGAATATAGAATGCGCGAGAATTGACTGCCTGGGCGGGAAGTTTAAATTTTGGCTGTTTTCTCAACTTTGTGAGTAAACCGTGATACTGTTTATCCATTTGGCTCAAGCCGCGGTAGAAAAACACTGTTACACGTCTAAATATGTATCAATATCTTAGAATAAAGCATTCATTCATTCATTCATTCATTCATTCATTCATTCATTCATTCATTCATTCATTCATTCATTCATTCATTCATTCATTCATTCATTGATTCATTCTTTATTACTTGTGTAAATTAATTTTAACACGAATTTCGACAAGTGTGTAAAAATTTGCTTTATTTTAGGATATTGATACGTGAAACGGTGTTCACATTCGTCCATTTTTCTTATCAATATACATAGGTAGCTTAAGTTAATCAATACAAAGCCAAAAAATAGGGACTGACGAAATGTTACCCAAAAATAGTATTAAGTACTTACTAGCATCTACAGCACGTTCTGATAAGTAACTCGAGGCCTTTTCGATGGTTCCTGAAAGGAATTTAGCATGTAATGATTCGTGTTCACTCTTGTCATTCATATAATCTTGGATTTCATAGTAAGTATCCCTTTTCCTCGTGGAAAGAACATCGAACCTTTATGGGATGCCTACAGTTGAGGTTCCCTAAAATTACGCTTTTTCGTGTACAGTGTACACCTATAAAACATATATCCATCGATAGAAAATTAAATAACAAACAACAAATGTTTTTGACAAAATGTGTTAAATAGCATTTCTGAGATAATTCAGTTTTAATATGTAAATAAATGACTAAATTACACTCAAACTGAAATTATCTCAGAAACGATACTATTTACGACATTTTGTCAAAGAATATTTAATTTTGATTGTTTGTAATCAAATTTTCTATCGATGGACAAATGTTTTATAGGTGTACTGTACACTGTACACGAAAATGCGAAATTTTAGGATATGCAAGTAATACAGTCAAGATCTACATCCATGCTTGCATAAGGTCAGTTCGTTCTGATATTTGATATGTTGTTAGGGCTTAAACCAGCATTAAAATCACAGAAGAGATAAATAGTACCACGTACAAAACGGCCACTCCCTTCCCCGCGTTGATTCAGATACCGCACCCTACCCCTGGCGCCGGAGGGCGAACCACATAGGATCCTCTTTGTATAGGCGTTGAACGCACACATTCAGAAACGAACGAGATTACGCACACATTTGCACGTGTACAAACGTCATTTGGCTATGTAGTAGTAACACCTATCAGAAAGTTTTAGGACTACAGGAAAATTTAGGGTGTCAAAACATGCGTATTGAATTTCTTAGATAATTTGAGATAAATGTACTTATTTGAAAAGTTAAATACTTAATTTTGTTTGCATGAGGTCAGTTCGTTCTGATTTTTATATGTTGTTAGGGCTTAAACCAGCATTAAAATCACAGAAGAGATAATAGTACCAAGTACAGAACGGCCACTCCCTTCCCCGCGCTGATTCAGATACCGCACCCCACCCCTGGCGCCGGAGGGCGAACCACATAGGCTCCTCTTTGTATAGGCGCTGAACGCACACATTCACAAACGAACGAGATTACGCACACATTTGCACGTGTGCAAACGTCATTTGGCTATGTAGTAGTAACACTTATCAGATTTGAATACATAATCGTGAATTATAGTTGTAAGTTTTAGGACTACAGGAAGGGTGTTAAAACACGCGTATTGCATTTCTTTTAGATAATTTTAAAAATATACATTTGAAAAGTTCAATAATTTTGTATTTTTTTTTGCGATTCTTATTTTTTATTTTATAAAAATATATAAAATAACTGTATATTTTTTTCTTCAAAAGTGAAAAATAAGTAGTTTTTTGGGAATTATTTAACACTTGGCCAGTTAAAAAAAAACCTAATTAAACCTGCACTTGAACTTGCATGGTTGTCATATTTTCATTTTATAGAAATATATAAAATATATGTATATTTTTTTCTAAAAAGTAAAAATGGAGAGGTTTTAGTACATTACTGCCGCGGTCTGTAATGGCGGAGTTGCTGGTCGCGCTGTTGGTGGTCGAAAGCGTAGCGCTACTCAAGGCCTATTATACAGCGGCTTTTATAGCGCGGACATCAAAGGTTGTAATGCTGACCAAGCATAAAGGCCGAGATCGTAGCTAAGCTATGGCCATCATAGCGTGGCCAGCAGTGCAGTCATTGCGGACCAATGCTGCTTGTATAGTGCTTTACTCAAACAATGCTAGTAATATGAAAGACAATGCTAATTAAATAAAACCAGCTTAATAAAGCTACTTAATAGTTTAATAAAAATAACAATTGGTAAAGGTACAGTTACTAAAATTCCATTCCGTTTGTGCTTCATCAAAACAAAACCGTGCTCTTCAACATGGAGTCAGTATTCCAGAGAGATTAGGGCTTCATTATCTTTGAAAAATTGCTAAAACAGGCTACAAAATCGTTTTCCACCAAAGACTTTCATTTTCTGTGCATTTTCCACTGCGCGAGCTTTTCGTATACAAGCTTTTATTTTTCCTTTGACTTCGGCGGAAAATTTTCTATCACTAATTCCGCTTCCATATTAATTTCCGGTGGTGTTAAACACATTGAATTAGAGGATTCTTTGCTTGTAGAACTAATTTTTCACAATTTAATTGGAACACGGAAAGAAAATGGCAAAAATAAATCCCGCTCATTTTTTTTTTCATCATCATCTTCCTTTTGGATAGGCAAGGGCAATCAAAGCCGTACAGCCCGTTCATTTTTTTTTGGCTTCCTGTTGTCATTGTCACACAGATCCAAATTCTAGTCGAGTTCCGTGACATCGCCGTCAGCGCCATAATCGATTACAACGTCTACATCGCCAAAACTGATTCGGAACGGCTTCGTAGACGCTGTAATCGATTTTGGCGTGACTCGGAACGGGGGGATTGAATAAAACCTTTTTGTACTACTACTTTTTTTTGTTACCATTTTTGAAACAAACCTCGACAATCATTGATTTTGACAGGTAGGTAATTGCCGGTCGCTACAGCACGACTGTAATGGTAATTGCAGGACACCTTGTCTGGCTCCTCCAAAAGCGCGGCAACGTCGATTTTGCTCAAAGAAGGTTGTCAAAGTAATGAGCACATTACTAGCTTTGTTTGAGTAAAGTTTTTTTTTGGAAATCAGTTAACACTTGGTCAATTTAAAAAAAAAAACTTTATAAAACCTGCACTTGAACTTGCATGGATTAATTATAATATTTTCCAGTTTGATATGTAACGTAAATGACGTCATCACATAACTATGCAGTGGTAAGACTTGTGATTTGAAAATGGAACGTTTTCTAATAAACCATGCATTGTGTGTGATGGAAAGGCCATCTTACACGGACTCCGTGGACAGTAGTAAAACATCTTTACTGAGCTTGGATGATGAAAAGTATTTTTTCTTGTAATAACCAAAAAGATTTTTCAAATATCATCTACTCGTATGTCAGTATAACTATAACTATAGTTACCGCCATCCACGATGACGCGTGACGTAGCTATTTGCATCTTTGTCTTTCAGCAGAGTACCTCGATAAAAAAGAAAGAAGCAAATAGCTACGTCACGCGTCGTCGTGGATGGCGTTACCTATATGTATAGCTAGTTGAAAAAATAACATTCGAATTGATTCAAAGCTTGTCGCGCTTTTAGGGCATTTAGTAAGTGCCCTAAATGCCGTAAGCACCTACGTCAGCAAGCCGTCTACGACCTACTGGAACACGTGAGACACCCATCCACTATGAGCCGAATGCAAAGTTAAAGCCGACATCGACACCTGTGGGCAGCTGATCGCAGATCCTATATTCTATGCTCAGTTTCAAAATCGTTTCATGGGGAGTCAAACTTTGAGCTTTAATATCTCCGTATTTTTATAAGATAGAAAAAAACTAAAAATACCTATTTTTTGTGATTTTAATTAGTTTAAAGAATTTTAATTTACACTCATTTATTGAAATTTTTGACGATGTACGGACAGTATTAGAGTGGACTACGTCAGACCCTGTAAAAGGAAAATTGGAGCAAGAAATCCAGACTTAGAAATTATTAGGGTTCTCGCTCCGAAGTCTATTGTTCTTCATTGTACGTTTGTTCAGCCTATGTCCTTAAGAGAGTATACGGATTACGTGAAAATTTATCACGAGAAAAATATTCGAGGCCGGTATTTTAAATTACAGATTTGCGCCCTTGACTTCTGTAGACTTAGAACGTTCTTTTTCTATTTACAAATGGTTCCTAAATGTAGAAAGAAATTCGTTAAAAATAAAAGGAATTTCACCCTATTGACGTCATAAGAAATTCACCCTATTAACTGAGCTTCCATGTCTATAATACTTCTGGTGTATCTTACCAGCCATCTCTTCTTTGAGTTCTGGTGATGTTTCTGACTCCATTAATTTGCCAAGCTTATCCTTTATTTTTTGGGTCAAAACCGGATCGCCGTGGGTGGAATCTAGACTCTCGGCTTCTACAAGACTGAAAATAAATACAGCTAAGTTCTATTCTAAGATCTTTCATTAATCAGTTATTTGAATTCCATTATTTTCTCTCCAAATTGTTGGTCAGCTTTAGCGATTTACGTGTAATTTTCATGACACATATCTACCTTTTAGCGGCTGCGCCGTTGGTCACTTCAGCTGCTTTGCCATATTGGTAGAGTGGTGTACTGGAAGTCTTTTTCATCTTATCCACCAATGCGTTAAAAGTGACACCCTTGTCCTCTAAAATAAATTGCACAATTTAGAATATTTAGACACGACCGACGTGCCAAAACAAAAGCCCCGTACTGTACTGTGAGGGTCGTGCCCTTCGTGTCTTGAACATATGTTGATATGATAGATAGGTAATCAATCTCTGATAGTATTGCCAGAGATGAACCACTCCACGATCGCTCTTTTGGCTGATCTAATTAGGTACGTATTTTCGCATCACCGCCGTGCCGTGAATATTGTATCATGCCATGTCATAACTTAAGGTGAAACGCCACGGTCTGGAGCATGATTCTCGCGCATTCGATATACGATATCTACACCTATATCGAGTGATTTTGTAGGGAAATTGTCAATATAGGTCTTGATATCCGTATATCGAAGACGCGAGAATCGTGCTCCTGGAGCATGATTCTCGCGCATTCGATATATGATATCTACACCTATAGCAATTGATTTCGTATGGGAATCCTTCAATATAGGTCTCGATATCCGTATATCGAAGGCGCGAGAATCATGCTCTGGCGGCCAATTATCGCGCATTCGATATTCATATCGCTACAGACATTCAATTGTTTTGTATTAGAATTACCAGTTATACCTGTAGAGATCCGAATATAGAATGCGCGAGAATTGACCGACTGGGCGGGAATTATAAATTTTGACCGTTTTCTCACCTTTGTGAGTAAACCGTGATACAAGCCACTCTAACTTACTACACTCTATAACAAGCAAAACTAACAAACTATGTGGACATAGTCAGCCTGCTGACTAGGTCCACATAGCTGAATATTGGGACATTACGCGTCAGCAGCCCGCTAAACCCGTCAAAAAAAGGGGGGTTGGTGAAAGAGTTTTATAAAATCTAAAAAAATTCGTAGAAGTAGTTTATCCCTATACTTGGCAGAGTGCATTGAAATTGCTATTAATATATTGCAGTTCAACTTATTTGTTCGCCGTAGGACCTAAATCCAAGCCAGCCACACCACAGACTATTTTTAGAGTGTATTGTTAAAATAAAGTGTTTTCTCTATCTATTTCTCTTCTAACTGACAACTAGCTAACCCTAAGTTGTATGTAAGGGTGTGTGGATCCCTCCAAAGACCATACATCTTTTTGGTCAATGCTGTACGTGTAGGATAAGACTTTATACACCAGATTTGTGGGTTAAGGTGTTAGTCTGTAAGATGAGGCTGCTCTTGCCTTCATACACTCGGCTGCGGCCGGGGCGTCGGTAGAGTCGGTAAGACTTAACGATGTCTTCAGTTGAGTACTCCCTGCAGTGGAGATCAGTGTAGGTAGCAGCAAAATTTACGCATCGAAAAAGTATTCGAAATGAAATGTCAGTGACTCTTATGTAGAATGTTAAAAGGTTCATTTCATCTGAACTCGAACACTTTTTCACTCTGGTAATCATTCCTGCTTGAGCCACAGTTCTAGTTTGAGTGAATTTCTATGCCGTTAGTATGTTATTCTTGATAGCTACAGTGGTCGGGATACACTGCCTGTCGTTGGTTCATGTGATCAGTTCCGTGCGCAGTGCTTACAATCACGTTCCGGTGTGCCCTCCTGCTCGCTGCCGCTTCCGTCACAGTTGCACAACACCAACACTCCAATCACAGAGTTTCGAAGTACCAAAAAGGATGTATGGTCTTTGGAGGGATCCACACACCCTTAAATACAACTTAGGGTTAGCTAGTTGTCAGTTGGAAGTTAAAGAGTCTCTTGTATAGTTGAAAACACTTTACTTTTATAATACACTCTAAAAATAGTCGAATAAGTAAGTTGAACTGCAATATATTAATAGCTAGAATACAATTATATAGAAATTAGAAAGTGCCGATAAATGTCGAGTTCGCATTGTACAAGGTTGGCTTGTACAAGTCCATATTATGACTCAAATAGTTACGAGTTCTTGAAAATGGAAGAGAACCAGAATGTGGTCTCACTAAAAAACGCGCTGTGCCCTACCCTAAAATACGACCACGAAGCAGGTAGGAGGAGTTACATTACACTACCCAAAGAGGCAAAACTGACACCCGACATGCTGTATCTACCTACTATCTCGACAAGGAGGAATAATAATTGAAACAAAAAGTAAACTTTAGAAAAAACCGACTTCCACAAACCCTATTTGATTAGATTGAGTTTAATACTAACTGTAACCCCTTATCCCCCCCTCCCTTGGGGAATTAATTTTGTCAAATGCTATATCAGTGCTACCCCACGCGACTAAGGAACCCCTCTGTACAAAGTTTCATGGCTCTAGGTCCACCGGTTTAGGCTATGCGTTGCCTGCCCGTCAGCCACGCATTGTATTTGTACCTAGTATTGAGCAGATCTGGTGGCCATATGTGGTCTTCATCAGCAGTTCCGCATCACAATATTATGCTTACCATGTGCATTTGCACGAGTTATTATGAAAAACACAAAAATCACTATAGGTCTGCCTATAATATTTGAAGAGTTCTCTCGATTTCTCCAGGATCCCATCATCAGATCCTGACCTGGTGTCAATGGGACCACCCTTGAGGTATTACCTATACGCCGAAAAAAGATTTGTTCAAATCGGTTCATAATTGGCGGAGCAATCGCGTAACAAACATAGAAAAAAAAAAAAAAAAACATACGGGTCGAATTGAGAACCTCCTCCTTTTTTTGAAGTCGGTTGAAAACTAGCTCCACTTTAGATCTGAGAGAGCTTATTACCATGAATAAGGTAGTAAACTATTAACAAAATTGATTTGTTTTCATAAGCTAGATACAATAATGAATTATAAATGTTAATTTTGTTAATAAATACGTTAGAGCTAGGTAATTTACAAAAAAAACGTTGATTTATTTTGCTACACTGCCTGGCATAGTACCTTATAAGATACAGAAATATTAATGTGTCGACTTGTCAGTGTGCATTCATAGATACAATCAATAATTAAAAAACTACAATATATGTTTCTTTTATAATTTTTTTTCCTTTTATACCCTTAGATCCCGAATTCATGAGCAAAAACTATTTATCGAAATTATTTTTCCCTGCCAAGTATAGGGTTATAGTACCACAAGACTAACATAGTCAGCCCAAAGTTTTATGGGATATACGCCGCCGTCAGCAGTCAATAGAACGACTGTGGGACAAAATTTGGGTCGAGGAGCCACAGCCACTTCATAGTATAAATAAGAAATAGTAAGTTCACTAGGCCCCTGTTCGCATGATAACTATCTACTCTTGCTCAAACGGCTAGGGTTGTCGCTTAGCGCCGCGGGTTGCTTGCGGTGCGGCTTTTGTTCGTCGTCGCTCGTCGCTCGCTGCACGGTAAAACAAGTACCTACTTACAGGTGATGCCCCGTATTCTGCCTCTGAGTGCCGCTTGGAGGGGGTATACTTCGCGTATTGTAAAAAGTTCACGTCTAAATTAGAGTTAGTGAAGTAAGTAGCATTTTTGAGTTTTCACCGATGCAAATCCTAAAACTTACTTTACAAACAATATATAGGTACTATTAGGTATGGATACTCACATTTCCTTATCTTGGGGTACTTTGAAAAATACTAGATCCTTATTTGTGGAATCCTTATTGAGGCAACCGTATACCGCACAATGTTTAACCATCTTGCAAAATAAGAATATCTGTGCGCGGATATCACGCTTGTTTGTAAACAAAAACAAGTTAACACGTGCCGCCCGGCCGGACGAATGACGTTGACTCGTCGCATGCATAGCCCTGTCTCG
Organism: Argyresthia albistria; assembly: GCA_963457715.1. Classification (NCBI taxonomy): domain Eukaryota; kingdom Metazoa; phylum Arthropoda; class Insecta; order Lepidoptera; family Argyresthiidae; genus Argyresthia; species Argyresthia albistria. The sequence continues at coordinate 3,712,723 of OY735252.1, read as the reverse complement.
TAGCACGCGAAGGACGCGAGATTCGGCAATGTGTGCGTGTGGCGGCGCGTGCTTATACGGAATGCAATGTAGCTGTGTGTGTGCGGCTGTACTCGCTGATTTGTTTGAAGAGGACCTGGCGCCACTTTGGATTATAAGTATCCATTTTTCTTATCAATATACCTACATAGGTAGCTAAAGTTAATCAATACAAAGCCAAAAAATAGGGACTGACGAAATGTTACCCAAAAATAGTATTAAGAAGGTACTTACTATCATCTACAGCATGTTCTGATAAGTAATTCGAGGCCTTTTCGATGATTTCTGAAAGGAATTTAGCATGTTATGATTCGTGTTCACTCTTGTCATTCAAATAATCTTGGATTTCATAGTAAGTATCCCTTTATACTCATATTTAAAAAAATATATTATAAAACATATGTCCATCGATAGAAAATTAAATAACAAACTACAAATGTTTTTGACAAAATGTCTTAAATTTAATATATAAGTTTTATGTTTTAACATATAAATAAATGACTAAATTACACTCAAACTGAAATTATCTCAGAAACGATACTTTTTACGACATTTTGTCAAAGAATATTTAAATTGATGTTTGTTATCAAATTTTCTATCGTGGACAAATGTTTTATAGGTGTACACTGTACACGAAAATGCGAAATGTTAGGATATGCAAGTAGTAAAGTCAAATCTAAATCCATGCTTGCATAAGGTCAGTTCGTTCTGATGTTTTATATGACGTTAGGGCAGCATTAAAATCACAGAAGAGATAATAGTATCACGTACAGAACGGCCAATCCATTCCCCGCGCTGATTCAGATACCGCACCCCACCCCTGGCGCCGCAGGGCGAACTACATAGCCTCCTCTTTGTATAGGCGCTGAACGCACACATTCACAAACGAACGAGATTACGCACACATTTGCACGTGTGCAAACGTAATTTGGCCATGTAGTAGTAACACTTATCAGATTTGAATACATAATCGTAAAATAGAGTTGTAAGTTTTAGGACTACAGGAAGGGTGTTAATATTGAATTTCTTTTAGATAATTTTAAAAATATAGGTCATTTGATAAGTTCCATAGGTAGTTTTGGAAAAAAAAGTTTTTTTCAATATTTTTTTATTTTCTTTTGCGATTTTTATTTTTTTATTTTATAAAAATATATAAAATAAAAAATCATAACTTCTTTATTTTTCACTTTTGAAGAAAAATATAAGTACAGTACTTATATTTTTTCTTCAAAAGTGAAAAATAAAGAAGTTATGATTTTTTTGGGAATTATTTTACACTTGGCCAATTAAAAAAAACCTAATAAAACCTCCACTGGAATTTGCTTGTTTTTCATATTTTTATTTTATAGAAATATATTAAATATATATATATATATTTTCTAAAAAGTAAAAAATATAGAAGTTAAGATTTTTTTGGGAATCAGTTAACACTTGGTCAATTAAAAAAAAAAAAACTATGTAAAACCTGCACTTGAACTTGCATGGATTAATTATAATATTGTCCAGTTTGATATGTAATGTAAATGACGTCGTCACATAACTATGCAGTGGTGGTAAGACATGTGATTTGAAAATGAAACGTTTTCTAATAAAACAATCCATTGTGATGGAAAGGCCATCTTACACGGACTCCGTGGACAGAAGTAAAATATCTTTACTGAGCTTGGATGATGTAAAGTATTTTTTCTTGAAATAACCAAAACGTTTTTTTCAAATATCTTCTACTCGTATATCAGTATAACTATGAATAGCTAGTTGAAAAAATAAAATTCGAATTGATTCAAAGCTTGCACCTGAGGGCAGCTGACGTCATCGCAGATCCTACATGCTCAGTTTAAAAAAAAAAAAAAGTAAAAAAACATTTTTAAACAAAGCTTTTATTTAATGCCCTAAAAAGAAGAAAATAAAATTTCAATTCAATCAAATGCGTCATTTTATTACATTACACAATTTATACGATATAAAAGCTTGTTGCGAGATTTACTTGTGTAGACTTAATTAGGTGGGTACTTAGGCACCTATTTGCACAGACTTGGAGATAAATCCCGCAACAAGCTTTTATATCGTATAAATTGTGTAATGTAATAAAATGACGCATTTGATTGAATTGAAATTTTATTTTCTTCTTTTTAGGGCATTAAATAAAAGCTTTGTTTAAAAATGTTTTTTTACTTTTAATTTATTTTTAACTTTTTAGTCTTTATCATTACAGGACAAAACATCTAATCTAGAATTCGAGTGCTTGTCAAGACGAATCAAATGAGACCAAACACGATAGAATTGCGTCGTTTGGTAACAGAGTTCCCATGGCCACCTTCCGGCTCCAGCATCAGATCAGCACTATGTCATAAAAAATATTTTAGGACCAAAGTATTTGTTAAGACGAATCGAACGAGCCCAAGCATGATGGTGTTGCGATGTTTTATGACAGAGTTCCCATGGCCACCTTCCGTCTACATCATCAGATCAGCTCCAAGTCAGAAAAATATTGCATTGTCATCCAATTTACATACGTATGCAAAATTTTAGCACAATTGGATAGCGGGAAGTGGGTCAAATTCAAGCCGACATTTTTGACGCGAACCGTGATACCCACAAACAAACAAACAAACAAACAAACATACATACATACAGTGCAAGTTAAATAAAAGCTTTTAATCATTTCATGGGGAGTCAAACTTTGAGCTTTAATATCTCCGTATTTTTTTAAATATAGAAAAAACTAAAAATACCGTTTTGTTTTCGTGATTTTATTAAGTTCAAAGAATTTTAATTTACACTCATTTATTGAAATGTTTGACGATGTACGGACAGTATTAGAGTGGACTGCGTCAGACCCTGTAAAAGGAAAATTGGAGCAAGAAATCCAGACTTAGAAATTATTGGGGTTCTCGTTCCGAAGTCTATTGTTCTCCATTGTACGTTTGTTCGGCCTATGTCCTTAAGAGAGTATACCGATTACGTAATTTTTTATTTATTTATTTATTTATTTCTCCACTTTACATCTAACTTTACAGGATTTACCTAATGCGATAGATGAACATATCCATACTTAAAATACCCTTAAATATAACAGATCGTTATTTAATGTAACTTTTCTATTAAAAAAAGAAGAGCCTGTACTTATTATAATTACTTAATTATTATCATAGCAAATAGTGTCTAGTGCAGTTCATCACGAGGAAAACTTTTTGAGGCCGATATTTTAAATTACAGATTTGCGCCCTTGACTTCTGTAGACTGAGAACGTTCTTTTTCTATTTACAAATGGTTCCTAAATGTAAAAAGAAATTCGTTAAAAATAAAAGGAATTTCACCCTATTAACGTCATAAGAAATTCACCCTATTAACTGAGCTTCCATGACTATGATACTCCTGGTATATCTTACCAGCCATCTCTTCTTTGAGTTCTGGTGATGTTTCTGCCTCCATTAATTTGCCAAGTTTATCCTTTATTGATTTGGCCAAAACCGGATCGCCGTGGGTGGAATCTAGGCCCTTAGCTTCTAGAAGTCTGAAAATAAATATAACTTAGTTCTATTCTAAGATCTTTAATTAGTTATTTGAATTCCATTATGAATTCTAAAGTCTGAAAATAAATATAGCTAAGTTCTCTTCTAAGATCTTTAATTAGTTATTTGAATTCCATTATTTTCTCTCCAAATTGTTGGTCAGCTTTAGCGATTTTACGTGTAATTTTCATGATCACATATCTACCTTTTAGCGGCTGCGCCGTTGTTCACTTCAGCTGCTTGGCCATATTGGTAGAGTGGTGAACTGGAGGTCTTTTTCATCTTATCCACCAATGCGTTAAAAGCGACACCCTTGTCCTCTAAAATAAATTGCACAATTTAGAATATTTAGACCCGACCGACGTGCCAAAACAAAGGCCCCGTACTGTACTGTGAGAGTCGTGCCCTTTGTATCGTGAACATATGTGAACAGTTGATTTGACAGATATGTATTCTCTGATAGTATTGCCAGAGATGAACCACTCCACGATCGCTCTTTTGGCTGATCTAATTAGGTATTCTCGCATCACCGCTGTGCGGGGATTAATAGGTAGAATGTTTTAGCATGCCATGTCATAACTTAAGGTGAAACGTCACGTTCTGGAGCATGATTCTCGCTTGTTTGATATACGATATCTACACCTATACCGAGTGATTTTGTAGGAAAATTGTCAATATAGGTCAGACGCGAGAATCGTGCTCCTGGAGCATGATTCTCGCGCATTCGATATATGATATCTACACCTATATCAATTGATTTCGTATGGGAATCCATCAATATAGGTCTCGATATCCGTATATCGAAGGCGCAAGACTCATGCTCTGGCGGCCAATTCTCGCACATTCGATATTCATATTTCTACAGACAATTCAATTATTTTGTGTTAGAATTACCAGATATACCTGTAGAGATCCGAATACAGAATGCGCGAGAATTGACCGCCTGGGCGGGAATTTTAAATGTTGGCTGTTTTCTCAACTTTGTGAGTAAACCGTGATACTGTTTATCCATTTGACTCAAGCCGCGGTACAAAAACAATGTTACACGTCTTAATATGTATCAATATCTTAGAATAAAGCATTCATTCATTCATTCATTATTACTTGGGTAAATTAAAGAAAGAAAGAAAATAAAAAAATAAAAAAATCCCGCCCAGACCTTGTCGTTCCACCTTAAAGCATATTCATATTCTTAATTGCGCAGAAACATAAAAAATACATTTACAAGAAATATTATACGCAAAGGCGAGGTAATCTCTAAAGAGAGATTTCTACCAGCAACCTAGGTAGGACAGGAATGTGGATGCATGAGGACAGTCCTAGTGCGCAATAAAACTACATAATAACACGGAAATTACAACATAATTATAAAACACAGTATTTACATAAACTATATAAAATATTAATAAACAACATGGACAAATAAATATGAACTATATTAAAAATGCATAGACCTACAAAAATATAAATATTATATACATACATATAATGGTACCTAATACGGAAGAGACAGGAAATGCTCTTTTAATCTTTTTTTGAAAGTAAAAATGGATGGACTATCCCTAATAGAGCAGGGAAGGATTGCCCTTAACCTAAACGAGTGTTGGTAAGCAGCAGTATTATGCCGAGGAGTTGAGAGGAGAGACACCCTGTGAGATCTTCGGTTGCTAACCCTAGGGAAAAGAAAATCGAAACGATTTCGAAGATATGAGGGGTAGCGGGGATTTCGCAGAATATTATACAAAAAGGACAGAATGTGCATGTCGCAGCGAAGACGGATCGGAAGCCACCCTAGCTCCTTGCGATATTGAAAGACATGGTCATATTTGCGCAGCCCGAAGACAAACCGAATCCCGAGGTTTTGAAGTCGTTCGAGTTTGTTCAGTTGCTCTTCGTTTGCACTGACCCAGCATACATCTGCGTAGTCAATTAGAGGAAGGAGAAGGGACTGGCAGGAAGAAATGCAATCTCCGGAGGGAGTGAAATGACGCAAAGACTCGTCTGCTGACCTCACAAACATCGGGTGACCAGGACAGTATGTTATCAAAAATGACCCCAAGATTCTTGGCTTTCACGCTACATGAGATAATGGTTCCATCATACAAAACGGGATCTACGGGAGTTTTCTGTACTAAATTAAGAGAGTGCCGTGTTCCCAACATTCAGAGCCTCTACAGTCGAATTCACATCACTCGGAGAGAAGTGCCGGTATATTTGGAGATCATCTACGTAGAGATGGTAAGTGGAAGTAAGAACGTCAGAGATGGAGTTAATGAATACCGAGAAGAGGATAGGCGAGAGGATACCACCCTGCGGAACACCTGCGGAGAGATCACACCAGGCCGTTGAGATCTCCTCAGACTTAATGCGCTGCCGGCGGTCTCTCAGGTAGGAGTCAAACCAGAGAGCGGAATGCGAGGAAACATTGAGAGACTTTAGAATTTCAACCAGAATATCAAGCACTTGATAGTTATTTCGGCAAATGTTATTAATAGTCGGAGAGCTCAGGGACCAAAACTGCAACAGTTTTATAAAGGCTGATATTTTAATCAACCGACTTCAAAAAAGGAGGAGGTTCTCAATTCGACCCGTATGTTTTTTTTTTCTATGTTTGTTACGCGATAACTCCGCCAATTATGAACCGATTTGAACAAATCTTTTTTCGGCGTATAGGTAATACCTCAAGGGTGGTCCCATTGACACCAGGTCAGGATCTGATGATGGGATCCTGGAGAAATTGAGGGAACTCTTCAAATATTATAGGCACTAGGCAGACCTATAGTGATTTTTGTGTTTTTCATAATAACTCGTGCAATTGCACATGGTAAGCATAATATTGTGATGCGGAACTGCTGATGAAGACCACATATGGCCACCAGATCTGCTCAATACTAGGTACAAATATGTAGGTAAACATAGAAATTTCTAAGCTCAAGGGACGTGCGGCGAGAGCAAATGCTAATATATCGACTGGTTTCCTAAAGGTGGCACCGCCCGCGCGCCCGCACTCACCCCGCGCATCCCCTAAGCTCACAAATACAATGCGTGGCTGACGGGCAGGCAACGCATAGCCTAAACCGGTGGACCTAGAGCCATGAAACTTTGTACAGAGGTTCCTTAGTAGCGTGGGGTAGCACTGAGATGGGATTTGACAAAATTATTTCCCCAAGGGTGGGGGGATAAGGGGTTACAGTTTGTATTAAACTCAATCTAATCAAATAGGGTTTGTGGAAGTCGGTTTTTTCTAAAGTTTACTTTTTGTTTCAATTATATTAGGTCATAAATATAGGTTGTATATCAATAGCCTGGCCATCAGTCAGCCAGTTGTTGGGACAATTGGCGTGAGGGTAGTTCCAAAGTTGTTAAAAAAATACACCTACGTCGCAACAGTTTTATAAAATCTGTTTTTTTTTTCTGTGGATAGTAAAAAAACTAACAAACTACATAGTCAGCCTGCTGACTATGTCCACATAGCTGAATATTGGGACAGTACGCGTCAGCAGCCCGCTAAACCCGTCAAAAAAAGGGGGGTTGGTGAAAAAGTTTTATAAAATCAAAAAAAATCGTAGTAGTTTATCCCTATACTTGGCAGAGTGCATTTAAATGCACGCTTACTTTGCCAAAATCCAGAGAGAAAATCAAACACTTTTCTTAGTTTTCATCATTGATAACTATAGTTGGTATAATAAATAATTGATAGAAAAATACTACTCCGTTACTGGGTTCACTATAATTGAAACAAAAAGTAAACTTTAGAAAAAACCGACTTCCACAAACCCTATTTGATTAGATTGAGTTTAATACTAACTGTAACCCCTTATCCCCCCCCCCTTGGGGAATTAATTTTGTCAAATCCTATATCAGTGCTACCCCACGCGACTAAGGAACCCCTGTACAAAGTTTCATGATGCGTTGCCTGCCCGTCAGCCACGTATTGTATTTGTACCTAGTATTGAGCAGATCTGGTGGCCATATGTGGTCTTCATCAGCAGTTCCGCATCACAATATTATGCTTATCATGTGCATTTGCACGAGTTATTATGAAAAACACAAAAATCACTATAGGTCTGCCTAGTGCCTATAATATTTGAAGAGTTCCCTCAATTTCTCCAGGATCCCATCATCAGATCCTGACCTGGTGTCAATGGGACCACCCTTGAGGTATTACCTATACGCCGAAAAAAGATTTGTTCAAATCGGTTCATAATTGGCGGAGTAATCGCGTAACAAACATAGAAAAAAAAAAAAAAAAAAAAAAAAAAAAAAAAAAAAAAAAAAAAAAAAAAAACATACGGGTCGAATTGAGAACCTCCTCCTTTTTTTGAAGTCGGTTGAAAACACGTGTAAACCGCAAGATGGCGAGCTGAGCAGATGCATCTGCGCGCAGCAGCAAGGAAAATATTGCAATAATAAAGTGTTTTTTGAGTTAAAATGTGATAGGAAGTGGTTTATAAAATAAGTGTGATAGTGGTACCATACAGAAACGCAATTTTTATAACAATAACCCACTACAATACTCTGTTATAATACAATTTATTTCGCAGTGTCTGGAAATGAACACTGCCAGCTTAGTGGCATTCACGCTTCAATCATATTTTTGCCTATTTTGCCGAATTTCACAACTGCAACAGCAATAACCTAATCTTTCCTGGAAATGGACCTGGGCTAGCCCGGAAAGTAGGGCAAAAATTCAATGAAAGTCCACATTATGACTCATATAGTTACGAATGGAAGAGAACCAGAATGTGGTCTCACTAAAAACGCGCTGTGCCCTACCCTAAAATAGCACCACGAAGCACGTAAGAGGGGTTACACTACCCAAAGAGGCAAAACTGACAACCGACATGCTGTATCTACTATCTGTACGAAGAGGAATAAAAACTAGCTCCACTTCAGATCTGAGAGAGCTTATTACCATGAATAAGGTAGTAAACTATTAACAAAATTGATATGTTTTCATAATTAAGATACAATAAATAATTCTAAATGTTAATTTTGTTAATAAATACGTTAAAGCTAGGAAAATAACAAAAAAAACGTTTATTTATTTTGCTACACTGCCTGGCATAGTACCTTATATTATAAGATACAGAAATATTAATGTGTCGACTTGGCAGTGTGCATCCATAGATACAATCAATAATTAAAAAAACTACAATATATGGATATTTTTAAATATTTTCTTTCCTTTTATACCCTTATTCATGAGCAAAAACTAGGAAATCGAATTTTTCCCTGCCAAGTATAGGGTTATAGTACCACAAGACTAACATAGTCAGCCCAAAATTTTATGGGATATACGCCGCCGTCAGCAGTCATTAGAACGTCTGTGGGACAAAATTTGGGTCGAGGAGCCACAGCCACTTTGGATTATAAGTTTCCATTTTTCTTATCAATTTACATAGGTAGCTTAAGTTAATCAATACAAAGCCAAAAAATAGGGACTGACGAAATGTTACCCAAAAATAGTATTAAGTAGGTACTTACTATCATCTACAGCATGTTCTGATAAGTAATTCGAGGCCTTTTCGATGATTTCTGAAAGGAATTTAGCATGTAATGATTCGTGTTCACTCTTGTCATTCATATAATCTTGGATTTCATAGTAAGTATGCCTTTTTCCTCTTGGAAAGAACATCGAACCTTTATGGGATGCCTACAGTTGAGGTTCCCTAAAATTACGCTTTTTCGTGTACAGTGTACACCTATAAAACATATGTCCATCGATAGAAAATTAAATAACAAACGTTTTTGACAAAATGTCTTAAATAATTTCGTTTCTGAGATAATTCAGTTTTAATATGTAAGTAAATAAATGACTAAATTACACTCAAACTGAAATGATCTCAGAAACGATACTTTTTACGACATTTTGTCAAAGAATATTTAATTTTATTGTTTGTAATCAAATTTTCTATCGTGGATAAATGTTTTATAGGTGTGTACGTACACTGTACACGAAAATGCGAAATTTTAGGATATGCAAGTAGTAGTACAGTCAAGATCTACATCCATGCTTGCATAAGGTCAGTTCGTTCTGATTTTTATAATATGATGTAAGGGCTTAAACCAGCATTAAAATCACAAGATATAATAGTACCACGTACAAAACAGCCACTCCCTTCCCAGCGCTGATTCAGATACCGCATCCCACCCCTTCGCCGGAGTGCGAACCACATAGGCTCCTCTTTGTATAGGCGCTGCACGCACACATTCACAAACGAACGAGATTACGCACACATTTGCACGTGTGCAAACGTCATTTGGCTATGTAGTAGTAACACTTTTCAGATTTTAATACATAATCGTAAATTATAGTTGTATGTTTTAGGTTTTAGGGTGTGAAAACACGCGTATTGAATTTATTTTAGATAATTTTAAAAATATACCTACATATGAAAAGTTCAATAATTTTGGAAAAAAAAGTTTTTTTTAATTATTTTTTATTTTCTTTTGCGATTTTTATTTTTTATTTTATAAAAATATATAAAAAAAACTGTTATATATTTTTTCTTCAAAAGTGAAAAATAAAGAAGTTATGATTTTTTTGGGAATTATAGTAGTCATAAGAAATTCACCCTATTAACTAAGCTTCCATGTCTATAATACTTCTGGTGTATCTTACCAGCCATCTCTTCTTTGAGTTCTGGTGATGTTTCTGCCTCCACTAATTTGCCAAGCTTATCTTTTATTGATTGGGCCAAAACCGGATCGGCGTGGGTGGAATCTAGGCCCTTAGCTTCTAGAAGTCTGAAAATAAATATAGCTTAGTTCTATTCTAAGATCTTTAATTAGTTATTTGAATTCCATTATTTTCTCTCCAAATTGTTAGTCAGCTTTGGCGTCTTTACGTGTAATTTTCATGATCACATTAACTCTTCGCCTGGGAATTGTCGTGCCATTTGTTGCAATATATACCTTTTAGCGGCTGCGCCGTTGTTCACTTTAGCTGCTTTGCCATATTGGTAGAGTGGTGAACTGGAAGACTCTTTCATCTTATCTATCAATACGTTAAAAGCGACACCCTTTTCCTCTAAAATAAATTGCACAATTTAGAATATTTATCGCTTTTAGCAGAATTATAGAATAGTTTTTCCCTGCCAAGTATAGGGTTATAGTACCACAATACTAAAATAGTCAGCCCAAAAATTTTATGGGACATACGCTGTCAGCAGTCATTAGAACGACTGTGGGACAAAATTTGGGTCGAGGAGCTAAGCTTGGCACAGCTTTGGATTTTAGGTGTCCATTTTTCTTATCAATATACATAGGTAGCTTAAGTTAATCAATACAAAGCCAAAAAATAGGGACTGACGAAATGTTACCCAAAAATAGTATTAAGTAGGTACTTACTATCATCTACAGCATGTTCTGATAAGTAATTCGAGGCCTTTCCGATGATTTCTGAAAGGAATTTAGCATGTAATGATTCGTGTTCACTCTTGTCATTCATATAATCTTGGATTTCATAGTAAGTATCCCTTTTTCCTCTTGGAAAGAACGTCGAACCTTTATGAGATACCTACAGTTGAGGTTCCATAAAATTACGCTTTTTCGTGTACAGTGTACACCTATAAAACATATGTCCATAGACAAATAAGTAATTACTTACTAAGTATTACTTATTAATAATAAGTATTACTTATTTGTCTATGATACAGAACGGCCACTCCCTTCCCCGCGCTGATTCAGATACCGCATCCCACCCCTGGCGCCGGAGGGCGAACCACACAATAGGCTCCTCTTTGTATAGGCGCTGCACGCACACATTCACAAACGAACGAGATTACGCACACATTTGCACGTGTGCAAACTTCATTTGGCTATGTAGTAGTAACACTTATCAGATTTGAATTACATAATCGTAAAATTATAGTTGTAAGTTTTAGGACTACAGGAAGGGTGTTAAAACACGCGTATTGAATTTCTTTTAGATAATTTTAAAAATATACACCTACATATGAAAAGTTCCATAATTTTGGAAAAAAAAGAATTTTTTAATATCTTTTTATTTTCTTTTGCGATATTTTATTAGTATTAGTAAATTAAGAGAGTGATTAATCTATAAAAATGTATGCTGTGTATCTCAATATAAACTTTCGATGAAAATTGGTTTGAACAAAATATAATATGCCATTTATTAAAAACCGCAAAGATAACTATGTCATTCCTACCAACACACTATGAAAAACAAAGTTACAAGAAACATCCAGTCTTATAATTACTTGCTACTACGGAACCTTTCATGAGCGAATCCGACTCGCACTTGGCCACTTTTTTTAAGAAAAAAAAACTAAAAATACCGTTTTTTTGTGCTTTTAATTAGTACAAAGAATTTTAATTTGCACTCATTTATTGAAATTTTTGACAATGTACGGACAGTATTAGAGTGGACTGCGTTAGACCCTGTAAAAGGAAAATTGGAGCATGAAATCCAGACTTAGAAATTATTAGGGTCCTCGCTCCGAAGTCCATTGTTCTAGATTGTACGTTTGTTTGGCCTATGTCCTTAAGAGAGTATACCGATTACGTAAAAATTTATCACGAGGAAAACTTTTCGATGCCGATATTTTAAATTAAAGATTTGCGCCCTTGACTTCTGTAGACTTAGAACGTTCTTAATGTAAGTGATGTAAGTTAGAACGTTCTTAGTGTTCCTAAATGTAAAAAGAAATTCGTTAAAAATAAAAGGAATTTCGCCCTATTGACGTCATAAGAAATTCACCCTGTTAACATAATACTTCTGGTGTATCTTACCAGCCATCTCTTCTTTGAGTTCTGGTGATGTTTCTGCCTCCACTAATTTGCTAAGCTTATCCTTTATTGATTTGGCCAAAACCGGATCGCCGTGGGTGGAATCTAGGCCCTTAGCTTCTACAAGTCTGAAAATAAATATGGCTTAGTTCTATTCTAAGATCTTTAATTAGTTATTTGAATTCCATTATTTTCTCTCCGAATTTTTAGTCAGCTTTGGCGTTTTTACGTGTAATTTTCATGATCACATTAACTCTTCGCCTGGGATTTGTCGTGCCATTTGTTGCAATATCTACCTTTTAGCGGCTGCGCCGTTGTTCACTTCAGCTGCTTTGCCATATTGGTAGAGTGGTGTACCGGAAGACTTATTCATCATATCTACCAATACGTTAAAAGCGACACCCTTATCCTCTAAAATAAATTGCACAATTTAGAATATTTATCGCTTTTAGCAGAATTATAGAATAGTTTAATACACATACCGTTGTATTCGGCGACCTGAGCTAGGTATTTGGAGGAGAGGTCGATCATATCTAAAAAAAATATAAGAATGTGAATGAAGAATGAAACTTCTGTTCTTTCTGAATGTTCAACTATTCCGTAAAATATAGACTAGTTGATACATACCTAGTCTTTGTTTAACTTAACATCATATTTACCATCTAGGGCAGTGGCCAAGTTTGGGGACAGATCTGTCTGTTTTGTGGCATCTTTCAATTTGGCTTTTATTGCATCCGCTAAAGGTCTGGAGTAATCGACGGCATCGAAGTTCGGTGCTCGCTCCAACCTGCGGATAAGACCATTTTAGAGGAATGGGTCGGACAAATTCACGTGGAAAGGGTAGGAAAAGTGGTTAAGGTGTTTTATTTTTTAAATGTTCTGTTTAAAGCTAGCACAGTTTTATTTTATTTAAATAAATATTTCCTATTCTTATTCTGTCTGTCCCGCGCTACTTTCCGCTTCATCTCACTCCCACAAAGGTGGTTGCATCCCACACTGACATGTGTCAGGATCGCATTCTCTCAGCGGCTAGACTATTATACCTCCCATTTTGTCTATGTAAAACGTACTGCCGAACACCTGTATATTCCGGAAAAATAAACAGGTACATCTATATTATTCCTTCCACCAAGGGACTAATACATAGGTAGGTACATAAATGTGAGTGATATTTAACTACTAACTACATAATGGCTCTAAAGGTGTAATATACCACAACGTGTACTTTTTGATTGACAAAAAAAGAGGACATATTTACGATTCAGCTCCTTCACCGAATGTTTCCTGGAATTTCCCATGCTTTAGGAGCTCTTCGGGTGATTTCTTCTGCATAGATTTGATCAACAATTTAAATGCTTCCAAATCGGCACCTTGATTATTAAATGTATTTTTATTAGTGTAATTCATCGGTCATATGTTTTATACTTACACGTTTTGAAGTATTTTAATAATTATCTTACCAGTAAATTTACGATACGCAGGTGCACCTGAAATTGTGAATTACGTTAGACTCCTTTAGAGTTATTAAATAATTGTTGAATCCTTGATAAATATTGTATTAATATACATACCTCCGCCACCAGCGCCGCCCTGTAGTAAGAAATTATGAAATAAACACTTGGAATGATCGATTATGAGTATAATAGTAGTTTATGAAACTGTTGCATAATGAGGGGTATTAAAACACGAGTAAGTGTTTAAAAACCGAGCCGTAGTAGGCGAGAATTTTAAAAGTATCTTACGAGAGTTTTAATACCGAGTTATGTGCAGTTTCATACACTACTTTATCTACTCTCATACTTACGAGTTAAATCAAAGTCAAAACAACAATATTTTCACATAAATCAGTGCTTAGACACAACAAAACGTTGTCACCTCACGTTGACGTTTTGTTGCCGCCAAAACCCAGCATATCACAGCGCGCGCATGCACGGAGCATGGGCCACTATCAAACCTCAGATCAATGAACCTCTTTTTTTAAATCTCCCTGCCTCCAAGTACTTATAAAACACTGAGTGGCTGTTTGGTTGTCAACTATAGTTAAAAAAAAACTTTCCAACTATCAAACACCTTGGCTGTACGGTTTCGAGACCCTTGCCTTTCCCAAAAAAAGTAGAACTGTATCGTTATTGAAAAAAGTTTGATAATAACATTAGTTTTGTTCGAGAAGTAGTGTTAGTCTATTATTTTTTAATTTGATTAGTGTATTGCTATTGCGTTTATAAAGTACGTCATTATGAATTCGATTTCAAGTTTGTAATTCGAACTTTATGACATGAGAGTAGATAAACTAAACTCTGTGCGCGACACAGATAGACTAACATCATATAACAGTTGGATTCGCCCGTATTAGGGTACCGTACCCGAAGGGTGCAAAACGGGACCCTAATATCTTTAGTTTTTTAAACTATATTTATTTATTTATACCATAAAGCGGCAACCCACGAACTGTCATGTTAGTCTATCTGTGTCGCGCACAGAGTAGATATACAATGTAAGACCATCCTTCATTCTCCGCTGTAATACATATTTGTAAACGGAACACGTGTGATTGGAGTCGACAATTTGTGAATAATTAAACTAATCCGAGAATTGGTATGATATGAAGGGTATACCATTGTGTAGAAAAAAGTAATAATAGTAGATTGTTACACAAGGGACGTAAGAGATCGAGTCAACCCGAGATATTTAGATGAATATTAGTTCGAGGGTGAAATAGCTACTTACGACCCGAGGTAAGCATTCTACCTTACATCATTCGAGCGAGGTAAATAAAACATTTATACAGATTGAACTTGAAAGGTGCAGTCATATAAAAACTTTAACGGTTTTTTTTTCATTTTCTCCAAGGATATTTATCCAATTGGTTATTTTTTTCAAAGTATAGTGAAATTTGTCAATACCCGTGTTTTGACAGCTTAAACATATATTATACATAGTCCAAAAACTCACAACACTTAGGCGAATTGAAGTATTCAAACTTATCAGATTGATATATACAACTAGGTATTGACCACAAAATGTTATTATAATTTAAACGACTATTTAAATGTCAAATTATAAAAATTTAAACTAATATAAAACTAGTCTAATAAGATATTGCCTGCGATTCCGAAGGCGACACGGACTATACTAACTAAACTAATTAAAATGGTGTGTTTGAAAATGGAATCTGTGGGAACCGTGCAAGAGCTGTCGGATTTGAAGGTTGTCAGTTTAGTGCCTTTAGTTCCTCTAGTTTAGTGGTTTTGACACCTCAAGAATAGCCCACAATATATATAAAATAAATAAAATATTTATATAGAATCTGACAGTCTGTGGGACGTAACGGGATCCAAACGACATCCAAAGGATCCTAAGCCAACCTTACCTGCACGCGGTCCTCCTGCTGAACAACGAAGAAGGCTCTGGCCAAACCCCACCAACACGCACTGGACCAGCGTGGTGGGATTACGGTCCACACCCCGATGATTGCACAACACACGACACGGCCCGTAGTGCCCGGCGCCTCCAGCGGTGACGCTGGCGACGACGTTAGCCAGCCTAGTCCTGGAGGCAGGGGTGCGAAGAATCTCCGGGCGGGAACGATACCCCGTCAAACGACCCAGGCACGAAGCACAACGATATACAACGTTCGCACTTTGATGGAAGACGCACGACTTATCGAACTGGAAAATGCGTTGAAAGAGATCAATTGAATCAATTTGAAAATGAAACGTTTTCAAATTAACCATGCATTGTATGTAACTCCGTGGACAGCAGTTATATAGCCCAGTTAGGGGTTTTTGCCCTACAAAAGGTGGTGTTGTTTTGTTTTTGATTTGTATTGCTTATGTAGATGCTAGCCATGAAAAATTTAAGTTTTCGTCCTCCCACCCACTACTCCTGTAGAGCAGAGCCTCTAATTTCACACCACAAATTGTAATAATAGGCCGGTTTCTGAATTGAGAAAATTCACTGAGTTAGTACTTAAAGTATCGTGTTGTCACGTTTTTTTTTGTGACATCTGCAGAGACAGAACGATACTTAAGCATTTAATGAGTGAAATTCTCAGTTCATAAACTTCAAACTTCATACTAAGTAAAGTAACACGGAAAAAAATAAGCAGGTTGATGTGGTCTACACTGATTTCGAGAAGGCTTTCGATCGTGTAGACCACTTCATCCTGCTACAGAAATTAAATCAACTGGGATGGGAATACATGGTGATTTATTACGATGGATCGAATCCTACCCCACAAACCGTTCACAAGCAGTTGTAGTTGGTGGATATAGATCCAACTATGTGGATATCCCGTCTGGAGTGCCGCAAGGATCCCACTTGGGACCGTTGTTATACAACGCATACTTATATGATATATACAAATGTCTTGAACATTCAAATTATTTGATGTATGCAGATGATACGAAAATATATCTGGATATCAAAGATCAAAACGATAGTATAAATTTGCAATCCGATTTACATAACTTACAAGAATACTATAGACGAAACCGTATCACGGTAAACAGCACGAAATGTCAGGTTATTTCTTTTAGTAGGCGCCGAAATACAATAAATTTTCCATATACTATCAATACTGTTCCAATTCAAAGAGTACAGTCAGTAAGAGACGTAGGTATCTTATTTGACTCTAAGTTTATACTTGATCAAAACATTGTTAAAATATATGGAATAAAGCCTATAAAATATTAGGATTTATGATGCGTACCTGCTCGGTATTTGGGAATCTTGGTTGTATTAAAAATGTATATTTTGCGTATGTACGTAGTGTACAGAGTGTACTAGAATACGGAAGCATTATATGGTCACCTTGTTATTAAACTTACAAAGAACGCATTGAAAGAATACAGAAAAAGTTTCTGAATTATCTTAACTATAGGCCTCGCTCCCCTCATTCCACATACGAAGACAGTTGATCCGGACATCGTATTCTTTCTCTGGCAGACAGACGAGTGATGTTAGATGTAATGTTCCTGTACGACATACTTGTGTCGCGAGTCGACTGCCCCGCGCTGGTGCGCTCGGTGGCGTACTGCGCGCCACTGCGGCGCACGCGCCACACGCCGCTACTGCGTGTGCCAGCGCGACGCACTAACTACGCCGCCAACGAGCCGCTCACCAGGATCGCTCACAAGTACGTGTACTTACAATAACACCTTCCAACACATCGACCCGTTCAATAACTCCAGGGCCTCCTTCAGAAACTGCATTCTCAAACACTTTACACAACCGGAACAATAAACTAAGCAACATATTATACAGGGTGTTGATTTGTAAAGTTACGCCGAGCTCAGAGGTTGTTATTTACATGATACTGAAGCTAAAAAAATATAAAAAATAATAATTTTTTGTTCAATATTTTTTCTTTAAATTAATTATTTATTTAAAAAATAAAAATAAGCATGTAAATGTGGTCTGAAAAGAGTCGCACGGGATGGGGTGGGGCTCAGGGCACGAGGGAGAGTCTGTTAGCACTTGTGCGCGGTGGCTGGCGGGGGTATCCACACTTTTAGGTAATTTCAGGAAAATTTTCAAATGGTAATTTATGAATGAAAATTATGCGAGGGAAAATTCAAACTTTTATTTTGTCATCAGCGATACGTAAAATATCAACCCTGAGTCGGGCGTAACTTTACAAATCAACACCCTGTATTATTATATAGAAATATATTTATTGCATATCTATTTTTATATATGTATATATGTATTCACATTATATACTTTTATAAACATAATATGTAAATGTAATAGAATGAACATATATAAAGTAATAAATTAAAAATATAAATAAATAATAACAGCAGCTGTGCTTCTACTAGTCCGTTTCTTCTTTTTGCCTTACTAAAACACATGTTAATAACAAAAGGATCTTTTGGGCTAATCTATTATTGGCTATGTAATTGGTGTTAATTTTAAGGATATATCTGTTTTGTAACGCTGTTGATTACCTGAATACATAAATAAATAAATAAATAAACTGGCCCTTTACCTCTTTACTGAGCTTGGATGATGTAATATTATTAATTATGATCTTATAAACAAAGGCAAAAGGAAAGTGAAGAATGGCCGTCGAGTAACGTTAACTATAAAGGATTATGTGTAACAGGCACATACTTAATTAGTATGTTTAAATGTGAAATAATAAAATATGCCAAACACTTACTCAAACGTGTTCAGTGTACTAATATTAGCTACTCCTAATTTTGTTTCCTGAATTCAGCGGAGAATAAAATATACGGTCGTTTTGATCATTTATGCAGCGCTGGCCAATTTCAAAGTATGCTTCACATAGAAAAGTCGGAACAAGGAATTTTGTAGGTTCATCAGGTTGAATATTTTTGCAATATTTTATAAGGACTGTTTCTTCTATTGTGCTCCTAGAATCGCCGTTGACCTGACAATATGATGACAATTTAATAATTGATAATCTTGCAAAAATAATAATAATAAATAATCTTTGTCTAGTCAATCAATACTTACGCCTCCCATCATATCGAGAAAGTCATCGGTAAAGCCGTCTCCCCCACCCATTCTAACCGGATGAAGGATATCTGAAAAGAGGACAAAATTTTGGTGAGAATAGGTAAGTAGATAAAGTTTATTATTGAATGGACGCGCTTTTAGAAAAAAATAAGTTTAGTTTCATTTCATCTCACCACAATCTTGTAGGTGTGGGTTGGAATAGTTTCGTAGGTAACATTTTCATATTCGTGCAATTCATATTTCAACTTTCTAAGGTATGTGGATGTTGTTTTGATCGTAGGTACCTATTATATTATAGGTATTCATTCTAATATAGGTAATATCCAGACTTGAATATCAAATCTATCATATTCTAACATTAATATATTTAGAAAGGTAGGTAACTACATATTTAGTACTTTCGACTGACTGCTATATAGGTATTTTCAGACTTTACTTGGTCAAAGTACTCGTAATGCAAAGGGGCAGGGTCAGGGTAATGGTACCTTATGTTAAGTATCACTTTTATACGTTTCTGAGGAGACTAGAATCATTCAAAGTGCTCCATTGGCAATTATAACTCTTGGTCCAGCTACCTGTATTATTTGGCTTCGGCAGGTTTGGCCGCAGCATTAGCATCCGTAGGGGTGGCTTCGGCAGGTTTGGCCGCAGCATTAGCATTCGCAGGGGTGGCTTCGGCAGGTTTGGCCGCAGCATTAGCATCCGCAGGGGTGGCTTCGGCAGGTTTGGCCGCAGCATTAGCATCCGCAGGGGTGGCTTTCGATTTGTCATCAGTCGAAGAAGCAGTCTCTGGTTTGCCCGTTTTTATGTCTGCGGCTTTCGATTTGGCATCAGTCGAAGAAGCAGTCTCTGGTTTGCCCGTTTTTATGTCTGCTTTAGAACCTTTGCTTGACCCGATTGAGCTGCCGCCTGGGCTGGTCACCGGAGGCTGAGCGGAGAGGCTCTGTACCACTTCTAACAAAGAAAAAGACTCCTGAAACACTGACAGGTGAGCACTTTCTTGTGTAAGTAAGTATCCTACCGATGATAATTGTAAGGCAGTGGTGATAATAGGCATAGCCACGGCTTATAGACGTTACGACTGTAAAGTCCTGGACCATAATTATTTGAAAAGCAAGTGCTCATCTGGTGGTGGGAGCTAGGTACGTACCTTCTTGTTTCCCGCAGAGACTTTGAGAAAAATGGGTGAGTCGTTGCTCAGGAAAAGACCGAAACAAGAACTTTAATCGAAGTTGACAATTGTTCTTACCACGTTTCTCAGAGTTTCTGGCAAACAGGAAGTTATAATATTTACGTTTTAGGGAACGATTGCCACAATTCAAGTTCTTATTTAACTCGAATAATGCCCATAAACAAATGAGAACATAGGTATCTAAGTGTTGTACCATCGTCTTCGTCATAGTCCATCATCAGCATTCTGTCTTCAGAATCGGAGAGGATCTCGTCGATCCAAATGGCAACCTGCAAATTGCAACGTACCTATTAAATCTTAAAATCCCGTAGAGCTTGACTGACAAAATAGACACTCATGTTTAATCAAGTAATGCACAAATGTCTCGGAGTATCGCAGGGAGCTGAAGTGGCTACCTATCCGTCTTCGTCGGGATTTCCACACCCTCATCTGTCTCTTAAACATATTATTTAATCCACGCTATCCTGGCTTCTTGCGAGATCGATTTGAATTTTTGTCTTCGGATAGGCCCAGTAGATCTCACGCTCGGTTACTGCTTATAACTCCGCAACACAAAACATCCGCATACGAGCATGGGTTCCGTCTCCGTGCTATCAGACTTTGGAACAAACTTCCCAGTGCTATCAGGGACAGTCCTTCACTCAACATTTTTTAAAAATGCTTGAAAGAACACTATCTTTTTCTACCTTAATATACCTTAGTATCTATGTATATATTATATTTTGTTTTTGTTTTTATATGTATTTATGTATTTATTAGTAAGTAGTCTATTATTTTACCTTTTATTAAATTATCCTTTCCATCGTAGGTTTGCTGTAAGAGATCTCTTATTAGAGATAAGCTCGCCTTTGTACATGTTTTTTCCAAAAACGCTTGAAAGAACACTATGTTTCTCTACCTTATTATACCTTAGTATCTATGTATATATTATATTTTGTTTTTGTTTTTATATGTATTTATTAGTACGTAGTCTATTATTTTAATATTTATCGTTGTGCACTTATGTAGTGCTTTTATTAAATGGACCATGAAAACTAATTTCAAGGGAATCAAACTGGGAAAACCATTTCGAGATTATTGCATTCTGAATTGAATAGCGTTATTCGAATCAAAAAATATTGCAGGATTTCGGAAATTTCTGTAAAAACAGAATAACTTTCATTTGACCTCTGACGTAGATTAGCAAATTTTTTTTAGCCGTTAAGTTGGTTGTCCGCTGTCCTGAACGGAGGATGATTGTTCTGAGGGAGGATGACAGCCTGCGATGGGGTGAGTATCGATATTGCGGCCATCGATAAAATTATAAGACAGTGTTTACTTCGATATCATCGAAGACAGGTAGAGTCTGGCTAGTCTAATTTGGACGAGTGCTTTTCTATAGCAGCCACAATGCTGTTTATATGATCTTTGGCCATCGTGACATTGATGAGGTCATCGTCAAAGTACGAAAAACGTCATTCTGTTGGATAAATCTGTAGGTAAACTGACCAGTAAGTAAGTAGGTACCTAGTCTAATATTTCGGAACGGTTACTTGGGTCTGCATTGTTTCTGAACTTATGAATCGATGTCAGTTTGTTTCTTGGAGGAAGCTCAGAATCTTATTACATACGAGGAAGGAAGTAAACAAAGAGTTTCATTGATCTGAGACCCATCTGAAGATTCAATAATCCTCGAAGCCATTCAGGAATTCTAGGCAACGAGGCTGCTGCGCTGACCAAGCTGCCAAGGAGGCTGTCACCGACGGAGATGACTCCTTCGACAAGAACTACAGCGAAGATATCTCTCTGTCTCCTCTAAGTCTCTGTCTGCTGACTGGGCTGCGGAGTCGGAATGCTTTTCATACCAATATTGCGCTATTCAACCGTCCATTCCACTTAAGCCTTGGTTTTTAAAATTTAGGAATTTTGAAAAACGCATCACGAGCGTCATATCCCGCCTCAGACTTGGTCACTGCTTCTCCCCGGTCCAATTATTCAAATTTAAAATCCGAGCCCTTCCTCTTTGTGATTGTGGATTAGAGGAAGGATCTATTGATCATATTCTATTTAACTGCAGCCTTAATCATAAAACTCTCACCCTATACTCTCTCCTTTCTAATTCCAATATCCCTCTCCCTATTTATTCAAAATACCTCCTTTCCCTCCCTTCCCGTAAATCTATTGTAATCCTTGCTAAATTCATCCATATAAACAATATTAAATTGTAATTTAATTTTAAAAAAGCACAAAGATATTCCACGATTTATTTCGCGTCTCATCTATTATCATACCGTGATTCGCCGACTACCAGTACCTACCTGACGCTGGCAAAATTGTATTTGCAAAAGAAACAAATAGTCATTAAAAAAAAAAACAATAATTCTGTTCTGTGGTATGGACCGTAGCGTAGATAGAGCAAGGGACAGGTGATTGGGGTGATCGGGTGATCATTATTGTTTCTCGCTTACATAATAATGATTCGTATTGTGTCATCTCTTTCATTTCTTTTTTTTCTGACGATGTCTATACTATACTCCCTTTACGGACCGTAGATTCAAACAAAGACTTGGCTTAGAGGTCTTGTTACTAGGCCGTAAACTTAAAAAAAAAACAGAGGTTAGCTGCTTAGCTCTTTATAAAAAAAAATATTTAATTTTTATTTTATTTTATTTATTTTTATTTATTGCAAAATACAACAGATATTTTAAACTTCATTTCTAAGTATATAGACACGGTTTTTTAACGAGTAAATTATCCTAAAGGGTGTTTTGACACCATGCTCTGTATTGCGTATTGTTAGTTATTGTTCTGAGGGTCAGCTGAAACACTGAAACTATAGAAAGTATCTTTTTACAAAAAATAACGAATTTAAACATACTTTCTGCATACCTACTTATATAATTAACTTGCTTCGAAAAAATGAGACCCATTTTGAAAAAAAACCCATACATTTAATCACACCATTAATTGATATAGATAATGGTAATACTAAAAGAAGATTCACAAGAAATCTAACACAAGATTGTCATTTTGATATAGAAAAATGTCTACCATGGCATTTGTCTCAAGTAAAAAAGGAGTATTTATTTATTTATTTTATTTGGGACATCAACAGCATATAAAATAAATGAGTTACAATGGTAGATGGTAAATACAAAAATTAAGCCGGTAACAGATATCCACAGAAGATACATTAAGCAAGTAAAAGAGAAAAAAAAACTTAGCAGTTATCTTATAATTATGCACGTTGTAGAGTTTTAGGAAATAAGAATTTTAGTAGAGGGTACGTGATTTAAATTAAATATAGTAAGGAGAATGGAGAGTAGGTAAGTAGGTAAGATTTAGTGCTGGTATAGCCATATGGATTTGTCTGGGATTTCTTTTCAGCGGTGAAATGTTTTCAGCATATTCCCATTTGTTTTTGGCGTCCAGCCATGCATTTGATAATAATTTTCATGAGGAAATCTAAAAATAAAGGTTAGGTTCATAAATACAGCTAAAACCATCAAATAAGTAAGCATTATCAGTTGTCAAAAAATATATCGATAGTCAATGTCTCCCATCACTATAGACATTTCTTGAACGGATATGTAAAATATGAATAGTTGTAATTAAGCTACTTTGAACGTATAAAGACATTCCTGTACCAAAATAATGTGGGAAATACCCAATCCTATCTTACCCTAAGTTATGGTCTCCCAAATAACATTAAAAACAGGAAAATCTATTAATAACACACTTATTACTTACGGGTAGAAGCTGAATGATTTTATCAGTGCTTTGATGATTTCTCATGTAAATGCTTGATAGCGGACGACATTCTTAATACAAATGGGTACTGATTTTCTCGATGCCACTAATTGAAAATTTTGTATATAGGTAATCTAAGTTGAAAATATCCGTTTTGCAATTAAAATTACGTTTCCTGAAAGTTTGTTTATGAAATATTTATATGACAGCTTTACAAATGTCATTGCAAAAAACACAACAGAACACAAGCAAACTGATTCGTTCCGAGACTCGGGTATACTTTCCAAAACAGACATTCTACGTCACGATAGGTATTATTTTAAACATGATTTAAATAATAATCAGACATCTATTACCTGAAATATTTAAATTACTTTCTTAAAAAAGGCCTAAATTTCATAAAATCCAATAAAACGTAGGAGTTTTTTTTGGTATAGGGAATTATCCTCTCCATCCTAGGTTTGCTGTAAGAGATCTCTTATTAGAGATAAGCTCGCAGGTTTTTTCCAATATTAAGTGTCTGTATTATGTATTCTGTGCAATAAAGTATAAAGTTAAAAGTTAATAAACAAAATGACGATAAATCATGTTATGTGCATAATATAATAAAGTATTGCCTTATCTGCCATTTCAAGCATGAACTTGGACCTCGGGTTGCAACAACACCTCGAAGGCACCCTAAAGTGCATGTAGCCGCACAGCTCGTCAAGAATTATGTCGGACAGCCGAAGCATTCTGTCGGAGTTAAGAAAAGTCAATGTATGGTTCTGAAAATTTGGCAAAATCCACTCAGAAAAGTGTCCGAGAATCCACCCTGAGCAGGGATCTACTATGCTCCGTGTGAATTCTCGGACGCGAATGTCCGGAGTAACCCTGGCAAGGTGGAACTTTCCTTACCCGCCGCGCAAGCAGTAGTTGCCAGGCTTCGCGAGCCGTTGCTGGAGACCACGCGCAAATTGGATGGTTGCCTTCCGCGCCCACGTGAAACGTCTGTCACCGCATATCGCCTGCATGTCCTTCTTCACTTGGTTAACTCCAGACCTGCCAAAAGAGTAGTTTTATTGTACTTATATTATCTAGCACGTGGCCCTAATGATTTCACACCCGCTTCTTACGCAGGAGATCCCGAGGGTTCGAATCCCGATAGTAATGGCCGTTCTGGTGAACGGACGGACAGTATTGATTGACAACATCTTGAGGTACTTACTTATATCTTAGGATCGTATAACTATAGCTGCGGCGAAGGTTTAGCCCCCTGTGACGTGAAAAGTTGCGCTATGTGTGTTTGACAGTGTTTTTCTACGTATTTTGAGTCAGTTTAAAGATCTCGTGAAGGTGTACCTACACTTAATTCTAATATTGTACTTCGTTCCGCGTGCATTAGGCTTTACGCATGATGTAATTTGCTTTGATCGGAAACGGAAAAATCATAGGTCATTTACTCACTTGTCACTGTTCTTCTTCTTTGATTTCTTCATGTTGACAAAATATTGGTAAGCCTGATCGGGTTTGAAAGGTACATCTGCGTCCAACATGTCGCGGAGGCGAGAAATCTGAAAAAATACACTCCTATTTACTTACTCAGTTGACTAAAGCATATTCACGTGTCGATCGATATCCGCGCCCATGTCTGGTTTTATTCGGCTTTTTCTAAATAATTTAATTTATTTACGATCTGGCCGATTTGTCGCTAATCGGTCCGTATCCCCCGATTTGTTTTGTATTCAAATCCCAGCCCGGAAAGTAATGTTGTATGATATCCTCTTGGTAGTGTGTGCTGTTTGTCTTAATGTCCTGTATCCTCTCCTAGTATGGGGCCAGAAGCAATGAACATAATGTTAATAGTAACCGTCTCAGCCGGCAAGTGGTGGGCGTGCTCGCGCCACATATCAATGATCCTCCTCCGCTGTGGTTTCGCCATGTACTCTAGCCGAGACGTCAGCACTGCGTTGTGACGCCTCATGCACCGGTTGTGGGCCTTGGCTTGTCGCTTATTCATCTTTGCTGCTGGGACCATGGTGCTCCTGGGAAGCCATCAGTTATTTGATAAACCCTTTAACCCTTCGCATTCTAGGCCGAATCTGTCCGACCCGCTTTTGACTGATTTTCTTTCTAACAACTGTGCTGATTCGGGACAAAAAACTACATCTATTTTAACTGTCATGTGAGTACAATAAAGAAATTACAATTACAAAAAACTGTTCCATTTCCGTGAATCGGAAGCTTACCGCCCCAGACAAAAAGTTAGTAAGGGGGTTGGAATAGCATCTTTCCCTTTTATCACAGTTAATTCCGTGGAACTAGTGAGACTTTTTATTCCCAGTAGTTCCGTGGAAGTATTCCCGGTAGTTCCGTGCATTATCGTAGCTATACAGGATATAACAGAAAGGTGTAGTAATTTGACCAGTGGGTAATACCCATAGCTCAGCTCACTGCTGGTCATTGCACAACTTATATAAACATAAAATAGTGTACAATGGCGAGCTTATCCCTAATAAGATATTTTTTCAAGCAAACTTCCCATTTGCTACGGCCCTAGAAGTCGCAAAATACGGCGTTTCGTGAACAAAAGATGTCCTTTGTCAAGATTTATCTGTAGGTCCAAAGGATGGGTTTAAGAATTGGAGCCACCTCGACTTGTGATGCAGGGGCAAGATGGGGGACGGGCAAAGATTGTATGGGCAAAAATAAAATACTTGACCTATGAAGCTGTAATTTGGCAAGAAGAAGTTTTAAGAACCAGAACGTAAGTTCTGTAATTATTTTTAAAGATTTGGTATGGTTTTCGTATAAAAAAAATATGGAGATACTATTTTAAGGTTATTTAAGGATTATACAGAAAACCTATAATTATTGTCATCCATCATTATCATCATCATCGGCAGCTTGTTTCCCCACACTGCTGGACATAAGCCCTTTTGTGCCAACTAATCCGGTCCTGTGCCAATTATTGTAAAAAAGTTTCCTAAATTATTCCTAAATTGTTATTTTTTTGCCCCCTGCCAAATTACAGCTTCTTATTGTAAAGTTTTTTTTTTTTATTTCATACAAACTTTTTAGAGATAAGCTTGCCTTTGTTCATGCCTTTTCTGTATTGTTTGTGTTTTTTTTTCTGATATGTGCAATAAATATATACGAAAAATATACTTCGGCCTCCTTTTTACCCCTCGTGGAGGCAGAACTTTGAAAAAAAAACAGAACTTGCATACCGATCACACTCGGAGGGTCCCTTTTTTTCCTTTTAAGGATCGGAATTGGAACCCTAAAAATACTGAAATACGAGAGATATTACAAATTAAAGGGGGTCCCCATACAAGAGACGTATTTTGATACACCCACGCATTCAAAGATGGTACCTATATTTCGCGTCAACGTACATAGTTGAGGTAGCGCAGCGCGTATGATATAGTTGTAGCGTGGCTCTCAACTCGTGCGTGAGTTCAAATCCTCGTGAGGGCATATTTTTTTTATTATTGTTATTGTTTTGAGTGCTTAAGTTTTGTTATACGATCGTACGGTACCCTTCGTGTGCGATTTTTCTAACTTTAACTGGCTAAACGCTAATATTTTTCTGGTACCGTCCATATTTTGATGCTCTTTACAGGCAATGGTAAGTGAGGTTGCGTTATCTGAATCAGCGCGGGGAAGGTACTGGCCATTCTGTACGTAGTACCATAGTATCTCTTCTGTGGCTCGAGTCGAGTCTCGGGTGGCGCTGGCGGTCAGTTCAAGCATTTAGAGAGCATTCAGTTGGATGTATAGATGCCTACCTCGGTCTAGAAGGCATGGGGGGTTTTCTGACTGGCGCATTCATCGGCATGAATTTGTGCGTGCGCCGGATGTCATGGCCCCGCACCACGCATTCCTTGACGCATTGCGGCGCGGGCTCGGTCGCGTACGGCGGGTAGGGCGGGAAGCTGGGCGGCGGTGGGGGCGGCGGGGGCGGCGGCGCAGGAGGTGGCGAGTCTGGGAGATCGGACGGCATAAATAATTGAAACAAAAAGTAAAATTTAATAAAAAACTACTTCCACAAACCCTATATGATGAGAAACCAATATGTCAAGTACTTTTTAGGGTTCCGATCCTTAAAAGGAATAACCGGCCAAGTGCGAGTAGGACTGGCGCACCGAGGGTTCCGATCACACTTAGAGAGCTTAACACGTGTAATTAAGTTTCCACATAAAAAACTAAAGTGTGATGTCATCCATGTAAACCGAATTGAATATTTTTTAGAATGACAGAAATTTGCAGTTTTCAGATTTTTCCCTTTACTTGTGCAATAAGACCTTCCATCATTCAAATTTTTTTGACCCTAGGCCAACCGGAAGTACCCTATAGGTTTTGATTCTCTTGCGAGTTCCACGCGAGCTCATACAAATTCAGCAAAATTATGACATAATATCGCGGTATCTTTTGATTGCGTGGACCTAGAAGTTTAAATTTTTCACAGCTTCAAGGGACCATAGACCTGAGTAATTGATATTAATTTCAACTTGATACCTCAAGGCGTTCCTGAGATAAGGGGTCGTGACAGACGGACAGACAGACAGACAGACGGACGGACGGACGGACGGATGGACGGACAGACAACAAAGTGATCCTATAAGGGTTCCTTTTTTAGGGTTCCGATCCTTAAAAGGAAAAAAAGGAACCCTTATAGGATCACTTTGTTGTCTGTCCGTCCGTCCGTCCGTCCGTCCGTCCGTCCGTCTGACTGTCTGTCTGTCTGTCTGGCTGTCTGTCTGTCTGTCCGTCTGTCACGACCCATTTTCTCAGGAACGCGTAGAGGTATCATGTTGAAATTAATATCGATTACTCAGGTCTATGGTCCCTTGGAGCTGTGAAAAAATTAAACTTCTAGGTCCACGCGATCAAAAGATACCACGATATTTTGTTATAATTTTGCTGAATTTGTATGAACTCGCGTGGAACTCGCAAGGGAATCAAAACCTATAAGGTACTTCCGGTTGGGCTAGGATCATGAAATCCGTCGGTGTATTTCGTCTGTATTTTTTGTTAGAATCGGTTCAGCCGTTCAAAAGTTATTGGCTTAAACCTAGCCTCAAGAAATAGCGATTAGTAGGGTGACGAGCCTAATTTTGACGAACTGTACTGTAGGAACCAATAGCTGTATACAGGGTGTAACAGAAGGGTGTAGTCATATTTTAGGGGGTTGTTAGGGAGACTATTTTGAGCAACTTTTACTATGAAACCGATTTGATCAGAGCAACTTTATTTTTTATTGCTCTATATGTTTTGGTCCGGGCGGTCAGCTGATTTGTATAGAGAAATGAAAATTAAAGTTGCTCTGATCAAATCAGTTTCATAGTGAAAGTTGCTCAGAATGATGTCCCTAACAACCCCCTAAAATATGACTACACCTTTCTGTTACACCCTGTAGAGCCCGCCATGGTTCCAAATTGTACTTAATTCAGTCTTCTTTAAAGCATGCAAAGTAACTGTAGCAATCAGACCCTTCTTTTACTGACATGTTGAGCTAAAACTGAAAAAGTCCGAAAATTTCATGTTTTTTTTGGGTTACAGCGCCGCTTTCGGAGTACTTTGCAAATTGCAAATCCGTTTTTTTTTTTATATTGGTTTAAGTCCTAACAACATTCGGAGCGGACAGTTTTGTATTTCATCGACACTCGCGAACTCGCTCATTCGCTAGCTAGCTTTTACTAGCGCCTCGTAAGTTAGCCCTGTGTCGTCGAGGCTTTAGTGGCGGGTTCCGCCCCCTTGTCGATACTCTGACCAACATACCAACTTGGGGCGACCTATACTTGGATAGAGGTGTCCCACAGATTGATCTGAGGTGTCCAGACTTACTTGGGGAAGCGGGACCAGGACTGCCCGCTCCAGGGACTGGGCTGGCAGGTGCGGACGCTGGTGAGGCCATGTTCAATTCAGAAACAGTCCTCAACGATTCCTCTTATGAAGTTTATAAGAAAATATTGACATGTAAAGGATTTTCGCTTTGTTGTTTTTACTTTCTGAAAATGTTCTGAGTGTTCTGTTGAAAATATTTAGGACGGCTTTCAAATTCAAATCCAAGAAGGTTGTACAGCCTTCCAACGATATTTTGGCGCGTGAGTGACGTTTTCAGGGAGGCGCCAGTTCTACGCAACCTAATGCAATGGCCTGTCAAAAAGCGTAAGTTTCTACCTGGCACCGCACCGTCAATAGATCGTTGGACAGCTGTATGTCTCCTCTATATGTAGCGAATTTTTGGGATTTGTTGGTCAACATTTGCACACCTAGTAGGTCAAAACAGAAAAACGTGATGGATTCCTCAATCAAACTTTTTGTACGTAAATTCCTATTTCTATACTTTTACTTTTACACTCCATGAAAATTAGCAAAAAGAAAGTCTCGGCCGACGCCCCGTCTCGACAAGCCAAAGCCAAAACCTATTTGATTGAAACAGGAATCATAGCGCATGACGCTGCATGGCGTCATAACAATGCAAACATCATCTGATTTATGCTGATTACTCATTTGGACATTGACATGTTTACTTAGGCTTGGTATCAAAGCCGACGCCATGACACCTGAGAGCTTTTTTCGCGCACTATTACAAAATATTAGAAAAATGGCTTTAAACTTCGTTAAACTTTAGTTTATTAGGTACCGGAATAAAGTTTATTTTTCGTAAATACACTTCTGGACACATCTATTGGCCCACCAGTTTAGGTTTCGTTCGATGGCCCCTACCTAAATATGATTGCTAGATTGAACAAAAACTATTGATGCAGTTTTAAACCTGATACATTTTACCATCTTTTTCGATCGTATTGTTTTAAATTTGAATTCAGAATACCACACGACATGGAGCTACGCCTAACAAGTCGGATATGCGCCTTGATGGAGGCAGTTGATTTTTTAATAAAAAACATGTTTAATCAAATAAAGGTTTAATTTAATAACGCGTGTTGCCTCCATGGGCATCTACGACAGCTCTCATACGATTAGGCATAGAGTTTATCAACCTCTCTATGAAATTTTGAGGGATCATCTCCCAATCCTCTTCTATGGCAGTTTTCAACTCCTGCATCGTCTGGGCAACTGGCTGACGAGCGCCCTAACCCTTTTTTTTAGCTCGTCCCACATGTGCTCAATCGGGTCCATGTCTGGGCTTCTGGCTGGCCAGTCCATAACTGTGATGTTCACTTCCCGAAGATATTCCCTGACGATGCCGGCCGTATGGGCTCTTGCATTATCATGCATAAAAAGGAAATTTGGGCCCACATAGTCCGCGTATGGCATCACGTGAGGTTCTAAGCACTCACGAATGTACCTTTCAGCATTTAATGTTGGCAGCCGTGGTCCCGTAACAACCTCACGTTGAGTTTTGCCGCTCGCCCCAGACAGTCCATGAGCCACCGCCATAAGCAACACGCTCTCCCAGCATTGTGCAAAACGCTCTCCCTTACGTCGGTAGACCTTCTTCCTTCCATCATTGCCATGTAACGTAATTTTAGACTCATCAGAAAAGAGTACACATCTCCAATGCTGCTGAGTCCAATTTAAATGAGTGCTCGCGAAATGAAGGCGCGCTGTTCGGTGGGCTCCGAGTTCGAGCGCTCACAGTTACTCCGTGGAAGTCGCGAAGTTGGTTTTGTATCTCAATGGAGGTAAGGTGCCGATTTCTCAAGCAGGTCGTCACGATGAATCGATCCTGCCTTTCAGTTGTGACCCGAAATCGTGGCCTTCCTTGGCGACGAACAAAGCCGCCAGTCTCTAGGTACCTCCGATAAACATTTCGGACCGCAGATCGACTTAAATTAAGTTGAGCACTCACATTTCTTTGGCTGTGTCCGGCCTGGATAAGTGCCACAGCTTGAGCGGCGACTTCAGGCGACTTCCATAGATTATTGATAGAACCTCACCTTAATCTGAATAAGTAATGTTTGTTGCAAAACCAAAGAGAAAAATCACACTTTCAAGAATTAAATCCAAGTAAACCAATAAAATCAAGTTTTCTTAGTATTCGATTTTTTGATATCAACGAACAGGCTCCAAATTGTCTTTTGTTTCTTTAAAAACTGTGTTCGAAATTTAAAAAAAAATATGAATGTGCCAGGTTCAAAAAGTTTTGAACCTGGCACATTCATATTCTGCATATAAAAACTTTTTGCTCCACATAATATAATTTTTTAGCTAGGACCAAACGAAACTGAAAATGCAAGGTGGGCCAATAGATGTGTCCAGAAGTGTAGTAAATGTGTACCTACCCACATTATGGCAGAGGATTTCCAAATCTTTCGTGATGCCTATTTTTTTATTTCTGTCACATTTATTCTCAGAACAATAACTAAAGCATAGAAGGAGCGTTAAAAAATTGCCACCCTGGTACGATAGACAATTTAGATTGTAGAAATATATTACTATAGATGTCTCTTTATACCACACATAAGTAGTGGTGGTCGTTATTACGACAACAGATAATATAATGCGTTATTTGTGCGCAACGAGCAACACTGTTGTCGAAAACTCAAGCATCCTGTTATCCTGTTGTCGTTAGTTATCGTTGCGTTTTACATTGTTGAAGTCGCGCGCTGTTGTCGACTTTGCTGCTGTTCTCAATAATGATTAGCCAATGACGCGACGCCGCCGCCGCCGCCGTCCGGCCGTCTGACCAATGGGGGGTGGGGTGCGTGCGCTCTGTTGCGTATGATAATGTTTTTTAGTTGATAAAGTGACTATGATTTTTATGAATGGGAATAACTGTGTGTAAATAGAATAACAAAAATTGTAAATTTAAAAATGTATATCTAAAAAAATGAAAATAAGATCAATGAACTACTAAATACGCCGCCGGTATTACCATAATTCCAAAGTGTTTCCGGATAATCGATTATCAATTAATCGGTTAGTAGGTACCTAAATAATCTAACTAATCGATTTGTTATCGATTCAATCGATATAATCGGTTAAATCCATACTATCGATTCTTATACTTGTACCAAAAATTCGATTATAATCGATTAGTCGATTATAATTACTGTCTCTGATGATTAAATCGATTATATCGATAGTATCGATGGTGAGAAGCAAAACAATATAATCGATAAAATCGATAGTATCGACACAATCGATTAAATCGAGGTATCGGTTTAGAATATATTGTTACGTTACAGATTACACAAAAATATAATCTAAACGATACCTCGATTTAATCAATTGTGTCGATAGTATCGATTCTATCGTATTGCTTCTCACCATCGATACTATCGATATAATCGATTTAATTATCAGAAACAGCAATTACAATCGAATAATCGATTATAATCGATTTTATTGGTACAAGTATAAGTATCGATAGTATCGATACAGTCGATTATATCGATAAAATCGATGCCAGATCGATTTGTTAGATTTTTTATATGTACTTAGGAGAATCGATTAATAATCGATATACCATCGATTATCCGGCAACACTCCAAATAATCAGTCTATAATTCATTCAAACAACTAGTTTCTCAAATATATTTAAATTTACGAATACGAAGTATTGACAATAATTTTGACAGTCCTATGCCTGTTTAAAGTATGAAGGGAAGAACTGATAATGAGCAAGAACATAAATAATGATATTGTCAATCTGCGATTCATTCAATTATCGTTTTACCAAACAGCAATATAACAGGATAACAGGATAACAGTTTACGACAACAGTTATTTTGAAATAACACAACAGTGTTGTTCGTTATTGCAAAACAGTCGTTATTGCCACCACTACACATAAGTTTCGTAAGAGTGACGAGCACGTCTATTCAATACAATTCAATATTACCTACTTTATATTCTAGGGCTCCTTCTATGCTTTAGTTAGTGTTCTGAGCATTTATTACTCAGGACAGGACACACTAACTAAATCTCTCTAAACCATACTTTCTGGCTAGGATCACGTACTCTGTCATCCTCCAAAAATGTGAAAAGGTAATCGAATCGATACATGTACCAGTAGGTAATATTATACCTACTGGTACATGTATCGATTTTAGCTCGATTTTGGCGTGTTTCGGAACGCAAATGTCAACGTCAAACAAAAAAAGTTTTTATTGTTGTTTTGAGCAATGTTACTACGAATTTACTGCTGAGGATTTGAAAATCTTTCTAAAATAAGAGAGAGTAGATTCAAAGAAAGAAGAAGTAATTTCAAAGTAAAGCTTGAAAGAGTACTTACGAAAATAAAGACTCCACCCATAAAGTTATTTCAAAGCATCAGTTAAATCGAAATGGGCGATGAAATCGGTGAGTCATTCCTTCTGTGACCCTAATACAAGTTCAAGATTCCAAGTCTCCAATTGTGTCACTAGGTCTGGTAAGGGTCAGAATGTCCATAAGGGGGCGGAACCCGCCACCCCTGGCCAGGTATTGACCAGATAATGGTAGATCGATACGGGGGCGGAACCCGCAAAATTTTATTTAGCTAAGCCCATGCTGTTCCTCTCCTGACCGAAAAGGATAAATATTTGACATTAAAATTAGGGGAAATTAAGTTAATTCATCCCCTTGCAATAGAAATTAATTCACTTGACATCTTGGTACTCACTGTCAAAGTCTTGGACTTGTGTCCTGAAGCCACTGGGCCGGACCTAGGGTTGCCATCTGTCCCCGGATTTGTTCTAGTTTAGAGGGTGTCCAGGGAGCATCTGGGCGAGGAATCATTTGTTGTCCGGCTTTAAAAAAATTAAGTCTTGGGCCGCCCGCGACACACTAGGGCAATTTTACACAGCATAGTTAGAACAAACAAAAATATATTCGACATGCCATGTGATTTTTTCAGAGCGGCTATCAACCCCCTATGTGTTCTTATACAGTTGTCCTTACTCTACTTGCTGGCCATGGGGAATTTCCAGGGAGGCTCACTCAGCCCTATGATATGAGTTCATATGAAGTTCTCGTTACTCGACTTGCTTGCCATGGGAAATTTATAAGGCAGCTGGCGCCACCTCTGAGTTTATGTGAAGTTCTCAATATTAGACTTGCTAGTCATCACTATTTTTTTTAGGTACATTTAAAATGATGATAAAAGATGCCTATATTTTATTTTAAGGTCTGAAAATAAATAAAAAGGTGATTTATGACATTTTTAACTGTTTTTTATTACACTGACTATGTTTAATAAAAACTGTCCAGATTCTGGCTCTACAATCCGGGGTTTTCACGCGTCTTGTCCTGGTTCCCAAATTTTAGATATGGCAACCCTAGCCGGACCTGATAGGTATTATCTACGACTTAGGGAAAAGCATGGGCAATGCATCATAGATCTTTAACAGCTTGCATATATTTAAAAGTCTGGGTTTTTATGCCTGAATGGAGTGGAAACCTGTTTATTCTGTAGATGTCATCTTCTATGTAGACATCGTAACTATGCTATCCCTTAATTTTACAGAAATCAAAAACCAACAACAATGGCCAAAGACTGCACTTGAATATTATAAAATTACAAGCAGTGGATTAAAAGTAGATATAAAAGTATCCATCCCTAGAATAATAAAAGCCATTATCCAACTCTTGTTTACAAGTGAAGATACAACATCAATTACAGTTGTGGTTGAGTATTTTATACTTATTGTATTATTTTAATGTTTGTAATCTGATAGATTGATGAAATTTTTCCGCAACTCGACGACTGCAATTTGCGCCTATTTTGCGTGATGTGGGTTGAAGGCACTACTCCTGCCAACCCAGCTCCTGTAGGAAGTCTAGCAGAACCTTGACGTTGCCGACGACTTTCTGGAGCGACCCTGGTGATCCGTAGGTGGCCACACCAGAACATTCCAATAGGATGTGGGTGGCTGTCTCATCCATCTCCATGTAGGCTCTGCACAGAAGACTGTCTGTAACACCTAGGGTGTACATATAAGTGTTTGAGAGCATGTACACACTAAATAATTTCCTGAATATCTGATTTTAAACCAAACCTTATAATCTTACTAATTAGCCTTAGTGGTACAACCCGAATTTCATAAAATAGCAGCAAATGGTGTTAAAGCTATGAAAATACGATTGATCTTTAGACCATAGAAATTAATTTGAACCGTAGTACAAAAAATAACCGGCCAAGTGCGAGTAGTACTCGCGCACCAAGGGTTCCGATCACACTTCGAGAGCGTAACACGTGTACTTAATTAGTACTAAAAAGGTTTCCACATAAAAAAATAAAGTGTGATGTCATCCATGTAAACCAAATTGAATATTTTTAGTGTTCCGATCCTTAAAAGGAAAAAAAGAACCCTTATAGGATCACTTTGTTGTCCGTCTGTCTGTCCGTCTGTCACGACCCCTTTTCTCAGGAACGCTTGGAGGTATCATGTTGAAATTAATATCGATTACTCAGGTCTATGGTCTCTTAGAGCTGTGAAAAAATTAAACATCTAGGTCCACGCAATCAAAAGATACCGCGATTTTATGTCATAACTTTGCTGAATTTGTATGAACTCGCATGGAACTCGCAAGGGAATCAAAACCTATAGGGTACTTCCGGCTGGCCTAGGGTCATGAAATCTCTGTCTGTCTGTCTCACCGTCTGTTAAAACTTTTTCTCAGAAACGCATAGAGGTGTAAAGTTGAAACTGATATCGATTAGGTACTCAAATCTGTGATCTCTTAAAGGCTTGATATTCGCAAGGGAATCAAAACCTAGAGGGTACTTCCCTTTGACCTAGAATCATGACATTTGGCACGAAGCAAGATCTTATGTGCTATACGTAAAGGGAAAAATATGAAAACTGCACATTTCTGTCTTTCTAAAAAATATTCAATTTGGTTTACATGGATGACATCACACTTTAGTTTTTTTTTTTATGTGGAAACCCTATTACTGAGACTTCGCTGTCTGTCCGTCCATCCGTACGTCCGTCCGTATGTCCGTCTGTCTGTCACCAGGCTGTATCTCATGAACCGTGGTAGCTAGACAGTTGAAATTTTCACAGATGATGTATTTCTGTTGCCGCTATAACAACAAATACTAAAAAACAAAAGAAATTTAATATTAAGGGGGCTCCCATACAACAAACGTGATTTTTTTGCTTATTTTTGCTTGATATTGATAATGGTAGCAGGTAGACGCTTAAAATGTTCACAATATATTGAGTTGATTATTTACTTAAAAAATAAGTAATTAAATTAAAATTAAATTAATATTTAGGGGGGGCTCCCATACAACAAGTTTTTTTTTTGCGGTTTTTATAGATAATGGTACGGAACCCTTCGTGCGCGAGTCCAACTCGCACTTGGCCGGTTATTTCGGTATCTTTTAATGGAGAGTGTTGTGTAATTGAAATTGATTATAACGTATAAATAAGTAATTCAAGACGATCACGCTAGAGGAAAAATAATACAAAATATCGTTCCATTAAAAAAGTTGTGATCATTATGTTACTCCGGTAGAAAATTTCATAAATCACATTAAAAAAATCATAACTTCTTAACCGTATGTACTTAATATACATAAATTCTTACAGATACAATTATCTAATGCTGGATGTAGCATACATAGTGAGGGTAATTTTCATGGTGAGGGACAAAATGAAATAATGGAGGCTGGTTTAATCAGTAATGAGTACACAAGTTATTGGGTATCGTGGAACAAACAAACAGTGTCTGTTGGTCGACAAAATGAAATAAAAGCCTTTCTAGCCCTAAAAATAGAAGACCCTGAAATTGGTAATGGTTCAGTGTATGTTGGCTTCAGTTATACATATATACCTACCCTCAGATACCTACCACAGGAACCATGTGTGAGCTGGAGATTAAAATGTAAGTTAATAAATATATATCTCAACATCCTCTATTGCTCGGACAAATTGATTATAATTTACTTAGTGCCGATCTTTCCATCCTCAGATATTGTTTATGTGTCTTTTTATCTGAGGCATTTCACATTTCACACAGTATACTACTTATACATGAAGTGTCAACTAAAGTTATTGTTTATCTGTCTCTTGTAAGACCGGTCCTTAGTAAAATTTTATAATTACTATTTTCAGTGCCTCCAAAAAGACCTATAATGCAGTTGAAGTCCTGGCCCTGAAGGAGCAATGGGTTGGAAGTCTTGGGAGGGTGGCGCCACACTTCCAGAAGGGGCACTCATTGCTGGACACGAGGATGAAACACTCTACATTATCCGCTCAGAACATGAGGGTTCCCTAACACCAGGCAAATTCGTGCCCTCAAAAAATCTGGGTTTTGTTTCATGGGGATTGAAAGCTAATAAAAAAAATAAAAATCTAGAGGTACATACATATGACAAACATCTCAGCAACAGCTTTTTACATAACAAATTAATGCGGGCAACGTTAATTTTTCTTTACTATATTTTCTAGTTCCTTTGTGGTTACAATGCCTTATGGAAGGAGACTATAGGCAACATCATACCAACCGCTGCGATCGAGGGCGGGTTTTCCGAGGACTCTGCCGAGAGGCTCTACATCGGCCGAGCCTGGCACGAGGGCCATCTCATACCGGGGAAGGTGCAACCCTCACACAGTTGCTGCTACATAGCCTTCGGTGATAAAGAAATCTCTAAGTGCAGGTATGAAATTTTAGTAGATCCACAAGCGACAGAAACCTTCTACCGCCCAGCATATTGGGGGTTGTAAACGCTTTTATTTATTAATAAATTATTTTGAGTAAGTATTCGCTTTATTATTAATACAATATTGTCAGCAAGTATAATAACCGGCCAAGTGCGAGTCGGACTCGCGCACGAAGGGTTCTGTACCATTATCTATAAAAAACCGCAAAAAAAATCACGTTAGTTGTATGGGAGCCCCCTTAATATTTAATTTATTTTGTTTTTTAGTATTTGTTATAGCGGCAACAGAAATACATCATCTGTGAAAATTTCAACTG
This sequence comes from Argyresthia albistria, assembly GCA_963457715.1. Classification (NCBI taxonomy): domain Eukaryota; kingdom Metazoa; phylum Arthropoda; class Insecta; order Lepidoptera; family Argyresthiidae; genus Argyresthia; species Argyresthia albistria. Next base: position 3,674,167 of record OY735252.1, on the reverse strand, counting down.
TCTAGCTACCAAGGTTCATGAGATACAGCCTGGTGAAGTCTCAGTAATAGGGTCCCGTTTGGCACCCTTCGGGTACGGAACCCTAAAAAGTGGCTAAGTGCGGGTCGGACTCACACACGAAGGGTTCCGTACCATCGTACAACAAAACTTAACCCTTTCCCTTGAAAAGGAAAAAAAAGACATTAAATTAGGGGAAATTAAGTTCTCATCTCCTTGCAATAGACATTAATTGACGTCTTGGTAGTCACTGTCAAAGTCAAACTATTTTGTGCTTCTGCGAGCAGTAGACACTCAAAACAATAAAACAAAACTTGTAATTCAGTAGATTTCATAAAGTAAAGGGGGTCCTTTATTTTATGAAATCTAATGAATTTCAGTATTTGTTCTTGTTGCAGCAGGCAAGAAAAAAAACAGCATTCATTCATTGTCTGTCACTGTCACTCGGCATTCTGCGAAAATTTCAACTTTCTAGCTTTTACGGTTCGTGCTGAAGGGCCCGCTGAAGGACAGACTGACAGACGGACGGACAGTATATCGTGTAAATACCGTGCAATAAAGAATATGATATGAATATGACGGTCCAGCCATCCATTTCATACGTATACTAGTGATATGCCGTATGTATCCGTGGTATTTGTACTCACGTTTTGAAAATTAGATAACTATACTTGCTAGTTGATTTCTTATTATTTATTTAATGTTACCCCCCACCCCTTACTTCGCGTCGCGTGTTCTAAAAAGATCACGTCTGAAGTTAGGCAAAACATTTTTCGCGCAAAAACTTTAACGCGACTGCATAATGCGCAACTCGATCGCGGCTTTCAGTGGGGCTACCGCGCAACTGTCATCGGCTTCATCCCGATGCTGACGCTTGAATACGATGCCGACGCCCCGACGCTATTGAATGATAGGTACCGCGCAAACAATTTTGCGTCGGTTTGGCGACCGTCGTCATCATGACCGAATGAAAATACTCCGTCGTCTTGCGTTAGTGTTGCCCACAATATCATTCGTTCTTTCGCCGTCGTCATCGAAATCCAAACCAACGCGTCAGTTGGGGAAATTGCGCTGTACCAAATCGCCGTCGGCTGCCAAAATGAAGCCGACACCGATGCCGACGGCACATGCGCGGTAGACCCACAGATGTGATCTTTTTAGAATACGCGAACTATACCTGCCTTCCGTCATCGGACGGAACTAACTCTAAGAAATGTTTATGTTGAACGTAGGTACCTAATACCTATCTATACAATAAATTTAAAGAAAACCACCTTTTATTTAACATACAAAATAATTTAATATAAAGTAAACTTCATCATATTCATCGACTACAATATTATGCTGTGCAACAAAAATATATCAGTGTACAATAAAATATATCAGTGTACAATAAAATATATCAGTGTACAATAAAATATATCAGTGTACAATAAAATGCAGGCCTTGTTTATACTAAAACATAAAAGACCAGGCAGGGGGGAAATTCTGGCGCTAGCGAGATCATGTCCATGGTCGAAATATCGATTGTGAGATACCGAAATCTCTATCAAAAACAAGAAAAAGCTATTCTTACGATTAGCCTTTCGACCAACCGAGGTATCTCGACCCGTTTTCGATCGAAATAAATATAAATCGAGATCGTTTTCGACGGATTTGTATCAAAACTGATATCTCGGCTGGGGAGGTGATCTCGATAGCGCGAGAATCGGGGCCCATGTGACACGACTTACTTATATTACGTAAGTCAGTAAAAAACAAATACAAGTTGAGGAAAACACCGATATCACCACGATAACAAGACGCGGGGTCGTCGGTCGCACACAGTAGAAGAGCTTTAGTACTTTTTTCTCTGCTGCTCTAAAGGAGCTCCAATATAACCTAAGCCTAGATTCCAAAATGAACGTTCAGTGACGATGAATGACGCGATGAAAGCAGTCAACTTTAGTAGGTGCCTGCCTACCTATATAAATCTGACGTTTTTGTAATCTCTTTCCCCTCGATGTTTAACTATAACTAAGCATCATACATAAAAATATCTCTAAATAATGAACTTAAATGCTCCAGGTGTATTTCTTCAACTTATGTAACCTAACCATTCAATTACTTAGTAAAGAACTCGTAGCCGTACTGAGTAAGTATCACGTATCTTTACTGAGTAAGGACTTCGTATCTTTACTGAGTGAGGACCTCGTATCTTTACTGAGTAAGGGCGTAGCTTTACTGAGTAAGGATCTCGTATCTTTACTGAGTAAGGCATTCGTATCTTTACTGAGTAAGGACCTCGTTGCTTTACTGAGTAAGGACCTCCTATCTTTACTTAGTAAGGACCTCGTTGCTTTACTGAGTAGGGACCTCGTATCTTTACTGAGTAAGGGCGTAGCTTTACTGAGTAAGGATCTCGTATCTTTACTGAGTAAGGCATTCGTATCTTTACTGAGTAAGGACCTCGTTGCTTTACTGAGTAAGGACCTCCTATCTTTACTTAGTAAGGACCTCGTTGCTTTACTGAGTAAGGACCTCCTATCTTTACTTAGTAAGGACCTCGTTGCTTTACTGAGTAAGAACCCCGTATCTTTACTGAGTAAGGACGTAGCTTTACTGAGTAAGGACGTAGCTTTACTGAGTAAGGACGTAGCTTTACTGAGTAAGGACGTAGCTTTACTGAGTAAGGACGTAGCTTTACTGAGTAAGGACGTAGCTTTACTGAGTAAGGACCTCGTAGTCAGGGAAGCCGAGCTCGGAGCCGCCGAAGGGGATGTAGCAGACGCCATGCGACTGCTGCACCTTGCCGGTGGTGACGCTGCCCTCGTGGCGGACGCGACCGACGAACAGCGGCTCCCCGTCCTCGGACTCTCCGGCCGGGACCGCGCTGGGAGGCAGGTTGGACCCGCTGGACGGCACCCAGTTTCCGGGCCCTCCGACTAGCACCTGCAATTCGATGATGGTAGAAGAATTACAGGTGGGCCACTACAAACTCTTAAAGCAGGACTTAAACAGTACAGCTCTGCTTTTTAGGGTTCCGTGGAGAAACAAGAAACCCTTATAGTTTCGTCAAGTCTGTCTGTCCGTGTGTCCGTCCGTATGTCATAGCAACTTTATGCCGAAACTATTAGGGCTACACAGTTGAAACTTGGTATGTAGATGTATTCTGTGAACCGCTTAACGATTTTTATACAAAAATTGAAAAAATTAAATAGGGAACATGGAACTGAAACCAAAAAATTTTTTTTCTTCATACCTATATGGGGTGTCAAAAGATAGGTTTTTGAAAATGAGGTTCCTTAAACCATTTTTCCTCAAAATCGTTAAAGAGACAGACCCTTCCAAAGTGGTAAAAATAGTGCCCCCCTCCCCCTCTAACTTTTAAAGTGAGAGAGTGAAAAATCTAAAAAATATATATGTATGCTGTGTAATGTCGTGTATCTCAATACAATCTTTCAAAGAAAATTGGTTTGAACAAAATCTATTAGGCTGGATTTTACCAACAAAATCACGTATTGTTTCCTTTCTGTGGCTGTGGGCTGACTGAGGGGACCGATATTCGTCTTAGTATGTTGTATAAATGTGTGGACTTAACAGCCAGAACACAGATGTTGTAGGCTCGTCTTCGTGTTTTTAGACGACATTCACAACGCGAGCAGAGAGGATTGAGTATAATAAAAGTCTCGAAGTGGGTTTTTTTAAGTTTTTAACTTTGTGAATTATTTACAGGTGATATTTCGGTCTTCCTTCAATCCTTCAAAACATTAGGGGCCCTATTTAGGTAGAGAATGACCGCGCAGTGACATTGGCGCGACGAAAACACTAAACTTAACATAACTAAGACAGTGGGAAATTATTACCCAGACATCTTACGTTTGGAGTACCTTGGTAGAAATTTATTGAGTACCTTAATTTGTACCGTTAATTGCTAAAAATATACTCCAAATCCAAACTTAAGATAATGGATAAGTAACTAAAGTTCGGCCAATAATGAATACCTACCTAAAGTTGGGCGTCGTCGTCGCGCCAATGTCACCCTGACGCTTTTTGACCCTTTCATTACATTAGGGGTACGTTCGAAAACGAGTAATAATCACTCCGAGTGATGCGAAAATCACGCCCTAGAGCGTTCGGTAACGACCCGAGTGAAACCGAGGGTAACCGAACTGTTACCTGACATCTGTCAAACAGTATTTTCGAACGGCTCAGGTAGAGTGATTTTCACTCTGACAAGTGCGATTTCTCACCCTGTGGCATGATTCTCGCGCTTTCGATATACGATATCTACACCTATATCGAGTGATTTTTTACGGGAATCTGTCAATATAGGTCTCGATATTCGTATATCGTAGGCGCGAGAATCGACCCGCTGGTTCAGCGTAGTTAAAAATTACCTGACAGCTGTCAGACTATGATGATTATCCCTTTTCATTTTCCGAGTGAATTTTTAACTAGTTCCCGAACGTAGCCTAGGTTGCGTAGAAGTGACGCCCGTAAACGTCACTCACAGGCGAAAAGATTGATTAACGACCATAAGAGGCACATCTCACCTGGTAGGCCTCCTTGCCATGCTCGGCGCCACCCCAGGGGATGTACGCGCAGTTGTGTGCCGCCACCAGCTTGCCCGGGATCAGTGCGCCCTCGTGCTGGGCACGCGCGATGTAGAGAGGCTGCCCGTCACAGTCCTGGGTTAAAGAGACACGGTTAGGTTAGGTACTGGGCTCGCGCGATGTAGAGTCTGAACGTCTGGGTAAGAGAGACTGCCCGGTTCAAGCATACCGATTGATAAAGATTGGACTGTCTGTCTCTGTGAGTATAGTAGTGGGTGAATATGGACTGATTAGTATGATGACGTAGTCATTGAGTCTGATGGCTCATTATTGTAAGTATTTGGAAGAGTGACGGTCAAGTTCCGAGCTACCTACCTAGGTAGGTATTAAACTTCATCGGTTGTGCCTTCGAGCTCTTTCAGAAGAGCTCCATGCTCTTCGGCAGCAGTCGTCAGCACCTACCATACCATAGACTGCTGCTGATGCGTAGGTATGGTGCTTGTGTGTAAGAGTTCTCAAACCCTAGTATTGAAAAAGTGTGAGGTTCTAACTGACCTGTCCACCAACAACGGCGCCGGGCGGCACGGCACCTCCCGAGGCGTCCACCCAGGTGGCAGCGCCGCCGCCGCCGGGGGCTCCGGGGTAGCCGGGGGGGTTGGCGAACAGCGGGGCGGAGGGCGAGGTCACTGGTGCTGCGGGTAGACCAAACGTTCAATGAGGGGGTGGGGGATAATTATTTGAAATGGTAAGCGTGGAAGCGTAATGAAAAGCTTTTATGTACATTAGATTGATGGATTCGTTGTACAGCTTACAGCAGAATCTACATTAGCCTTTCATCAGTAAAAGCCATTATTGGAGTCCTTACCGTATCAGTGTGACCTGATATACCACTAGCTCAAATCGATAAAAAACCTTTTAACCTGTGTAGGTTAAAAGGTTTTTATCGATTTGAGAGATCTAGATTTTTCAAGAGTTTTTGGATGAGCAGTTTTGTTATAAGTGTGTGCGCGAGATTAGATGTGTTAAGCAAGCAAGAAGTAATTATTAAATAAGGATAGAGCAGAGATTAAGCTAGACATGTAAACCACAAAATGTACCCAACATACCAAAACAATCATTCAGTTGCGAAATTATGAAAAGTTTAGCATTAACTAAGTTTTCAAAATATGTTAGTAGGTATCTTCATTATATTAATTGAATCATCCAACATTTATTTGAAACACGTATTAGCACCGAAAAACAAGCAGTGAGCAGTGAAGAACGACACTCAACGAAGTTGCGCGCCTGGTCCGTATTTGTTGAAATGCTTGATGCGCCACTGTCCTCGCGCGCCCCAGCCCGTCCTCACGCCGAAATGTGTGACAGGGAAGGGTGTGGGATCCACCCACTCCAACAGTACTGCCCCAGTAGTTCCGTCGCGCAAAATCACTCTGCCGCTTTTCCATTCAAACAGGAACTTCTTGAATTCCCCCGAATTCACGATACCAGGCGTCGGGACTTCCACCTACGGATGTTCATATTTTAAACGTTGGTCTCATTTTGAATTCGACTCCAGCAATTTGTTGGCTACGCTACCTTGTCGGGGCTCTGCCTGCAGTACCTAATGACCGACTTGGTGTTTTCCCAGCCGCCGACGATGAATTCGTACATTGGGTCGACCTCCGCGGCCGCGGTGGTCAGACACACGTGGCAGTTATGAGGACCGCGGTAGTCCAGTTCCAGGGATCCGGCGGCCACCGGGCCGAATTTGTACTCTAACTTGTCTGCCGTATCGAACTCGGGGCTATCTGTATGGGCAATATCTGCGTTACAGTTTGGAGTGGTGGGTACATTTCGGACGCATTCGAGATATCCAGTTTCGTCATTAATCTGTCTGTCCACATTCAACTGCGCGCTTGTTCTTTTACCTTTTTTTAGGCGTTTAATGGGAGTCATTATGGGTATACATATTATACACTCTCGGTACATCTCTTTGTTAGTCATTCATGATCAAGCGCAGCTTATGTTTTTAGGTTGATAAAGGATTATATCGAGTATACGAGTGCGGTATTAGCTTACCTTCGATTTGCCAGGTGCCGGTGGCGCCCCAGCCGGTGCAGACACCGACGAATCCCACAGGGAACGGTTCAGGGTCCGTGTAGGAGAGGAAGGGAACAGCCTCCCCCTCGCGCCCGGCCGACACGATGCCGCCGTCCCAACGGACCCAGAAGCCGCGGAACTCACCACCGCTGAGGATCTGAGGAGTGTCGACCTCGGCCACTTCGGGCTTGGTTCGGTTGCGTCTGATCACGCTCTTTGTGTTGCCCCAACCTCCGATGAAGACCTGGAATTGTGAAATTATTCTGTTGATTACACTGACTTCCTAGTCCTGATCATTCAGTAAATATGGGTAAGTAAATGGCATGTCTGCCGTTGGTCTGGACCTTGACCTTGCCTTGTGGTTTAATAAGTACGAACTGCCTGCATAAATACTACTCTAAAACTCTAACTCGTTTCCTGAGTCCTGTAGCATTGTCAAGCAAAGGGAGCATTATAATCTTTCTCCTCTGGCCATATGAAATTAACAGTTCTTATGCTACATTTGTATCTTATCCCCATACCCAGTTTATACAAAACCCATCAACCAACCTCATACATAGGGTCAGACTCCTGTGGGCCCATAGTGAGAGCGATGTGAGCGTCGTTGGGTGTTCGGACTTTGAAACTGACTGACCCGTTGGGCAGAGGGAAGAACTGGTACTGAAGGTTGTCGTCCGTCGACACATCTGGGAAAATGTAAGATATTGTTTAAAACACCACTACTCAGACGAATTCCCCGCAAGGAGAAATTAGACACGAAAGGGCACGGTATATGTTTGGCCTTGCAAGTTACAGAAATATACCTACGCAGATTGTCTAAATATTTTGAATAAGAAAAAACTGTTTTCAAGAAGAGTTTTATCTTTCATTCCTTTCATATAGTAACGCAAAAGGCTATTCGTGTGTGGATGACGCGTAGAAGTTCCTACGTGTCGTGTAGTGGTGTACCTAATCAAATCAATGCTTAGACTGCATATAAATCGACTTTAAATAGATCTATTTTGGCTTTCAAATGGTATATTATACCTAGTTGTAGCTTGTTATTGTGGGTGACTCGTTTGCCGGTGTGGCGGATGATGTCACCAGCAATCAATGCTGTGAGACCGTCGACGTCGACTCAACTCGCGACCTACGCTCCGTGACCGCATAGTCTCTATTTGGTCACATATTCGCAAATTACGCTCTGGTAATTTTATTGTGCTTACTAGTATGCAGTCATGTTGACTAAACGTAGGCATAGCTGTGTCTCTGCCAACCCAACCCGTATGGGAAAAGGCGTGGTGATATATATTTTTAAAGTAGGTACCTATAGCTAGGTATAGACTTGTTATGTAATCAGTAGTTAAATATTATACTGGCTGTTGGCCTGTAACTGTTGCTGTTACTTCAAAATAAGGTTCTTCTCTGTAACTTAGGTAATTCTTGTGACTCTTGTGAGCAACTAGGTCAAATGCAATTATGTATCAATCGTTTGATAGTCCCTTCTGTCCCTGTCAGATAGATCGACGGGACATACTCGAAAAGCCAAAATGAATAGTTTTGCTCTTCGAAAGTAGGTAGGTTCACCAAGGTTATACAGTGCAGCTAGGTACTTCACTTCAGCCGCGGTGCATGATGGCATTGTCAGTCCAATAGTCCATTTACATCAGGTACACCTACCTAGCTGTTTTGTATGCAGGTTACCATCTCATATTGTCATTGAACCTCATTGGCTGGCTTGGTTAAGTGCAATTAGCATACCGTTATAGCTGGTGGTGAGTAACTAAGAGAAGATAGGTAGGTACGTATCGTTATCATGGGCAACAGCTCCCAACTTTGAAGCAGATGTATAGGTTGGTCTAACGAAATTAGCACAGCTTTTAAGCATTGTACTTAGTAAAAATTAATGTATGATGGGTTAGGTGAGGTTAATTCTACCTATTGCATGCGTCACGTCATGTTTCTGTATCTTATCCTATCCGATGCATTTTTTCCTAAATTGGCGTAATTAATTAACATGCAGTACCTACTGTACTCTGCAAATATCATAATAGGGGCATTCCATAGTGACTGGTGGGACATTTTTCTCCGGAATTCAACCAATCATGAGCTATAATTGTGTTATAGAATCTTACATAATAGTAAGATGTATCTTATAACATAGAAAAATAATGAGTTTACAAGATCCCTTAATTAAAATCCCCAGATACTTTCAGAATCTCTTGTGATTATTATTTGAATGAGTGTGACTGGTGGGACAAGTAAAATCCTTCTCTCTTACCGCCAAGTACTTGAAGACCAATTTTAGTTCGACCACTAAACTTTCAAGAGAGATTTTCTTCTTATCGTATAGTATATCTTATATTATTTCATTTTCATTAATAATTAGACTGATTACCTTTCGCAGAATTAAAAAAAAAAAAAATTTTTGTTGTGACTGGTGGGACATGCATCCGAAACAGCATTTATTTCTCGATGTAATTTATTAGGATTAAAGTTTCCAGCAAAAAAATATCGATTTTTTATTGATTTAAAATATTTTTCTTTGCAAGTTAGTGCAAATGCGGACTTTCAACTCAATCAGCTATAATAATTAGAAATAATTTGAGAAATTCTAAATTTGAGGTATTTTCCTCTTTCTCATGGAATGACCCAATAGGAACTTGTCGAAATGGCTCAAACTTAAATAAAACGAGACATAGTGGGAAGTGGTCGGGTTTGAAATAAAGGGGCATTTGTATTTGTAGGCTCTGATGTATGTACTCGTACATACTACGACATTCATCCGTTTTAAGTAGGTATTATGCTGTGACATTTTTTAATTAATCGATTTAGCATTCTCCTTCTCAAGAAACTCCTTCGTCGTTAATTTGATGTTCGATGTTTGTGTTACATCTTATGACATTCACGATGTATGTATGACACCTTTAGCACGTGTGTCAAAGATAAACATTGATATCGGTAAACGACTTCTACGTGTTAAACATAACATTATGTTATAAGTAAAACATAGTTTGGTAATAATAAGACAAAAATGAATTTCAATGAGTTTCTGGGCAGTATAATGATTATTAAGCATTCATTTAGAGTTCCATAAAATAGCGATGATCTCATAAGTAGTCAGATACACAACACAGGCATCTAGATGCTAGCTAAGGATTGTCAATTCACTATTTGTGTTTGAGAGTACCTACCTACAAAAATCAATAAGTACATTAATCTACCGCTAAGGAACTACGAAACTACCTAGGTATACTGTATTTTTGAATAGAGTCTACCTTCTTTTGAATATATTCAAGAATCGCTACGAGTATGTTAATTAATTACTGATTAATTCCTATAAATAGGTAGGTACCCTGCTGCAATAGTCGTCCAGGTCACGCTAGGCTAGACTTAATCTTCGTGCGAAAGTACTATAGAAGGTAGCTGAAGAATTCGAAGAAAACTTCTTCTTGTGTGGTGGTGGTGGGATCCTGAATAAATAACTAATGCAAAAGAAATCATGTATTTATGGGATACTGGGAAGAAGTGGGTTAGGTCAATGCGATTTATTACATAGAGAGAAAACTAGTATTGATCTCAGCCGGCTAACAACACCGCTCCTTCTTTTGGCCTAGCGCCAGAAGCTACAGCCGGTATATTTTTGCAAGCCGACGCCCGAACCATCAAACATACTTCAACCAAACATTCCAATTAGTACACTGACAGCGGTTTAAACTTCAAAAACATTCAAAATGTTCCCAGCTTAACGAATGTCTTATAAAACACCGGTAAGTTATACATAACTTCAAGTCAAGGCAGGCATATGCTATTCTTAGCTCAAATACAAAGTTGTTTACTCACCCAAGATGTTGTTAGCCATGGTTGAGGAGTTCAGTATTCACAGAGCACCAAGACGTTATGCCCACAGCAATGCTATTTCCAAACTGAGTCTGACTGAGTCGACTGAGGAGAGTAGTTGTCGGTTACCGTACCGCAGCGAAGCCGGCCGATGATGTCATTCATTACCAGAGCGCGCGCCATTTGGTTTTCTTCCACATATACAGCCCGGTTTGTTCTGTATAAAATAGTGCACTTGTTACGTTTCGGTTTAGCTCAGCTAGTCTGGTCATTTAGCCTTGCCTTCGTGGATTGATGGATTAAACCTGTAAATCGAGGCCAATACCTGGACCGTACATTCAGGAAATTCTAAGCCATGTAACCACAACCTTCTAGAAAGGTTTTTGGCTGGGAACAGTCAAGTTGAATTTCTCAAACTCGTGCAATTTTGGTGACTATAAAAGTGCCCCAAAATCGTTAAACGTCTTACAAGTTCATATTACATTACACCTTGATTGAGATAAGGTTTAATTTAGGAAGGTGCGTAGTTGATTGATCGTCGTTAGTGTGTAAGTTGAGACCTCGAGGGTACAATACAATGCCAGGGTTACTTGTAGGTAGGTATACCTTGTTGTGTGTGGGTAACGTCTGGTCATCAAGAGGCGTGATGACTAGTGTTGCCGCTCGATAGTGCCCTATCGATAGCCTATCGATAGACTATCGATTGTTGACGTCACAACGATAGCATCGATAGTCTATCGATAGTATCGATAGCTCTTTTTTAGCAATACTATTGATGAGCAACAATACTATCGATAGTATCGATAGTATCGATCGTTGAAAAATAATAAACTATCGATAGTATCGATACTATCGATAGTATTGCTCGTTGCACAATAATAAACAATCGATAGTAATTATACTATCGATAGTATTACTCGCCAATATTGCATAAACTATCGATACTATCGATAGTATCGATACTATCGATAGTTTTGGACGATCGATAGTGACCTTTATTTCAATAGTATTGGTTGCAAAAACCTACCCATTTTGCTACCACACAATAACTGTCGCTCGCTAGTTTAAGATTAAGTAACACACAACAAACAAACAAACTTCACGTGTTACGCATAAAAAACTTTGTTTGGATACCAAATTAGAACCCCTCACTATGCCTGCTTACTGTATTCAATACTATTGAAATAAAGGTTACTATCGATGGTACAAAACTATCGATAGTATCGATACCATCGATAGTATCGATAGTTTATGCAATATTGATGAGCAATAGTATCTATAGTATCGATACTATCGATAGTTTATTATTTTGCCACCATCAATACTATCGATAGTATCGATACTATCGATAGTTTATTTTTTCCGAACGATCGATACTATCGATAGTATTGTTGCTTATCAATAGTATTGCTAAAAAAGAGCTATCGATACTATCGATAGTATCGATACTATCGATAGGCCTATCGATTGTATAGATGATTTTGGCGTTTTACTATCGATAGTAAAACTATCGATAGTTCGGCAACACTAGTGATGACGACTCTGATTTTTATGACTTGCTGGTTAGAGAGTGATGTTTCTACTTGAGGTGTGGTGTACTACGTAGAGATGAGTGTGATGCACAGCACGATGCATATTTACCTATCTTACCTATTATCTATGCTGAATAAACTACATGGGGATATCTGGCTATATATGTAAGTAGATAGACTAGCTAGGTAGGTATATATATATATATATAACTAAGTGTTGCCCACCTAGTCACGCCACTTTAGAAAAGAGTATTTACAGTGATTGAGCTACCATTACTACGCTACCTAGTAATAGTAGTTCAATCACAGTTCAATGCATAGATCGATTATAGAGTTCATGTTGTTGTTGATCGTTGGCTTTGCAGTGTGACTTTATTTAATTGATTTTATTTACGCTTTGTTCAATGATCACACCACAAGAAATTTGAAATGAAAACATTTCTTGATTTTAATTTATGTTATGATATAGGTATACCTACCTACGTGCTTCCGGAATAAGTTTTCTCTGAAAGTATTTTACCAGTTACCTGCCAAATCAAATTAAGTCGATATTAATTTATCAAAGTACCCACTAGGTAACTCGTAGTTTGAGTAACAGACCGATTTAACCTATGACATGGTGATGATAAGTTGAAATGAGAATGACTGTCGGCAGATATGCATGAGCATGAGTTCTGTTCTGATAAATGAATCATTTGACTTTGTCATCAATAATATTATTTTTAGATCAAGGTCTCTTAAGCTCGTGAATTCTTCATATAAGTATTATATCTACCTCCTATTCTAAGTACAGCTATTAATTTGTAAGTTAAGTACAGTTGAATTATCGTCAATATGATCCTGTCTTGTAGCTCTTGCAGCTAAACCTTCTCTGGAAACTCTTATTTGGAACGCAACATGGTCTAACATTGTAACGGCATGATTTTACATTGATCTAAATGGACTGTAATTACCTATAAAGCTATACCTACCAAATAATCATTCGAATAGTTTTATAAATATTGTGGTTGTCTTTTCCTACAAAAGCAACTTATTTTTAACATCACTCAAATACTAATTGTTGGGGGCGCCATCTGTACTTAATCTCGCAGAACTAAGTCGTCGACTTGGTGCACTATGGGTTAAACGTTATTTATTCTTCTAACAGTCACGTTACGTAGTAAGTTACAAGTAGTGAGCGTTTCACAAACCAGTCAATAGATGGCTCTATTCGTTTCGGAGGCCAGAATTAACTTTCTATAAATTATTTACTTATCTATGGTAGTACCTAGGTACGACTCGAGTAATCTTGAAACTGTGTTGCCACCAGTCACCTCTTCGGCACAGTATACATATAGACAGTAGTAAATCAGAGGCCGTCTAGGAGCGTTCGTTACCTACTTTCGCTCGATGCGCAGGGCTGTGTCACGTTTGTGGCTTGGCATACCTAAAATACTAATTTTTCTTTTAAGTAGGTACCTATGCAAAGTAGGTATTACAGTTACAGTTCAATAGACAATATTGTTTACACAAAGTAATAATATTACAGATCGTTAGGTATGTGTTTCTAGTTTCCCATTTCATCGAATATTTTATTACTTACCACTATACTATACCTAAAATATTTCCTTGTATAAAATAGTGGCTAATCTGCACTAGGTTGGTAGGTGCTTATTTACAAGCCTATTCGTATTTTGAATACGTTGTCTGCATCTATATTTTTGACGTTGACTGTACTTGGTTTTAAAAATATGCGTAACTGAGATAAAAAATTAAAGTAGACTGCCATAACACCATATGTTAGTGCAACTGGGCAATTATTATAACAAAGATTATATTTTATTATAATTAAGTAGGCATATAAAATTAATCGTTCAGAAACACATGGCAAAAACACTACTCGATTAAATGTAAATACTAAACCTCATTCACCTAACGCAAAACTTAAAACCTTACTAATTATCACCCATTCACAAAATAACACTTAATTATTTGATGTTTAATTCATATCATAATGTTTCGCGTGTAAGTTTACATTTCGTTGTGATTTAAATGAATACGCTAAGAAAAGTTACTTACTTCTCGGGATCCTTTGGTATAAGGAAAAAAGATAGCTCCGGATTTGTCCCATTGTTATTAAAACATCCATAAACGCAACAGTACACACGTTTCCGAAAAGACGACGAAGATGACATACTGGTGGCGGTAACGAGTAGAGCGAGCGAACACGGCAACGGGCGGCCCCGATTGAACCCGTCTCAATCATATCCTAAGGCTATGTGTGCGTGCATACCGAACACGCGCGCATGTGTGCAGCCGTGCGATGTACCTTTGTTCGATGATTATCTACTGTCTATATGTATACTGTGTCTTCGGGCCCTCGCCCACGGCGACTTTTTGCAGCGGTGCTGTACCTAGCGATCTAGCGATGCTGTCGCGCGTTCGCATCGATACAGTCGCGATGCGGTCGCTAGCTGTGTGCTCGCATCACAGACTTTATATCGATGGCTCGCACACGTATCCACGATTCAGTCGCGACGCGATCGCTATGCAAACGTGATACCGTCACGCTTCTGTCGCGCTCGATGCAAACGCCATTCGTAACGGCAATATGCCCGAGATTTCCTCGATGTCGTCCGACACGGTCGTGCGTATCGATCGATACAGTCGCGATGCTGAAGCGCGTTGGCATTGCTTCTGTAGCGCGACTAACGCGCGTTAGTAGCGATGCTGTCGAGCGTTTACGAGCGTTGCTACAGAAAGTCGCTGTGGGCGAGGGCCCTTCGATATATATATATCACCTCGGCGCCGCCGCTGCCGCTGTGGACACTTGTTGAGTTAGATGTTTGAATTGGGTTGCGAACTTAAATTATTTAAAATTAGTGTCTGAACTAAATAATTACGAGGTTAAGGAAAAAATAAATATGAAATATGAAAGGTGTGTACATAAGCGTCCGAATCATACTTTGATGATAATAATTTAGGCTGTGAACAAGAATTAAAACGTGTTATAACTTCCTTTTGTTGCTTAAAACATTCATGCCCGGTTTCCTGGGCGCTGATTAAAGTTAACAGGTTGGTTAAATGGCCATTATTCAAAATGACGGAACTTGATTGGCCGAAACTGATTTAACCAACCTGTTAACTTTAATCAGCGCGCAGGAAACTGGGTGTCAGTAACTTAAGTTGGAATATCGATAATTTATATCGATCTTATCCCCAGGTCTAGTTATGTCAAAATGACAAGCTGTCATCGATCAAGCTTTGATGTACAATAGATGGTAACATTGGTAAATCAAAGCTGGGCTTTTCTGGGCGTTTCTGTGCAGGATGCCGATTCTCACCCATTATTCTCTCAATGCGTATTCGACAAAGGGGCTGAGCTTCGTCTTTCAATAGGCGAAGATCCTTAGCGATTGGTCCTTGGCCTATTAAAAGACGAACCACCTCCCACTTGCCTAATTCGACTTTGCTATAGAAACGAGAATTGGCCTCCAGGAATTCTTCACACATATGCAGCGTAATGGCAACGCGCTTGACTATTCCTATATCAGTTTTGTTGTTTTAATAGAACATGGCTCTTATTTCTGACCTGAATACACAATGTTGTTCTTGTTCATGACACTTTCTCACGCCCCGCAACCCGCAACCCGCAACCATTCTGTGGGGTTATATTTTTCTTGTCAGGCGCAGGCATGACATAATCCATGATCACCTCCATGACCTGCCGAAAAAAATCTAGCATAGAGCCGGCAATATCCTTAGCCCTGATTTCATCAAAATCAGTATCTCCTGTGTTTGTATAGATTGGCAATGTAACGTAGATAAAATGATATTCTAAGATGACAGACAATCTTTGGTTTGTGGACGTGTTTTAAAAATAAAATAATTGTTTAAAAAAAACACAGTTTTTTGTAACTTGGGTTGCCATCATAGCCGATCTAAAAATCCCGTTTCGGCCGAATCCGGTCATCCTCTCTGTTCCCATACCGCGCCTATTGTCCCCGCATCGATCCTATTTTATTTACCCCCTAGACCGGCGAGGGTGCGCGCGCAACCCCACTAACTACTGCGCGGGGGCAAGTAGCACGGCTGTAGGTAACTGCCAGTTGCCTTGATTCGTTCGATAGCGGCATTCACGCTCGGCATTTTCTGCTATGATTGAAGGCTCTATTTACTTAACGCATTTCAAATTGTCGCTAAAATAAAATCGAAATCGGAAGCAATCTAGTAATTAAGTAAAAGATTATGTGAGGCAGCTCAAGTATTTTAGTATTTTAGCTGATACACATCAAATCTCATGTCACAGGCGATGAAGTTGCGACTGATGTAAATAGAAGACGAAGATTCACAAACAGTCTTTAGCTTGACAGCTCCTTGCCATGGCTTGGTTAGGCGTCCTCAAATAATTAAATTTAAATGCAATAATCCCTTTGTTAGGTGGATCGAGGGAAATGCGGGCGGAGGAAATGAAAACGACTAAGATAGTTTCCATTCCAAACTTGTGTCCTAGCAAAAAATCAGACAGACAGTAACATACTGCGGCGCAGCTAGGGCGGCCGGGGGCAGCTGTCGACGCACGCGCAATTTTCACAAAACCCGCGAGCGAGCATTGAACCCACGACCCTCTGAGCCTCGAGTCCTCGACACAATCACAGGTATACACCCAAAAGACACCACAAAACTTGCGGCCGAATTTTGAACTTCTGTTACTGCCACGGGGCGCGGCGACAGTTTATCGGGGCTGGTCGTCGGTTCTGGTTTCGAAAGAAGGGATGATTTGATAATGCTTGTAATGATCTGTAATGTAACTTTTACGTAATTCCTAATTTTCGACACGTTTCTTGTTAAGTGCCTTCAGGACATAAGCCACCTCCGATTCCGACTCATAAATCAGAGGGCAGCAAGCCAAGCTAGGTAGTTTCTACTTGAATGTCATGCTTTTGAAGGACCCTCGCATTTTTTTCGCAATGACAGTGGTGCCCTCCTTGAACATTTTGGCTGTTCATACATCACTGTATCTGGGCTGGACCATTTTTTGTAAAGACAGCTGAGAAGCAAGCATGAAAGAGTCTTTGGAAGACGATATTGGCAGGGAACAGCTGATTTGTGTATTGAGACCGTTAAAAGAACTGGTTATAATTCACCAACTTAAAAACTTAGTCCTCCCCGCTCGGTATATAAATGTCGTCTATAAACCCGAAAACGAGCCTAGTCTCCTGACAGTGAAGTCCATACGTATTACATAATACTTATAAACGAATACACGATCCTAAAAGCCAGAATTTATCTCGTGACATTGACTATAAACACCGAAAACGCTGGATGTATAATGTCATCCAGGTAAAAACATTAAACTTCACAGGGTTTCATGTAGGATTCTGATTTTCTAAAAATCGGACCAAACTATTGAACTCAAATTCCCTTTGGAACAAAGTTTATTTTTTTAAATCGATTCGTAAATAGTATCTACATTAAAAAGTAAGCTGAGGCGGTTAACAGCTGTTTTATGCTACGATGTTACAAAAATAATAAATAAATAATTTCAGACCTCTGCCGGGCCGGCTAGGGATAAAATTTTAAATAAAAATAAATAAATCTGGTGGTAAAATATTCTCCTTTTTCAACTGTATCGTCCGCCAAGACATGGACCATATACCAGACATTGGGAAGTAGGTAGCAACTGCCACCACTTCTGTATTGTGCTGCAACGGATGCACAAAGGAAGTGATCAGTTCCACACACTTTACACGAACAATGCCAGTTCCCATGGCTCGACTCGTCCACAATCGGGCTTCCTGCTTGCGTGCAGTATCCTCCGCGGTGATATTTTATTTACATTCATTTTGCCGTTCGCTACAGACTTGTTGAAAGTGAAACCTCCTCGCTATACTTACCCTAGCCAGTAGGCTCGTACCCACCTATAACATCTCTGGTCACAATATGTGTGCACCTGAAGTCATTGACGCGTCAATACGACGACGCGCCCAGCGAGGTGCACAGAATAATGTGACTGTGTTTTAGTTTTTATACAAATAGGCTAAGTAGGTATATGGTTTTGAAAACGCTGTGGCCAGATGGTTAGGGACATGCTAGAGGTTATGGGTTTGAATGCCAGTGGAGTAAAGTAATTAATGTTCACGGGCAGGATGTTTACGTGTTTGTTAAGTCGCTGTTTCTTCACGAGTACCTATCTAACTATTGTGGGGCCAAATGCTCAGGGGTCACTTGACAGGTAAAAGTGCAGCTACGCTTACTAATCATCATCGATTGTCGCTATTACTAGTCAAACTACAATACGATACGATAACTGAATTAGATATATGAATCTCTCTTTCTTTATAGTCTTGCATGTCTGTCTGTGCTAAGCCCAAAAATGTGTTAACTTAGGTAGATGTGATAACGTAACCGGCACGACCAACTCTGTGATAACAAGCCGTATCATTAACGGTGTTGAGTCTGGTGGAGGGTAGGCAGCAGGCAGTAGGGCACAGGACGCATGTGTCGGGGGCTCCGCGATCCGGGGCTCCGCATCTGGCGAGGCGAGGGCGCGGAGGGGGCTAAAATTAGTCGCGGAGAGCCACGTGCGTCGGGCTCCGCCGACCGACCGTCGTCAGTAGCTCTCGGGCCGCGCGCACCACATCACTCCGCACCACACGCTCCCCGCGCACGCTCGTGTCCACCAACAGTTGTGTGTTTACAAGTTACAACCGCGCCACCCGCGACTCCTCCACCTTATCAGCGACAGCTGAGTTTTGGGAATTTGTGAACTCGACCGGAGCCACGGAGGCCGTTCAAGGAATGCTGATGGCCGGCGCCCTGCCGGCGGACTCCGAGGGTCTCCTGGCCCTCGGGGCCCTGCCGGGCCAGAAGGACACCACATGGACGAAACTGTTCGTCGGCGGCCTGCCGTACCACACGACAGACAAGAGCCTGAGGGAACACTTCGCGGTTTACGGCGACATCGAAGAAGCGGTCGTCATCACGGACAGACAGACCAGCAAGAGCAGAGGATATGGCTTTGTAAGTTTTTCGTGACACGTAATGAAATGAAATGCCTGCGCGCATTAGTGCCGAGTAAAAAAAGCGAAGCCGTATCGCACACGGTAGCGTTATCACGACACACATGCACAGCTATTGTAACCAACCGCGGTAAACCCTGCCTTAGTAAGTAGTAGGCACGAGTACCGACCCGGTGCGCCACACACGGCCGGCAATCAACAGTTCACGACTCTATCGCGAAATTACATCAAACACGGAAGTTTTCGCTCATACTCATACAACTTGTAGCTTGTAGGTTTATCAGGTTCTGAAGATAAAGCGACGAGATTCATATAATTTTGGAATGTTTAATCGTACTCGTCCATGTACATTACACTCATCTTTCAAAGCATCCCTAATACTTCTTAAATATTTTTTAAGTTTGTTTCACAACAAATAAGTTCCAGGCAGTAGCTCTTTAGGCAGGTAGCTACTTCACAGGCTTCACCCATTGATTCCATTCCAAATTTCTGCCAACATAACAAACAACAACTCACGTTCAAACGAATGCAATTAACTCATAAACCGTGTATAATTGTCACTGATTTCTTAGCTTGTATTAAATGATAAGCAAGTTCCAGAGAAAATGCATTATTATAGTATGGTGCGTGTACCTGCCTAGTTTGGAAAATACCTGAGCAAAACGCAATTTATCGCCGGGCGTACTTAATCAATCACACATTAACCCAATCTAGGCGATTTATAAATTCAGCTGCTACACAGTGCTGTAATAATGATAACTGATAAGAATACTTATCCAATCTTGCATAAAAATACGATACATTTCAAACAAAACAAATTCATTCTTGTAAGTAACCTCGACATACTTAGAGCTTAGTTCTGAGAAGGGATACCCAAAACATGTAATCCAAACTCCAAATAAGTATACGAATCAAGTTCTTATCTTCTTGCTCCGACGTCTTTTGTACTCCATTGTTAAGTTTGTTTGGCCTATGTCCTCAAAGTCCGATTAGACGCAACGTAAAATAATCTGTATCAATCAATACCAATTCCGTATATTTGACATAGATTACCCCTGCCGTTGATTTCAATGAATCTGTATACTTACCTAGTGTAATATTCTAATGGACGAAATCCTAATGGGTGACGCTCACACACACTAGACTGGTTTTATAAAGGAAGCACATTTCCGCAGGTAGTAAGCCGGAGACCTTAACATCAAGTCAATAAGACTCTTTATGTTCGGTGGATTGAAATCCTGCTAGCGAATCTTCTATAAATATCACCCTAACGATAGTTTTCCTCAGCTTGTGGGTAAACACAAACATTTTACTTGCCGGGAAAACCGGTCAAGTGCCAATTTGACTTTGAAAGAAAGAAAGAAAGAAGAAGTGTTTATTTGCCACATTAAATTAAACATACCTAGCATGTAATATTTATTTGTGGCAAAAAGGACTGGACTCAGCTGATGCTGAGTGATGTGACATCATCACAGCGCTGTTTTTCAGGCCAGACCTTTTTACTTAAACTTAAATAAACTAAACTAAAATGAGAAGAAAAAAAAAACAACAATAAATTAAATTGATAATTCTCTTTGTCACATGTGCACAACATAGGAAGCTTATGCACATATAACAAAGAAAATAACAAATAACTGTATGTTTATGCATGTATGTATGTGTGTGCAATTGTGCATATGCAATGAAGTGTAGGTATGTGTGCAGTGCAAAGCGTATGTATGTACCTGACATATATATGAAAAAATAAAAATACGGTCAGTTCGACCTTTAGAAGCTTCTTTTTTCTTAACTGTATATGAAACGAGTTTGTTTTTTCTGTTGGTCAAGGAGAATATGTCTCAGTTTTCTCTTAAAGGAGAACTTAGACATCATCTCTTGCAGGGGAGGCGGTAAGTCATTCCACACCTTCGATGCTGCAAACTTGAAGCTGCCTCTAAAGGATGCTGTTTTATGTTTTGGGATCATTAGCTTATTTTGAGCCTTGCTTCGCAAAAAGCGGTCATGATGGTCGCCAGTAAACGACAGTTTATCAAACAGGTACAGTGGTCTCTGCGTGTACAATACTCTTTGCACAAGACCAGCCATATGTAGTTTACGGCGGGATGTCATTTTGAGCATATCTTTCTTGTCAAGATAGGGCGTAATATGCGCTCGTTTGGGGACATCAAAACAGAATCTTGCACATGCGTTTTGCACCCGTTGTATTGCTCGTTCTGTTTTCGCATATATTCTTGGGCCGTAGACGACATCCCCAAAGTTAAAGAGTGATAAAATTAGGCTTTCTGTCAGCGTAATGCGAACAGTTTCAGTCAGGTAAGGTCTAATGTTGTAGAGTAATTTAAGCCTGTAAAATGCATTTCTGATTTTGGAATTGACGTGTTCAACGTAACGCAGTTCACTATCCATAACAATTCCCAAATTCCGAGCTGACTTGACCCTCTCTATTTTTTCACCGTTCATTTCAATGCTTAGGTTTTCTCTAGAGATATGTTGTATTTGGTGTTTCGAGCCCAAAATTATACATTTGGATTTTTGGGGATTGAGTTTAAGGTTATTTCTGTTCGCCCAGTTGTATATTGCTGTGAGGTCTTCATTTATTTTCCTAACTGCGTCCTGTGTGTTAGCAGGATAGAACGAGAAATAGACCTGCGTGTCATCAGCGTAAAGGTGAACTTTGCAGTGCTGAATGGTATTCATAAGATCGGCTGTATAAAGCACGAAGATCAGGGGGCTCAGGATAGATCCTTGTGGGCAACCTCGTTTTACAGATTTCACTTGGGAACGTGTAGTGTTGCCCTCGCAGTCATCCATCTCCACGTATTGTTTTCTATTGTTTAAGTAACTTTGAAACCACTTGCACGCCGACCGCGATAAGCCATAGTGTGACATCTTTGCCAGCAGCAATTCTACATTTAGGCAATCAAATGCTCTCGAAAAGTCAAGCAGTACCAGCACACTGCCCTGTCCAGAGTCAGACGCTGATAATATATCGTCGGTGACGTGTGCCAGCGCTGTGTCAGTGCCATGTCCGCCTCGAAAGCCTGATTGTACAGCTGGTAGGATATTTTCCATTTCAAGATACTTGGTCAATTGGGTGCAGACAACTTTTTCCAATATTTTAGAGAGGACAGGCAGAATACTGATCGGTCGTAAGTCTTTAAATTCCTCTACTGAGTTGCTTTTTGGAAGGGGTTTGACCTTTGCCAGTTTCCACGGTGTCGGAAACACGCCCGTAATGATTGATTGATTTATGATTCCTGTAATGATGGATAGCGTAACTGGTAGTGTTAGACGAACCATCTGGGCTGAGATTTGGTCATAGCCTGTCGCATTCGTACTTATACCAGCAATTACTTTTGACACCTCCTGTTCCGTACAGGTATCTATTGAAAATCTCGATTCTCCAAACATCGTTGTTTTAAATCGTATAAGCAGTTCCTGATCCGTATCGGCGTTTCCCGGTGTGTCCAGAAAGAAATCGTTTATTTTGTCCGGGTTGTTCAGGTGTGGTGGTATGGACAGTGTCTTCGGCTCCGATAACGTCACACAGCGTTTTAAATTCTTCCACATAATTTTTGGTTTGTTTATATTTTGATTTACGAAATGGCTAAAGTAGGCCTTTTTCTCTCGTTTGATGGAACTGTTCACCAGATTCCTGAGTGCCTTATAGTAGTTTTGGAGACTTTCTGTTTTAGTAGCAATTGCTTTAGATCTAGCTTCTTCCCTCTTTTCCATCATTATCTGTATAACATCCGTGATCCATGGACATGGGGATTGTTTGACTTTCGTACGCCTCAGGGGAGCGTGCCCGTCGAACAGCGCAAGTAATAGTTGATTAAAGCGGTCCGTCATCTCGCATACGTCAAATGCTTCTGAAACGTATATCCATGGCAGAATGTTTAGGTCCGCGTGGAAATCATTCTCAGATATCTTATGTAGAGAGCGTGTCGATCTGTATTGCACTACTTCTTTAGGTTTCACTACTTTTACCTCTGCCACAACCATGCCGTGGTCACTTAGTGATGGATTGTGGTGTACGGTGATTTTGCCAAATATGTCTGGCGAGTCTGTCACTATTAGGTCTAGCAGTGTAGCGGTATTTTCAGTAACTCTTGTTGGTTCCTTAACTAGCTGATGAAGGTTCTGTTGTTCCAGGAAGGATAATAATTCGGGTGCAGGGGTGACGTTCGGCCGAAGAAGATCGACGTTGAAATCGGTCATTATGCATATGTGGTCGCAGTCGCCGAAAGTACTGATCGTCTCGCTCAGTGCGTCTATGGCCGCTCCAGCTGTTATACGTTTTTTGTTCTTGTCATATGTGTCTGGTCTATATGCAGTTCCTATAGCTATCCTGACTTTGTTTGGCAGTATAAGTTCCAGCCACATCTGTTCCAATGACGACGTTGGGTTTGGTCTCCTCTTCACACGCAATCCATTACGTACATAAAAGCCGACTCCACCCCCAATTCGGTCCTTTGGCCTTGGTATGGCCTTCAGGGTGTATCCTGGTATCTTCGGGGCATAGCATTCCTGTCCTGACCTTAGCCAAATTTCATTCAGAGCCAGAATATCTGGCTTATGGTTTTGTATCGTGACTGTCAATTCGTCTTGCCCAGTATTAATAGACCTAACGTTCAAAAGACCTAGTTTTAGATTACCAAACTTATTCCTGTTATTACCCATTATTATTGTAGAATCGGTTAAAGCATGGAAAATTTGTAGTAGACTTTCGCGAGTAGGTTGACTCAATTGTAGTGCAATGTGTTTGTTGATTTGTGTGTGGATGTCTGTTTAATAGAATGTGTGGTACATACAAAAGAAAGCTGAAAAAGAAACAAAAATTACCGAACTTAAACTTTGGATGTATCTTTCCAAGTGACTCAGTGTAAGCATTCAGTAAATAGGCAGAGATTATTATGTATATAAGTGTTAAATATTTAGAATTTTTAGTTATTATTAGATTTGCTAAGTAAATTACACAAATCCTAGGTACTTGTAATACTGACAGTAAAAACATTTGTGTTTGTATTAAATTTGTTTTATAAACAGAGTTAGAAGGTTCTATATCTTGAAGTCTCTGCAAGTAAGTTGCTAAATTCATAATAGTTTTACCTCTGGGTTTATAACAAAGTAGCAAAGAGAGCAATAGGCACCTTATTAGTGCCTGCATAAGGGTTGCATCATAATCATAACCAGCATATCCAAGTAAAAACGACAACAGGCACAATTGCACTTCTATAAAGGTTTTTTCACAATCATAGCTTTGCTCCACAAGTACATACATAACATGACAGATTTTCATAATTATTATTATAAGTCTTGCAGAGTGAAATGGATTACTCATATTGGGTTGAAATATAAAATTATAATTAAACATAAACACATACATACACCCACATACAGGCACATACATTGCTTCTAGTGCAATGTATGTGCCCGCATGCAAATGAATATCTATTCTTAATATCTGGAATAGCAGAGAAACATGTTGCTTGTCGGTGGTTTCATGAATGCCACTAATTTTTGCCACCTTACAGTATATTAAACTTAGTTTGGTTGAAAAGTAATAAAACTTGTTGGAGTTACATATCAACTTCAAATTAATATGTTTCAGTAATTTGTAACTTAAATTAGACATTTTTAAAGAGTATATGAGATCACACAGATAGGCATGCTGCCATGCTGAGGCATAGGTAACAAATTATAGCACTATGAGGTACTGCACATCATCAACCAACCAACTTTGCCAGACAGTCCTCATCTTTTATGATTATTGCGGGTGATTTTTCAGATTTCCTGACAAGGATGCGACCATATTTCACCCAGATGAATGTGTATCCCTTTTCTTTGGCGTGTTTCCTGGTCTTGGCATACAGTTCACTGGTCTGTGGGGTTAGGTGTTCAGCAAAGTAGATTTGTTTTGTTTCTCCCGGGAAGCCAAGCAGCGATATATTTAATGGGTTATCTTTTTTTGATTTGTTGTATTTCTTGAGGGCTAAAATTATAGTGTCTCGCTTGCGTTCTGACGGTAGTTTTACGAGGATGGGTCTGGGGCGGTCAGTATCTGGTTTCTGTTTGCCTAATCTACGGGCACCGAGGATCTCACTGTCAGCAGTAGGTGTGTTTATCTCATCACAGATTCTTCTTATTATTCCGAGTAGGTCTTCTGACCGTTGTTCTGGTACACATTGTATTTCAAGGTAATGACTCCGGGATGATCTTTCCTGTTCTTCCATTTTGCTGGTCAAGTTGTTCATATCTCTTTGTAGTTTCATATTTTCGGCCTCAAGTGCACTTATTTTATTGTTAGCACTCACTACATTCCCTTTTATATCTGTTTGTTCCTTCTGTAAGAAGTCGGTAGTATCAGTGAATTCAGATTTTAATTTCTCAATGGACTGGTTCAGCTCATGCTTGATTGCGTTAGTCAGACTGTTTGACAAGAAGTCTTGCATTACTTTTAGTTTGTGGTCTAGGAGCTCACTCAGTTGTTTCATATTAAATGATGCGCTGGGTGATATGTAACTGTTGTGGGTGGCTTCCTTTTCTACCGGCTGTTGAACATTTGGTTCCAGTTCATCACAGGACATGTTGACTGTATCCAGTTCACGGTCCACCGGCCCTCGGCGTACAGGCGTGTCGTCGTTTCGGTGTTTTGCACGGTTTGTGACGTTTTCGCACTCAGGGCATTTCCAATTTTGAAGGAGATAATGCCGGTTGCTAGTGAAGTGCGCGGTTGTCATATTCAGACAACTGTAGTGGTATATACCGGAACAAGCACTACATTTCAGAATTTGATCAGCTCGTAGGGGTTTTTCGCACGCAACGCACTGCATCTTTTCTTTTGTTTGTTTGCAATTTGGAGATTTAGTTTTTTGTTGTCGATTCGATTGCTTTTGCAGGGTTTTTGAAGTTGATTGCGTCATGTCATGCGTGCCTGTCAAAGTTGTACAGAGCTTCGTAAACGCACTATAGTAAGTTTGACATTGACAGTTGTCTATCGCATCGCATCGCAAATATCGCAATGAGTGAAACGGAACGGAACGACTCTCAGCCTGAAGTTGAGTCCGTTACGATTTGTGGGGTAGGTATACAGGTACCTACCTACCTATATGGATATTTGTCCTTTCCAGTTGTTTTAGTGATTTTTCAGGCGAATTTCACAAATGTAGCACTTTCCACAGCTGCGCCAGGCGCCCCACGTCACTTTGTTAGCAGTATTATAGTCGTTTGTGGTCGTTTCTGTAGTTTTCGGCGGGATGGCAGACACAATTTTTGGACACGATTTTGTCGTTTTCACGGCGAATTTCACTGAGATAACACTCCCACAGGCGCTCCCGGTGTCACACTCCACTTTGCGAACGATATTGTACTCGTTAAGTAGGATTTTATGCAAATTGTAATTTTATTTCAGGAGAAGATGTTGCTCACTCGCGGGTGCGTTCCGTTTTTTCCACGAACAGCTCCGTATGTTCGTACAAAGATAATACACTTTAATTTAAAAAACGCGTGTTGGTGTTTCTAGCAGCAATAGATACATATTTTGTGAAAAAGTTAACTCTAGCTTCCACGGTTGATAAGATACAGCCTGCTGACAGACAGGCAAACGGAAGACGACGGACTGACAGAAGGAACGACAGACGGACAGCAAAGGCAGTAATATGGTTCTGTTGGTCAGCTTCAGAACGGAAACCTATATCTAATGAATAAAAATAATCGAGATATGTCGAACTAACTTTTATTTTTAACCGACTTCAAAAAAGGAGGGGTTATCAATTCGGTTGTGTGTGTGTGTGTGTTTTTTAATGTTTGTTACCACGAAACTGGATTTAAGAACCGATTTCAAAAATTATCTTTTTGTGCGAATGGTCAATCCAATAGTTTTGTCCCATTTTTTTAAAATCAGGAATCAGTCCAATAGTTAGGTCCCTACATGAAAAAACTGCGAAGTTTAAATTGGTTTTACCTGGATGACATTATACTAGCCTTTTTGTGACTTTTCGGTGTTTATAGTGATTGTCACGAGATAATTAAATAATTCGTTATATTATGTAATACGTTTGGACTTCACTGTTAGGAGACAGATTTTGTTGGTCGTTTTATAGACGAGTTTTGTATACCGAGCGGGGAGGACTAAGTAATAGGTCATGAAGTCGGTTTTTTTGTAAGTTTATAACTTGGTGAGTTATTCACAAGCAGCTGACAACTTAGTAAGGTAACTTGCTTGATGTAAAATGTCTGTGCTCGCTCCAGTTGTTCCACAGGGGATGCGGAATGAATCACAACCCCGCAGAATTCGGTTAGGGTCGCAAACCCTCACCCCTCCGTCTCGGCTGTAACCGAGTGGCGATGATCGTAGGTATCGCACATCGATGGCATAGTATCGATGGGCAGCTCTTGCACATCTCGGTGTGTTTAGCAAAAAACCGCCCAAGTTTGAGTCAGACTCGCACACCAAGAGTTCTGCACTAATAGTATGTTACTTTGTGAAGAAACTACTAATTTACGGTTTTCGGATTTTCCCTTTACTAGTGCTATTTCGAAAGTTCGCTATAGGTTTTGATTCTCTAGAGTCTTCACAAAATAAAAGGCCCGTTTTGACAGTTCACGCCCATGAAGTTTTAACCCCTAATGCGATAATTGTTTGAATTTCAAAGTTAAATAATGATTGTGATGCGACCGATAGAAAAAACAAAAGCGAAGTAACTCAGGAATTCACTTAATTCTGCATTGTTTATCAAATCTATTGTTTTCAATACTATTCATACCGTATCGGAAATGACAACCGAATGTTATATTTCCCTTTCTTATTGTGTATTTTATTTCTCAAATATAGACAACATTAACTAATAATTACACCTTGGCAAAACATGCTAGACAATAAATGATGGCAATATTTGCAGACTAATGCGTGTTTTTTCAATAACACATTTGGTTTGTCAATCAAAACACGCAGTGGTGCCCTAATAGGTCACGTATCGTATGTTGCCATATTTTCTTTCTAGAATTTCATGCCAAGGTGTAAAAATATAGCTTTTATTTTGACGAATATCATGTCGAACGACCACGAGAATAAATCATTGAAATACCTTATTTTATTTTATTGTAATAATTCACAAAGTTAAAAACTAAAAAATAATCGGCCAAGTGCGAGTCGGACTCGCGCACGAAGGGTTCCGTACCATTATCTATAAAAAACTTTTGTTGTATGGGAGCTCCCCTTAAATATTAATTTAATTGTAATTTAATTATTTATTTCTTAATTAAATAATATACTCAATATATTGTGAACATTTTAAGCGTCTAGCTCCCATTATCAACATCGAGCGAAAATGAGCAAAAAAATCACGTCTGTTGTATAGGAGCCCCCTTTAATATTTATTATAATCTGTTTTTTAGTATTTGCTGTTATAGCGGCAACAGAACATCATCTGTGAAAATTTCAACTGTCTAGCTGTCACGGTTCATGAGATACAGCCTTGTGACAGACGGACAGACAGACAGACAGACAGACCGACAGACAGACAGACAGACAGACAGACAGCGGACAGCGGAGGCTTAGTAATAGGGTCCCGTTTGGCACCCTTCGGGTACGGAACCCTAACCTTTTTTTTTAAATAGTTTCGTAAAAGTACCAGTTTCGATGTAACGCACAAAAAATAATAATGATAAAAAACATACAACTGAATTGAGAACCCTCTCTTTTTTTGAAGTCGGTTAAAAAATCGCAACTGACAGAAGTTGGGCGCGAAAACGGAACCACATATCTGCTATCTTCAACTTGTTTCTGAATTAGGGGACAAAGCTGACGACTGTCTACATCTCCTTGTTGCGCTTAGAAATAAATGACGTATACGTTTATTTTCAACCGACTTCAAAAAAAGGAGGAGGTTCTCAATTCGACCCGTATGTTTTTTTTTTTTTTTTTTTTTTTTTTTTTTCTATGTTTTTTACGCGATAACTCCGCCAATTATGAACCGATTTGAACAAATCTTTTTTCGGCGTATAGGTAATACCTCAAGGGTGGTCCTATTGACACCAGGTCAGGATCTGATGATGGGATCCTGGAGAAATCGAGGGAACTCTTCAAATATTATAGGCAGACCTATAGTGATTTTTGTGTTTTTCATAATAACTCGTGCAAATGCACATGATAAGCATAATATTGTGATGCGGAACTGCTGATGAAGACCACATATGGCCACCAGATCTGCTCAATACTAGGTACAAATACAATGCGTGGCTGACGGGCAGGCAACGCATAGTCTAAACCGGTGGACCTAGAGCCATGAAACTTTGTACAGAGGTTCCTTAGTAGCGTGGGGTAGCACTGATATGGGATTTGACAAAATTAATTCCCCAAGGGGGGGGGGGATAAGGGGTTACAGTTTGTATTAAACTCAATCGCGTTTGTGGAAGTCGGTTTTTTCTAAAGTTTACTTTTTGTTTCAATTATATAGTTATAATGTAAGTGTTTGCATTGTAAATAAATAAGCTTTTTATAATCTGGCCGCTCTGAGATAATGCGATCCTGTCACATTTAATGTCCCTGTCTGTCCCGCGCTACTTTTCACTCTATCTCACTCCCACAAGTGAGATTTTCTCAGCGGCCAGAATATAGTATGTAGTAGATAATTAGTTATTCTGTGCTTTTAGTTTATGTCCATTGGGTGTGGCGATTGGCTAACACCATGTCGCGTAAAACGAAGTTACCGACCTATTGAATATCTATCTAAACGTGGGCGTAACTGTGCCTCTGCCTCCCAGTATGGTAAAAGGCGTGACGCTATCGGTGTGTGTTTTTCAGTTTACAGTAGGTCCGTCTCACAGCATGAATAAACTCACTGCATCTCTGCCAAAAGTTAGATACGTCACGCGAGCTCATTGGAAAAATAATTCACCAAGTTGAAAACAAAAAAAACCGACTTCATGACCTGTCACTTACACAAATGTCTTCGCGTCCCCGCTCGGTACACAAATGTCTTCTATATACCCGAAAACGAGCCTACGATATCTGTCTCCTGACAGTGAAGTTCACACGTGCGGTACAAAATATAAACGAATATACGATCCTAACAGCCAGAATTTATTTCGTGACCATGACTATAAACACCAAAAGGGCTGGATGTATAATGTCATCCAGTTAAAAACAAATTAAAATTCACAGTTTTTTCACGTAGAAACCTATCTACTGGACAGATTCGTTATTTTCAAAAAATGGCAAACTATTGGGCTTCCCTTTCAAACGAAGAAAGATTTTTTTGAAATCGGTTCATAAATTTCGATGTAAAAAAAAGAACAGAAAAATGATAAAAAATAAATGCAACTTAATTGATAACTCCCTCCTTTTTTGATGGCGGTTAAAAAAGGGGTAGTGCACAAAATTCAAGACACGCGAAGTAGGTGCATTTGCTGCATCTATAAAATGATTTAATGATGTCATTGATGTCTGTGTTAGGGACTAAAGTCGAAAGTGTGGAGAAGGAACAAAAGGAAACCCGATATCGTGCGGGCGTCCATTGTCGGGGTTTCAAGTTTGATGCCTGGCGGAGGCTGCTGAGGTTGTGACCTCACAGAAGCAGACTCTATTTAGTATAATCCGCTAACGTTGTATACTTGAATAAAAAAACTCATGTTGATAAATAGAACCGAAAGGCGATATTGAACTATAACCACAGAAGAGATAATAGTACTCTATAACTACATTAAAAGTGTAGATTGAGACGCAGGTGACCATAACAGCTTGTTGTTAAAATTAGTTGAATTAGGTTTT
Source organism: Argyresthia albistria (assembly GCA_963457715.1). Lineage (NCBI taxonomy): Eukaryota > Metazoa > Arthropoda > Insecta > Lepidoptera > Argyresthiidae > Argyresthia > Argyresthia albistria. Next base: position 3,643,431 of record OY735252.1, on the reverse strand, counting down.
AGAATACTGGAACTGAAACTTTGTCCAACCAAAAGTAGTACTAACAAGTAAAGTTAAGAAAACGATGGCGGATTATCATAATGTACATTTATCGTCGTAATAAATTAAGAATAACACCACGCGAATACCCTAATTATACGGCCATTGACCTTTCTGTATCATATTATTATTAAAGTCTTCACAAAATAAAAGACCCGTTTTGACAGTTCACGTTCATGAAGTTTTAACCCCCAATAAGCAGGTAATAAAAGCCAACTGTTGCGTACAAGCAAAGCGTACAAGTTGCACCTAGGAAAACCGCTTTTATTAACTACGCGTTAGGGGTTAAAACTTCATGGGCGTAAACTGTCAAAACGGGCCTTTTATTTTGTGAAGACTGTAGTCAGCACGTGTTAGTTTAAGCTCAACACAACATTTTCTAAATTAAAGTAACCTATCTTGTGCTCTATTTCAAGTTGAAGTAATTTAAAATAACGTGAATTCGAATTGGGCGAGGGGCGTTGATGAAACAAGCCTCTTTATGGTTTGGGCGGGCGGAACCGGCACGCCTACTGCTCACTATAGGGCAGATAAATAAATTGATAAAGTTTTGTTTTATTTTGATAGTTAACAAATTATTTTAATTGGTTTACCGGTACTTTTGTCGTATTTTCACAGGTTTATGACCAACCTTAATTAAAATGAACGGATTTTTAATTAGCTATTAGATTTTTCTTCCTTTCCAAAATATTTACGAAAATATAATAAAGGTTAATTTCAAGTACCTACATTTTATTACAGTTTTCGTAGCACATTATCTCGTAGGTCGTCTACAGCAGCATCGTGCTACGCGCGTAGCAATTTCGTAGACCTCTCACGTTCGTAGCGTTTACAGAAAGGAACATTCATTTTTTGGGTTTTATTAGTAGTAGAACTATTTTAAGGCCCACTCTGAACAGCCGCTAAATACAGTCTAAAGACAACTTAAATACGTCTCAGCTGTGTTAGATGGAAAGCTTGCTGGTTAAGTAACCTATATCTACGCTATTTGTGAATTGCTAGAACCTACTGATTGTTACATGCCATCACTCTTTTAAATTTAAAGTTAAACGCTTCCAAGACCGAGGCAATAATGTTCACCCGCAAGAAAAAAATACCCAGCAGAACTTTATCAATAGCAGGTCACAACATAGCCTGGAGTACATCGGTAAAGTATTTAGGTGTTATTTTGGACAAAGAATTGAACTGGAACAAGCACGTGCAAAACACAAGAATCAAAGCCATGAAGGCGTTCAACGCTTTAAGTCCCATACTGAACAGACGTTCAGCTCTAAGCCCCAAAACTAAGTTGGCCTTATACACCACCCTGATCAGACCTTGCATAACGTATGGCTGTCCCGTATGGAGTAGCACTTGCAATTCGAATTACTGCAAATTACAAGTAATGCAAAACCGGGCATTTAAAATCGCTTTCAATACCCCATACCGTACTAATTTACACAAAATTCACATAAATTTAAATTTCCCAAGCATCTTTGACTTCATAATAAAACTTACAAAATCATTTTATGAAAACTCCATCAATAACCACTACAACCAACTAGTTTCTGCTATAGGTAAATCGAGACCCATACCCAACAACGGCAAAAGCCGATATCGGTACCTGACAAGGCTCCCACATCACTACGCACTGGACTCCTCATGCATCGCGCTCGCAACCGGTTCTCATTCGCAGCGTCCGGCCGCGGCCGCCCCGGTCTCGGCACACAGCGATGCGCGCTCGCGCGCAGCCCTATAGTTATTGTTAAACTAGACGATTAACTGGATTATTTCATCCTATGCTTTTAGTGAAGTTTTCCTAGTATGACTTAGTGCCGATCCAAAAATAAAATTATCAAATCGCGGTGAATGTTATAAGTAGGTTCTTATCTTAGCACACAATGGAGTGATATCCAATAGGTATCTCAGTAATAGGCTTAGGTGGGTTGTGTACCTACCCAGTTAATATATATTGTATGTTATGTTCTTAGACTTAGACTAATTGTGTACTATGGAAATGTGTTTTCCCACATATGCGACTCGATGCCCACCAATTATTACCTTCTAGTAGGTAGATGTTAAAATTTGCACACTATTACAAAGCGAGCAAAAGAAACCTATGATGTCTATGTAACCCATGAGATCTCCCTATTAACCTGTATATGTCAAATAGTCCTGCTAAGAGTTTTAAGAGGCCAAGGCCTGATAAATATTGTATGTTTTGTGCTGTTTATTTATTTACCTAGGAAAAATGTACACTAGGTATCTAAGTCTGTATTTAAATGTTTTAATAAAGATCTTTAAAAATCAATCACTCTTTTAAATTGTATTGTGCCTTCACTTTGCTACACCTGATAACGGTACCATCGCGCCGGTTAGTGTTGACGGTTGTTTTTCAGATATTGCGATGGAATAAGTAGGAATTTAGAGCCCAGGATAAACTAACTGTTATAATAATTAATTTCAAAATTATTGCGTTTGAAAAAAATTAGAACCATTTTTTTATATGCCTCAGCCAGGCATGATGCAGCAGGTAATTCTTGTAATATCATATGTATATCAGATCCATTACTAACCAAATTCATTAAACAGTTCACGAAAGGTTAAGGAAACATACAAAACAAGATTTAACATTAACATCACAATCCTGTAGGATGTCGGGACCTCTGAGCGTCCGGAGGTCACATATCGCCACAACCAACACATCGATACTACGATTCTATTTTCAAACCGACAAATTTGTAAAGACCCGCCGTGTTTCAGCCATTCCCTTTATGTTGTTTTCCTAGTGTGGTTATCACCAGATCAGGTTAGACTGGCGGTATTGTTGAGGCATTGAGGTGACGACCCGCGCGTGTATTTCAATTGGTAATGCGTGACGTCATCGGGCTTTCATAGTACTATTTTGAATGGCATATTTACAGTTCTCAGGTGGGAATGTGTGTAATGTTAGGCTGGTGACGGTTTAAGATAACCAATATACAAAGGGTCTTTGGATATTTCTTTGGAAAGGAAATCATCTTTATTGTTTTGTAGATGTACTTATTATGCATTGTTTTGTCCCACACGAGAGTAATTTTGAGCATTACAATGACCCTCAACCTCAGCCCGTTGGTAACAAGCAACAAAACCACAGCTTTTCAGTCGTTAAAGATGATTTACGTGAACACTGGCCTCTGTAGGGTACACTTACTAACTAACAATCAACACATATCGTAGCACTGCTAGAATTGCAGGCGAGTTGGCCACTCGTTTAACAAAAATCCTTTCCAGACAATAATTTTTAGTAATTTGTAGTGCTCCCCAAGCCAGAAGACCCGGGTTCGAAACCCCGGCTGGGGAGGCAGAAACATCCAAAATCCTGAAGGTCTTAAGTGTTTACATGTTTGTGACGTCTCACTGATTCTGGTTCCCACGATACATGGTATTAGGATAGGACTAGTTTGGGGACTGCAATTTTATGTTAAGTTACTATTCTGGAAGATTTAATTGTCGTAAGCATGAGCAGATTTAATTGTGCCTCTGCCACCCCGTATGGGAAAAGGCGTGACGCGTTCCCAAAATCACTCGATATAGGTCGATATCCGTATAACCATACCCTAAGTGATAGCGGGTATTGGGTGTGTGCTGTGGCATGATTCTCGCCCGATATACGATATCTACACCTATATCGAGTGATTTTGTATGGGAATCTTTCAATATAGGTCTCGATATCCGTATATCGAAGGCGCGAGAATCATGCCATTGGATTGGAATGAATGATGTGTTCATTGTTTAATAAGTGGTTTGATTATAGGTGATAATGGGCGACAGGGCGGCCGCGGAGAGAGCTTGCAAGGACCCGAACCCCATCATCGACGGGAGGAAAGCGAACGTCAACCTCGCCATCCTCGGGGCGAAGCCTAGAGGGAACCTCACGCCAGGTATGTCTAGTAATAATAATAGGTCGGGTAAAGTCTTTTCGTATTTTTATGTGTATCTTTGTAACTAAATATCTTTGGATGTATTAATTGTATCTGGCTGGTTTTGATGTCATAAAATATGTTATATTTCGAAAAAGGATTAAATATAATTAAATTTTGTTTCCGACAATTTTACGACGACATACGACGTAATTCTAAAAATTCTAAAAATCGTTCCACCGAATTCTTTTAGAATACTTTTTAGTTTAACGACGCTTTTAATTTTAATAAAATAGAAGAAAACATGGTAGTCAGTCATAAATTAATAGAATTTTTTACTATAACATTTATTATCGTAATAACCAAGCGAAACTTATGCCTTCTACAGTTATCAAAAAATTAGGTACCTATCTCTCAACAAAATCATAAATAAGGAGTAATCAGGACGTTCCAAATAAACATTTCATATCCTTTCATTAGTGGAGCGTATTTAGACAACAAAAGCTCACCATCCCAGGCTCGCAGATGGAGACAGGGCCCCCCTTTTTGGATTCTAATTCTAGTTACCGACTATTCCACCAAGGCGCTTAGAATTATTCATTCATTATCTAGCTTGTTCTATCCTGAACACTTTGTCACAAGATAGAAAGAGATGTGTGTATGTAGACAGTGACTGTTTCAATCAATACTGACCTCTAAAAACTGCCAAAATTTTCCCAAAACGACCAGGCTCACAGATGCGGATTTACAAACATTTCCCATAGACGCCACTTGACGCCAGCTCCACTGATCAGAGGTGGAGTTCTCTCTACTACAGGGTGTAATAGACTAAGGTAGAAATATCGCCATAACTGCGGCTTGCGAGGCGCAAGATATGAAGTGGTAAAGTAGATAAAAAGAACATCCAAATCTATAATGTCCCAAATTTACAAAACTCTCGGATAACTTTCCTGGCAAAACTACGAAATGAATCATTTCGAAAATGGACTCAAAGCTCTTGCATTTATAAGTTTACACGGTTATACCATTGATATCTAAACTCTACAAATCAAAAAACGTTTAGTTACCACGTTAGTTCCAACTTTTTGTCCTATATCTCTATCAAAAGAGCTCAGCTGTTTCGGAGCACTTTTTGCTTACACGAGCATGATTCTAGTTTTTTTTACCCGTCTCAAGTTCTCACTTGGCTTGACAAAAACTATTGAAGGCTTCGTGTGAGACAGTCCTGCGGGGGTCTCACATGTATCGTACATGTAAGTATACCAGCAGCGAAAACTACGCTGATATACTTACGGAGTCTATTGCTTGGAGATAAGGTCCATAAGAGAGTTTGGTTTTGTAATTGTTTGCCTAGTAACAGCTGTGTCGTTGTAGCTTGTACATATTTTAGTGTAATTTGGCTTCTGCCACCCCATATTGGAAAGTGAGGCTAAGATCGTTTTACATTTTAGGGAGGGAAACAACATTATAATTTTCGAAGGTCACTGACTCATCATCACGTAATCAGTAATCAAACCAAACACTCCTATAATTTATTTTCGTATTCAACGTGACAGCTCACAACGAAGTTTAAAAAGAATCCATATACAACGGGTTCAACTTCTGATAAAACGTGAGGCATTACGTAACAAAAGAAGATAAATATCTTAGCTGTAACCTATTTTTAAGTTTGGGTACACCTACTTCCTATAGAAACTGTGTCGAGTGTAGGTATATGATTAAAGTGCAGATATCCTGTATTTTTATGATAGGCGATTCAACATCATTATTCCTTATCAGTGAGAGTGAAGTGGCAGAAATACAATTAATATCACTTGATAACCATAACCATAGCAGATAAGAGAATTGGTGTGGCCTACCTAAGTAGCTAGCTAGCTAGGTAGTACCTACCTTATAGTAAATTATATATAGGGTACCTTCTGCATTTACTCATGTACCGTAAATTATTACTTGTTCTGATCCCATAAATGTGAGAATATTGACATATGAGTTCAGTATGTATACTGTACACAGTCTGAATACGAATGTACAAGGTCTTATGCCTCGATAATGGCCTGCTTATGAATTACATAAAATTACTATTACATATCGTACGTAACAAACTTTTTGTTTTTAATATAACTAAGGTAAGTACAAAGTTGATTATAATGTTATACAATTCTGGCCATAAGAATCCTTCATTTATGCTTATTGCTTAGCCTAATGAATGACATATAATCGTTATTATTTTTACTTTAAGCCTCATACATAACGAACCACCGTTTTACACAAGGGAAAAGCCAATCACCGCACAGGTGATACCAACTATTATCAACCATAACCACGACTAAAATAATAAATTTAATCATAATTAATTAATTAAACAAAAATGCATTGCAGCCTGTTTAGCACCGTGATTGCTACACCATGCAACACAGGCATAAACCATAAACCGGGGAACTTCCGGGAACGCCCCCTACACCGGAAGTAGCAAGCTCTTTCCGGAAACGGTGCTCGATACACTCACTAATTGATTGTGCCCTAACCATTGTTGTACACGCACTTTGTCAGGTAGTTGAGAGGGGGAGGGGGTTAGGACTTTAGCTTTTGGTGATAAGTGCGATATTTGTGAGAAATGCTGGAGAAATGAGTGGGGTTTTAGCGAAATCCGGTTTTTTGTGGGAGAAATCTTGTAACAGATATTGGCAGAAGAATCAAGCAGTTTTTAATACTAAAATTAAATATTTTATGTCATAATGAAATTGATAGTTTGCGTATGTGATTGTAATAGGAACCTGGATAATTTGATCCAACACTATGGGATTTATTAGGATAGGTTGTAAAACTTGTAAATATGATAAGGTTAGTATTGAATAACTGGTTAAAAGTGGAAAGTGGGCACAGTTGTGTTCCTGACACCCCGTATGGGAAAAGGCATGTGACACTGTGTGAAGAATGTGTGCGTTTGTGTTAATAACTTTTCTTAGATTAGAAATGATTAAGATTAAAAGCTGAAAGATAAACAAAATCTTTAAATTATTTTGAAATTAGATTATAGCTTTATGGCAGTACATATAGTGGCCCATTCAAAATTGGAAGGCAAGCATTTTAAAACCCATCATGTAATTTAAATGTGATTTAACCTTCTGTGACATTATGTCGTCACTTCCGTCTGTAGATCGTTTACACATGACATGTATCTACCTATACATACATATACTTTAACTAGGTAGAGCATGCAACATGCAATCTTGATAACAGCATAGAAGAGCAATTGTAGATAATTCTATAGTGTGTGAACTATGCGGGGATGTTACCACATGAATGAGGAGCCATTTTCAGCAGAATATTACAAAAAAGCGAATCAGTTTATTATCCTATACCATGGCAACCATACATCACATCACCATTATCCAATACTGCAAAATGGGATTATATATATTATTTTACCAACACTTGGAAAGGATAAGGTAATTTCGCAGTTAATTGTAGGGTCGGTAGGCAAATTATTTTTTAAAGCAGCCTTTCCTTCTTGTGTGGAAATGTTTTAATTGAATGTTACGGTTTTGAATTTATACTAAAATTTTCGTTTTCAGCATAATAATTTGTGCGTGTCATTTATTATGAGATCTGCCTGTTATTGATACAATTGGTTTTTGTGTAGCCTGGCTTCAAATTTATTATTCCTACAATCGAAGATGCATGCATGCAAGTTTGTTATATACTACTTGTGCAAGACTGCCCAACTTTTTATATAATCTTACTTTTTCTGCGTAAGTATTCTGTATTTTATGGTTTTGATACGTTCCTTTTGTCTATTTTTACAGTCGTCAGATTACCTACAAGTTTTCTCACCAAACCAGTGCCTTATTATTATAGTCCATAATACTTACTCGGTGACTAGATCAGACACTACAATTTGACTTGAAATGGACAATTTGGAGACAGATTTTTGTATGACAAGCAATACACTCTCTGCCTCAAACAACATTCTATTGCCGTTATTTTTTGCTACGAAAGACACGACCATACTTTTGCTAATGGTGCTCCTAAACGGGCCAGGTTTTGCTGCAATATGTAGCCGGCAACTATTGGTGTCCCTCTCTTACTCACATGTTAGAGAAAGAAACCAATAGTTGCCGGCCACATATTGGAGTGAAAGAAAATATGGTCCGTTCAGTAGCACCTTAAGATTAGACCTCAATGAAAAATACTCAATGGCCCACGCCAAGCCCAAAAAAGTCCCCTAAACAAAATTCGCATCAAAACTTACTACGCGTCAGTGTCGCGGTCCCATTGTTCCGGGCGCTGCTGACGTCGTCGCCCGCGCGGGCGCCGACGGGGGGCGCTTGGCGGGGCGAGAGGGGGTGTAACAATGGGTGCGAGTGCGCGTGACGTGCCACCTGGCCGTGCCGTACCGGCCGCGCCATATGCTCCGTTCTGTTCCGCGGGATACGCGGTTTTACGACACAGTATAGTGACTTCGGGGCTGCGGCGATGTGCCCAGCCCCTGTCGCTCTAAATTGGGTAGAATGAAAATTATTAATAAAAAATGTAGACCTGGCTGTGCTTCTATCACCCTCTCCCCCTCTGTTGTGGTTGATTACTTCAGTCAAAGAGTATCTAACTTCAGTTGGATTTCCTGACGTAAAGGCCAACTAAATCTAAAGTTCACCGAAGAATTTAAACATTAAGTTACTTTGTAGACTGAGGTGCTTCATCGGCTAGAATCATAGCAACTAAGATATAAGTGTTAGATTCATATTTGTAGACTTCTTTTCCAAACATCATTGCCATTAACAAAGTCGGCCTACAATACGTTAAACTCGCAGGTGTAAATCGAACTAAATACAAGGTCCTAACATAAGGTACCGTCGCGTGGGTAACGTCTACTCTTGATAGCAGACAAAAGGAGACAACCGTCAAAACAACAAAACCTCAAAGGATCAAAGTCTATTTACTGTCGGTCGAGTATACTGTTAGTGAATAAACGCACGCGCCGAACTCACCCTATAATTGTGTGCACCCTGTTTTACTATACAACCCCTTGCCTAAGGAGAGAGGAGGATATCGATCGCTCTGTCCGATATATGGCAGTTTGTACAAAGAATTTTAGAACGGGAATATGGAAAAGTGTAGCGAAGTAGATAATTTTACTCCTAATCGACAGGTTTTCAAGCTCTTGAATTGAAAATGATTGAAATGTTACTTCATTAGCATATCACATTAATTAATTAAGTAGGTACATGTCGCATTGGCCTCTGAAAGAAACTAATGGAAAACCATAAAGAAAATTTTAAATAAACAGCAAAATTCGCTTCAGTGCCGCAACGTCGTCGCATAAACTGTGTAAAATCGTCAATCCGAGGCAATTAACCGAAACGTTTATATTCATTGCGTTATAGTTTCAGTCTGCAGCACTGAAGTTTGTAGCCAAAATTTCCCTGAAATTAGCTTTCAAACAGCTTTGTCCGATTTTATTATTGTTGGTTGAAAGCGTAAATCTGCCGCCATTTGCCGTGTTTAGTCTACCAGACTGGTGTCTCGGCTCATGTCCTGCATTTGCAGCTTGTTTACCGATCCCTTCATGCATTTATGAAAATTTAAGATAACATTGCGAAGATTTACACGAAGACGGTTGGAGTATGAGTCACGCATGTTTAATCCTGTTTCTCCGATCGATATAGTCCTGTGTTTTCCGTGTTTCCGTCCGTGTTATTTGTGGCAAAGGGTTTTAAACTCAGGAAAGGTGCCCGGATACAGATCTTTCCCATCTATGCTCAATTCAAAAAGATTTTAGCAGCGGGAGTAACCGTTAACCGTTAAATAAAGTTGAGTTCTTAGCCTCGCTGACACGTATCTCGAAGTCCTTAATTCCCTTATGGATCTTTTGTGACATATATTTCCGTTATATCCTATTTAGGTTTAGGCTTTGTGGTGTACTAAAACCAGATATTCATGGCCATCCCCGGTCTCAAAAGAACTTAGGTTTCTCAGCCGTTAAAAATGCCGGTTCTAAAAGGTTTGTTCCCCTATGCCAGCAACAACCGTTATTTTTTACTATGGGGTTGTCCGAACACTATAGCTGCATTAAAACGTGTACCTGCATTTCTTCTTATTCATGCGTCCCTGAGTTGATAGACAGAGATAACAATCTTTTATGTATACAGCTTACCTTTGTTCATGCTTTGCATAATGAGATGCGACGAAGCAAAATACATGGTGTATAGAATAAAACGGACGCGTTCCTGGGAATAAAAAATAATTAAATCAGGATACGCGGACGATAACATTTATTTAGCATGATAAAATCGCTACGACACAGTCAAAACAGTTTTTATTTAATCGTGATGAACTGATGAGTGACCAACATCAGCCATACCTGGAAAACAAAAGATCGATAAGGGTTTATAGAACTACATCTTTCGGAACTCGTAAATAGGAAAGAGAAGAACTGTACTTCTGAAAAAATCTCTCCCATATTGATGCGCGTCTTTCTTCGACGCTTGCGCATCTACGCACTCGCCAAAATAAACACGCGCGTTCACGATGTAACCAACAAGTTTTTATTATACTTTAATCGACCCAACTTCCTCTATCTTATTGCAATTTCGATGTTTGCTGTTTGACTTTCTTAAATCTGTACTGTGAATGGCACGAGCATTGAAACTTAACATAAATATTTTGGCAGAGAGTAAGGACCTACACTTGCTTCGAGATATATTATTATCTCTCGCAATATTATCATTATTGTTCAGAGAAGATCTTACGGGTAGTATATATTACGGTATACTATACTTCAGAAATCCTAGACAACCTAATACGTCACCGGACCGTATGTGGGAGGTAGCCACATGTACTTACATGAAACTGTACTGTCTAAACTAAACAACCGCTGCGGTAAAGGCACGTTTAGCACAGGGTTCTGCCTAACGTCGATTACGAAAACATACCTGCCTAGTTAAAAACTTTATTATATCTATTCACTGTGAAAACGAAGGCCAGTGGACAAGGCACTTGTCCAAACAAGCGAGGCGACACATGCTGAATTATTGAGTGCTGAGCGCACAGGAGTAATCGATTCACACCTGCTAGTTGAAACCATAGAGTAACTTAGATGTAGGGTGTTGTAACCACTGGATGCCATGAAACAGTTCATTCACCAAACTCAGGAACCTGAAGTCCCGTAGATTCTGAATTAGGAAATACATCGACTGTCATACATAAGAGTCGAGCGTAAGATATTGTTGGGGGTATTAGGTTTAAAATGAACTAACAGTCATGTTAGTTGTAGTTAGTACATTAAAATATTTTTCTGATGGTTCAATTGTGATCTAATAGTGATATTTCAGCTCTGGCGGGCTGGCGATGGCGGCCCTATATTGAGATGGAAATACAGCCTCGAGTAATCACATCGGGTGCTGCATTGCCGTTATTACGAAATTCACTGCATCACAGATAATAAAGTACTTGAAGACAAGCAAGTCACAAAATCGATCAGTAAGGGAATTGGCGATACAATATTTAAACTTCTTGGCACTGAACCTTGGGCCTTGATTGGACAAAGCGTAGCGCTCTCCTGAATCTTTGAAGCGTGAACTTTCGCTGTGAGAGTCGTCATTGACTAATGAAGTGGCCCTAGCGCCCGTTGCACGCTCGCTGTGGGTGTTGTTTGTTCTGCTACCCCACGGACCTTACAGTCTGTAGGGTTTGCGTGCTGGGCGCCCTTCTGTGGTGCATTACTTATGCATTGGACGCACCCCCCTGCCCCGCACTACCCCCTCGCCCCCCGTCACACTACTTTTATTTCGGCCAAGGGATTTAGGCGATGAATGCACTGATGAGCGTCACACGCGTCCAACCGATCGATAGTACTAACGCCCCCTGGTTTAGCTGCGGATAGTGGTATTGGCTAGAACAATAAACAAAATATTTCGCTGCCTGCGAACTCCATTTGTAATCTAAAGGAAATAAATTTCAAGCAGTGATTGATCCCTCGAGGCGTAGCAATAAACATTATGATTGGTGAATGGGCTATGAAGTTTTCATACGCCGCCGTTCATGTAGAACTTGCTGCAACAACAAATATGAAATCCACATCCAGACAGAATCAACAACCCATAAAATGTTGATCAATAACCTTGTATGATGGTGTAATTTGATGGAAAGACGAAAGAAACTATAATTTTATAGCAGCCAGGCTATAACATTGTTCGTGTGTGTATTGCCATGCCATTGTCTGATACTATCAATCTACTATTCATATCAATCATATGTTTATTTTATTATGAAGGACGAACGGACGTATAATTACAACAGACAGTGCATTGAGCTGGGTTTCGCATGAAGCCAATCTTGAAGTTTAGATTCTATGATGGCCAGAAAACCAATACTATTTTAGTCATACAATAGGTCTCCTAGAGTTACAAGTACATAAGCAAGAATTAATTCAATGCCGTGTCTAGTCTGTCTGGCCCACGACGCTGGTCGCGACGCTGGCTAGCATGTTGCAGACTTTGATCAACGGAGACACTTGTCACCTCGAACATTCTTGATCGGGATCCAAATTTCACATCGCCTTCCGTATCAGGCGAATGCGATGCGATGGAAGCCAAATTATTCGGTATCTCCGAAACGCATCTAGTCTCTCGATAGATGACATTTCCTAGAATCTTTGGCAGCTGCTCGTTTAAGCAAGGGCATATAAAGCTGGCAGCTTGTAATGTGTCATCATCCTAGTTTTCCGCTTGTCGTCGTGTCGCCAAGGATAGGAACACTCGGGTGGAGTGGTTCCGCTCCCTTTGTCGCGTCATCTGTAACTCGATCCTGCAGTCGCGATGCGACTTCCGTGAAGCCATGCGCCCCGGCGGTACCGCAGTAATCCTGCTTACTGGATTAACTAGTCGAGTTTTAGTTAATTCGCTGCAGCGACTAGTATCGCGGAACAGTTTAGTGGGTGCCAGCAGAAACGTGGGTTTCTTCGAATGTTAATTATTATTTATGTAGCACAGCTGCCGTGGAGCTCGAGCTCGCGCGGGAGTCCGCCTCAGCGAACGATGCGTCTATTTATAAAACAGAGTTGCGTCTCGTTTTGTCTTCGACGCGCTCTTTATTTTGTCTAAATATACGCAGTTTTGGGAACCGGCGCGACATCGCCGCTGGCGCATCGCCAGCCTCTCAGCAGACCTTATCTCTCTCAACAGCTTCTTTTTTGGCCGAAAGAAAATGTCGCACGGTGACCACAACCTACAACCTTTCGTATGAATCTAGACTAGGCGATAGCTATGTATATTGGAGCGCTACGTGCCATAACATAACTCTTTTATGTGGACGAAAAAAATAATTAAGAAAAAATGCCACAGCCGACAAGTCTCGCCACATGCACGTGTCGTCTCTTAAAATAAGTGTCTCGTCTCGAGGATTGGGGGGTATTTAATTTAGGAGTGAGTGGATTTAAAATCTCTCCTCGCTGGATTGACGGCTTGCTCGGTTGCTGAAGCCGACGCCCACGCGTGCGCAGGAGATGAAAGGCTGCCGGACCCTCGCTCCGGATGCGCCACACTCTGTCATGGCCACGAGACCAAACTTCTGCTTTGTTAGTGCAAACTGGGCCGTGACGGGTCTACGTCTATTCCTGGTGCGGACTAAAACATGCCGCTTGTAGCATTTATACGACAAGGTCCAACATTGTAATCACAAAGCACACGCTGATTTTAATGATCAATTTGCTATGGTTTTCGCCAACGATAAATGAGATTTAGTGCACAATATCCGAGGTTTAAAAACGCATAAACATTTATATCTCTAAGTTATGTTACATTAACATTCATTTGTTCTTGGTAGGTGCATAAATAGGTTAACGATAGATGTTTCAGAGCTAGCAGTGGCAGTGAAAACCCAGCTAGTAAATAAATAACTGCACAAGTCTCAACGTTCGACTAAAGTCAAGAGTGGTTGTGTTCGCATCTAAAATCGTATTTCCGTGGAATCCTTCTAACTGCGACGAAGCTAAGTACCTCTGTCGACGTCGGCTTTACAGTTCGACGACCCGAACCCGCTGAAACCGACTGCACCGGAATTCATTGTTTCTTTGCGAAATTAATCATGAACTTCAGCTGAACAAAACCGAACGCAGATGATGGAGCGCCGAAAGATTTACGAGCACCTCCACTATAACCCTGCGTCAACGTCACTTACTCAAAAGAATTATATTTGCTTTTCATTCATTCATGCATTGCTCATTGTACGGCAGGAAAGTTGAATATTTAACAACGACCATTGTAAGGCATAGCCAACAATCGATTACGACTAAAATCTATCTGGGTCACAGGCGGCCAACAAAAGACCTGCAGCTCTATTCGGGCCACACGGCAATGGTTGCGGAGGGAAAGAGTAAAAAGTTTAATGAATCTAGATAAGCCGTGTGGTGGACAGTGGTTCGACCTCGGCCGTCAAACGGCGGCGCATCGATCGCTCCACCACAAACACAAACTACTCCATCACTCACAAACTCACAACACACGCGATCCTAACCTTTATCACTTGTCGATATGGAATGACTCGACATGGCGATTGGCGAGGGGTGAAAACTTCTCAAATGCCAGAAGTCAGGGTACGAGGTGCCAAGATAAACTGCAGCAATTTGGCATTGATCAAGCCGCGTGTTGATGGCGACTCATCAATCAGTCGAACGTAGGTCGACATTATCGCAGCAGCCGAACCGCGACTCCATATCCGGGCGCTCCGGATGTGATCCGTGGTAATAACCGGTGAAATTTCACCACACAATGACGGCCAGGTGTGTCGTCCGATTCGAGGTCAGGTCATGCTGTTTTGGTCATATGTTAGCAATCAGCGGTGCGACATCATGATTGCTATTTCCGAAAAGCGACGTTCATAATTTCGAAATGTATATGAGATGTTCGCTGAGCTGTGACGGTGACTGCTGGTGTTTTGTCAAATATGCAAGCGCTCCTACAGTTTCCTGGACCAAGATAACATCGAATTACGTTATAACTACAGCTATTGACATGCAGACGTATCTTTTCATGTCTGCCTGCGGTGCCAACGACTGCTCTCAGTCCGAGAGCCATTTATAGGTGTATTTGTCGTGTTCTTGTCTTGAGAGAGACATGTCCATGGCTGCCGGTGCCGCCGCCTCCCGGGCGACGCCGAGCGACGGAAATAGACGGCGCGCGACTTAACAATGCAATAAAAAGAAATTAACATTTCGACGGTGGTGGTTGCTTTAAGTTGACTCGTGTGTCATTTGGAACTGGTCCAATCTCTTCACGCTATATTTCAGCTTTGAGTCTAGGAGTCTTCGTGCTTCCGTTAAGCGATTACGAAAATAACGCGTTAAACTATTTCTTGCGAGATATATTTTCTTAAATGCGATGCTCTCTTTTTGTGACATGTTGAATAATTAGTTTTTCTTTAGTGGTTATGATATTTATAGAGGTTTGTTAATGTTGCAGGTTTCAACCTAGCCGCGGCGGCTGGAGTCCGCGCAGGCTACCAGACAGTACTACCGTCCCCTTACGGGTAAGTGGAGGCTTTGTGTTGTTGCCTACTATACCTACTCATTACCTGAATGTTCAATGGTTCAACACTTCGACATATTTACCAGCACACGCGGCCATACACGCCCCGCAGGAAACATCTCACGAGACAAAAATCAGACGAATGTAGATGATTCGCAACATACAGGCAATTTATGCAGCTGCTGAAGTCAGTCGCATTTGGAATGCTGTAGCTGCAATACCTTATTAATTAATCTAAGACGTAATCTGACATTTCAAATTAGTTAATCACCAGTATTCAGAGCAGCGTAGTAACTTCCTTGAGCAAAATTGAGATGACATTGGAAGTCAGTACAGTAATTTAGGATGTGTGCTATCGGCGCAAATCGCCATACAAATTGCAAAACCGAGGTTATCTCTGTGAACATGATTAGCAGCATAGCATAGCAACGAACAGAGACATAGGAGATAAGTGTTTGGTGAGTGAGGCAGGTCTCTGAGCTGACTTTTGTCTCGGTAGATGAGAGGCGCTCAGTCCAGTCCGGCTCAACTAGAGGCGACGGCAGGAAGACCACACCTAGACTAAAATTATCAAACATTTTCACATAGGTATCTATGGCAAGCGTGAGCGTGAGAGTGGATTTTTTCGTTTTGGGTGTGAATTAGTCGATTGGGTTTTTTACTGTTTCCGTTTTTTTTTATAAAAAGCTATCTCGGAGCTTGGGCGGCGCCCGCCCAGGCCATGCGCGCGCGCCGCCCAGCCGTGTGCCCTGTACGCATCGTTCTCGACACTCAATGTTTTTCTTTATTTTATGTTTAATGCCGTGTTCGTGTAAGATTTTGTTGATTTGAGTTTTGTTGGTGGTGGATTTCGTTTAATACACTTTTAACTAAGTTGTAATACCTACGACGTGCCGTGTGTCGGTGCTGTAAGTCTGTGAGTGTGTGTCGAGGGCGCGCAGTGTGTGCGTAGGTGTGCGCGCGCGCTCGACGCACGGTTCAGGCACGGAGCAGGCTCGGCAGCAAGGCCCGGCACGGACGACAGGCGGGTCACAGGCCCGTAGGCGGCCGCCCTCCGCCCGCCCGCCCTATCACCACTAATTACCTCCTTGGGCGACACGACACTATAATTTAGTATATATTATATTTATCGGAATCCTCGTCCTTCCACTGAAAATAATCATTTGAAAGCTTTATACAATTAATCACGCTTTGTTTTGTACCAATATATGTCCGACATATCCGTAGGTCATTAGGCGTCGTGTCCCAAGCTATGTTGTATTAGTTCAATTTAAGCGTACTATCTACTCAAGAGAACCGCGATAATATAATATATGAATGCTTTACCCAATTTTAAGAGACTTAACCAAAACTGCTCCTATCCCAAACAAAAATAGCATTTTGACTGACCGTGTCTTTGTGAACTAGATGTGAAAAGCTTTCTGTGTGATTGTAACGCCAGATTTTTATTGTTTTGCGCGTGTTCCTCTTACTTTTCTGTTGTAGTTCGCCCGTTAGTTGTTTCTTATTAACACTGGGTGCGTACATAAGCTACTGTGTACTTCCGAGCTACGGTGTTAGGTAGGAGTGATTCGCGAATGAGATGAGAGGTATGGCACAGGGGCGTGTGGTGCGGGCGGGGCCAACTCGGCGCATGCGTACAAACCAAACATCCCGCCGCGCCGCCTCTTGGCCAAGTCAGCGTTTTTCAGAGACCCCCTGACTCCCCATACTTCAGCGCACTTGACCGCTTTCACTACCACGCTCGATCACGCTCAGAACCTCTCATATTAGCCCTCTACTAGTAGATACCACGAGTCCTCCAGACGCGCCAGGAATTTGGCACGGAACTGCCGATTGGTTTATCTTCCTAGAGACGATTACTAATTGCTGCGTACGGATCAAAGTAGGTTTGACGCTTTCAGGGGACTTCTTGGGCGGCGTTGAAGGTGTTAATCTTCTTTTCCGAGAAGCCGTGTGATAAGTAAAGACATATGAGCGTCTTAATTTAGAATTTCGAGAGCGGGCGGAGTGGAATGTCGCCATATGAAATAAACATATTTTCTTAGCACGCGCGGCCATGCCCGTATGAATAAAGCAACGTATAGGATACTATACTGACATTATATTATAGCAGTTTATCGATGTCTACTAACATTAACAAGTCTAGTATGCTCGTTTACAGTTCTGGAGGGGCTAGGTACCTACTTTGGAGTGTGATTAAAAGTATTAATTTTGGGCGGACGATGATTTTTCATTCTGGTTTACAGCGTTGCGTTGTACATACAGCTTTACAATAAAAATATTTAAAGTGGCGAATCAACATTTTTCTTTCACGCTTACACATTATAAAATCAGAAAGGAGTACAATTTGACTGTCTATTTCAGTCTGATTCGGTGTATAACGTGTAAGCCAGAAACAGACTTGTTCCAAATTCCAACCTAATATACAGCCATAACACCAGAATACTCAAACCCTACTTAAAGTTACGTGAAAAATTATCTAAATTTGTAATGATGGCTGAACTGTATTAATTTTATAAGTGGAATCATAACTCAAAGTTACATTTTGTTTTTATAGAGTCAGTAAATGTTAGACTAACAAACGTTATGTAGAAAAGTCTAGCACGAATCATGTAATTTTATCGCGCACGTACGTGGACCAATGGCGGCGCATTTACGCCGCCTATCGTCCCATATGCGATCTTGCAAAAACACTTTGAGTATGAGTTCCTCGATAAAAACAGTCCTAACACAATGCATTTAACTTTGAGTAGGCACCGTTCAAAAACCAATGAAAAATCATCGTCCGAAAACCATCCCTTAAACTCCGTCACGTTTCTAAACTCGGGTCATTTCCGCAGGCTGTCTCCCGGCTACATGTACAGTGCGCCCAGCTACATGAGCCAGGTGTCGGCGGGGGTGTCCGCGGGGGCCGGGGGGCTGGTGCAGTTGCCTCAGCTGCAGCACGCGGCGGCGATGGCGGCGGCGAACCACCTATACGAGTACCAAGCGGCGGCGGCTCAGGGCGCGGCGGCATACCAGCAACAGTACGCCGCTGCTGGGTTCGACCCGTACGCTACGGCCGCAGGTAATGTAGCGTCACGCATTTTCCCATACGGGGTGGTAGAGTACTTTTAGCCAGTTTTGAGGCGGCGGCTTCATGTGTGTGGAGTTTTTGATCTCTAGTGTATGGTGGGATTGGCCACTAGATCGACACTCCACCCACCATCAACCCGAATTGAGGCAATGTGGTGGAATTGCTCAATATTTTGCTCGTATCTTATTTTATAGAAGAGAGAGCGAGCTAGTAGTTACGAAGTTGGTAGCAAATTCAAATTCCAAGTCTAAAACACGAGTCTATAGTAAATCCTGCAGCAGTAATATTGCGATATTTTTAACCGACTTCAAAAACCGGTTGTCAATTAGGTTGTATTATCATGAAACTTTTTTTTTATGTTTGTTACATCGAAACTGGTACTATTTATGAACCGATTTCCAAAAATCTTTCTTGGTTTGTAAGGGAAGCCCAATAGTTTGGTCCCATTTTTTTTTAAATCAGGAATCGGTCCAGTAGAAGTTTGATTTGTTTTTACCTAGATGGTATTACATCCAGCCTTTTTGATGTTTATAGTCATTGTCACGAGATAAATTCTGGCTGTTAGGATCGTATATTCGTTTATATTATGTAATACGTAATTACGTATGTACTACACTGTCAGGTCATGAGACAGATTTTGTAGGCTCGTTTTCGGTTATATAGACGACACTTGTGTACCGAGCGGGGAGGACTAATGGCCGATCCCAATAACCTATTTCTATCCGTAATCTGTAGATTACGCGTTACATTTGACAGTAGTGCTATGTGATTTATGTCATAATTGACGATCGAAATAAATATATATCGAGATCGTTTTCGACGGATATAGGCCGTATCAAAACCGATATCTCGATTGGGGAGATGATTTCGACAGCGCAAGAATCGGGGGCCTGGCCGAAAAGGAAAAAAAATTATTAAAATTAGGGGAAATTAAGTTCTCATCCCCTTGCAATAAACATTAATTGACGTCTTGGTAGTCACTGTCACAGTCAAGTCAAGCACTTTTTAGTCCTTCTGTGAACAATAGGGTCTTGGTGAATTATCATAAATCTAATAGCTATATTTGTTTCCAGCAGCGGCCGCAGCAGCCGCCAGTGGCAACGGCTACATGTCCCCCTACTACACGCTGCAACAAGGGGGGGTGCAGGCCCCCCTCCTGCCCCCGCTCGCATACCCCCCGCAGCTGCAGGAGGCGCGGATGCAATAACCACGACTGACTTATGTCACCCTGGTACATGACGGTCAGACGAGATGTAACTACAGCCAAGATCTCGAAACCAACGAACTTGCTGTTACTTAGAACGCATACCACAATTTCAGGAGAACCAGGGGGTAAACCCCCTATTTTACTTTCACATCAGTTTACTTGTGAGTACCTAATTCGATACGTCTTATTATCGCCACTTGGGTTTTTACCTACATATTTATATCCAAGTGGACAGTTATATATTTAATCCAGTTTAGGACGAAAGAACAGTTATTCAACCATTCTTGATGATAAGACAGTGATACCAAAGTTTTGATCTCTTGATGAGCAATAACAGCTGGTTTTTCAACGTTGTAAGGATCGTTTTCGTTTAGTTAGTTAGAGGCAGTTTAAGACACTGAGCATGTGAGAAGAAAAGTGTGGAAGACACTGATATAAATATTATATAGATACTTGCCATTGGGAGTTGTGTTACTATTTGATTGCTGTTGCAATCGGAAATGTCGTATTTCGAATCTCTAAGGTCAAATTGTGCATGCAATCTACCCTTATTCATTCCTATACGGAAGAAAAGGGACGATCTATTATTGACACGATAGCAGCAGGGTCAAAGCAGTAGTCGAATCGTTACCGGAGGGGAGCCAAATATTACTTAGTATATTGTAAAACAGACGAATGAATAGAGCCAATGTAAAGTTACAGAAACAACCAAAAATTTAGGAATTGACCAAAGCTATGAGCTTAAATATTAGGATAGGTTCACATTACATAGGCCTACAACATAAAAGTTAACTATGAAATGTAAATGCCTTATTTAGATAAACGGTAGCCTATTTTCTTGCCAGATCATTATAATCATATGTCTTTAGAGTTTACAAGCGCTTAGACACAGCTGAGATGACAATAAATGAAATGTCTTTTGAATTCTACGACAAGAATATTCTAAGCAGAGTAGGTAATTATCACATATTCCGTTCTTGTTTTAAAGGCAGCAGCTTTCTCCAAATCCTTTTCTTGACTACTTCCTGTAATGCATACCTCTATATATGTAGGTGTCGTTATAAAGTTATTTGTAAGAATAACAGTAGGGCCTGCTACCCCATCTAGTACTTCTCTAGGTCATTGACACATTGCTCAATACATCCGCTTACTGGATATGGTTTAATATAAGAAGGGGCTAAAATGGGCTAAACTTAACATGTAAGAACGTACTTATATTAGTAAATCAAAATATATTTTGTATTACTTCTAGGCCCTGTACTTTTCGACCTTTTTCTCCAAAGGCGGTGTAGTTTACTTACTTATTAGTTAGGATAATTGAATTACTAGTCCATGTAATGTTAATTTAATGAATGTAGATTGTAGGCGGTATAGGTAGCAATGTTCGCCGACGTTAACTAAAAATCTCTTTTCTCGGGAATGCAAGTCTCCTGTGTATATTATCGAAGATGTATTTGATAATTGTACTGGAGTGAGGAGCTTAGATTGGCATCTTCCTACAAGTTGATTATTTCTCTTTATATGTGACATTGAGACAGTCGGCGACATAGTACAAGTTAGGGATATTAAGAAGACGGAGTTTAGCTCACTGAATCTTGGTTTAGATTAAGGCTAATTTTAATTATTGTAATATGCTGTTATTCGTAATTTATTTTGTTGATATTTGTAAATCTTCATGTTGATAACTATTTATTATGTGGAAGAGTAATAAAAATTGTTGAATATTTGCTGATCGAATCGGATTTCTCTTGCTGCGTCAAGGAAGAGAGCGAACTCGCAAGATATATTGAACTATACACAATAGTCTTTATAAGTAGAATAATAAATATTAATCTTATATTCGCACCGGATATAATATTCGAATCATATTTATGGTTAAGCCATCGTTGCGGCCATCTTGCCTTATATGTACACGTATGGTATACCGTTTATATTTTAAGGTAAGTATTAGAGAAACATATCTTTGAAGAGGTATTTACATATACAACCCAGCGTCATCACATCACACATGTGCCGACAGTCCATAATAGTGCATTTCATTCGTCGTAATTTAAGCACAATATGTAATACATTAAAACATATTTATATAACTATATAAATGTGAATTCATAATAAATACCTAATAATTGTTACGATTAATTATCATTACATAAGATATGTACTTAACTTAGGATAAAATAAATTCGAAAAATAAAATTTTAAGGTAAAATTAACTGAGTTTTATTTTTTGTCCCGATCTTTGTGTACTGCTTCATAGTTTTACTTCAGACATGACGGTGTGTCCGTTCAGTGTAGTATGTAAGTATTTATTTATATCTTTTATCTAAAAAAATGTTGTATGTAGGTCGTCAGCGATGTCGCGCCGCGTTGGCCACTGGCCAGGATTCCGATCCAGTTACAAAGAAAACTAGAATAATGAGGTTAATGAGCACCAAGAAGCCAAGCTTCAGAGAAGGAGGCATTATCCTCTCAGCACAATATGATTAATTAAACTGAAACGACGTCAACTGCTAGCAATACTAACATACGTTAATACTAATGAGGTGGCTATTAAAGAATGTATGTTTGGTTCAGTTCGCATAAGATTAGAAACGAAATCTCTAACAAACATGCTTTCCTGAAATAAAGTTTAGTAAAAAAATATATCAGATATGTAAGTACTTACTTAATTGTTTTAACTGGGCCTCGGGTCTCAATATACTGGGCATGGAATAGCAATAGTGTATCGATATTTTCCCAAGTGCTCAAAATTCAGTAATTGACTTGGCGGCGCCCGTGACAACAAATACCTAACACCTAAGTCGGGACTAGCTCAGTCAAAAGACAGACAAATATTTAAAAAATATAATACATTTACTTACTTACATCTAAAAAACATGTCGTATTCTTGTATTAGAAGAGGCATATCACAGTGTACAGATTTCGCTAGTTCTCCCGTGTGGCGCGGCATTAGGACCGTCGCATCGTCAGCATTACGTTGATCTCCCATATGATAGAGCGGAGGGCAGTGATTACTTCTTTGAGCTGCTTGTTTTTTAGCGCCACCTGGACAAAATAATATCAGCTTGAGGCTAAAAATTGTGAAAGAAAATTTTCCTGTAAGCGGGGTAGTGGCACTGGCCGCTCAAATGGCGAAATACATTGAATTTTATTTAATTTGGTCTGTAGTCTGGTCTATATCCCAAGAGTATCTCGGGATAGCACCAGCCAAAGGAAACGTGCAGGGAGGTG
The DNA here is from genome assembly GCA_963457715.1 of Argyresthia albistria. Lineage (NCBI taxonomy): Eukaryota > Metazoa > Arthropoda > Insecta > Lepidoptera > Argyresthiidae > Argyresthia > Argyresthia albistria. Next base: position 3,620,472 of record OY735252.1, on the reverse strand, counting down.
AGATACAGGGTGACATTTAATTAGCTGACCATATTTTGGGGATAAAAATATGGTCAACGTTATGAACAACTTTCCCCAAGGAACATATGTATAGTAGCAAATGAAAAGAATTGTTCGTCCCCCAGTGTACAAGCCAACCTTGTCCAATGCGAACGCGGTATTTATCGGCACGTTCTAATTTCTATTAACATTCAGTACATAGCCCCGATCAGCTGACTTTGTGTTACTATGATAGACCCAAAAAAAAAGTTTGCGACATGTTCCTTGGGGAATGTTGTTCATAATGATGGGTACAGACTGTCTAGTGCAAGTTGGCGTGTGGCAAAAAAACGTTTCATCATCTTCTACAGTGCAAATGCAGGAATAACAGAAAGGTGTAGTCATATTTTAGGGCGTGTTGTTAGGGACATCATTCTGGGTCAATTTGATCAGAGCTACTTTAATTTTCACTTGTTTACACAAATTAGCTGACCGCCCGGACCAAAACGTATGGAGCAATGAAAAATAAAGTTGCTCTGATCAAATAGGTTTCATAGTGAAAGTTGCTCAGAATGGTCTCCCTAACAACCCCCTTTAATATGACTACACCCTGTGTTGCGGAACCTCCTTTCAGCGGCAAGCTGGCCGCATCTTGTCATTTCAATTTATATTTCCTTTTTTATTTTGCCTTATGTTTGAAATAGCTATTCTGATCAGTGTCACAAAATATACCATATCAACAACATCATCCACAATTTTCTCTCGTTTTCTAATCACAAATACAGTCCACTCACACGCTCACTATCGATAATACCCTGTATAATACCTGTTCGGTAAGTTCCTTGTTCTCTTCGAGCGCGACCCGGTAGGCCTCGGTGTTGCGTCGCTCGTCCACCGCCTTGTTGTCGGCCTCGTCCTTCAGCGGGATCAGACTCTCCATGTGGGTATACTCCATACCCTGCGGATAAACACATAACCTATTAGATTAAATTTCTTAATATATTTTTTTAGTGTTTGGTACTAATACAGATAGACCACCTAGAACTAAATATGACACCGGCGTAAAATGAGATGCTACGGAAGCTTCTTTAGTTCGAGGCCATTATCGCTTGGTTGGTTATTTATCCAATCAATATAAAAATGGCACAGTATGTTCCTCAGTTAGACTTGCGTAGCTTGGCTTTCACCTTTATTTAATTTTTTATTTAATTTCCTCTGAAAATAAGTTTAGGATGAAATTCTGAGTTGTGATTGCCTAGGGCCCGCCCTTAATTTATAATTCGATGCCAAAATCACTACATAGTAGTAAATATACCTCAAATAAAATCGTATCGATAAATATTTCATCAAGATTGTTTAGTAGAATGTATGATCATATTGCACTGGTAGCCCTTCAGATGTGACTTGATGTTAAAGGTGGGTTTGCAGGGCGGCGCCAGTTCTACGCAACGTAATGTCAAAAAGCGGTAGTTTCACCTGTCACCACAAGCCAAAAAATGTTGGAAAGCGCATCTCCAATTGACAATGACACGTGTTACTTTGGCATGACGTATATTTGGCAAACTTTTTGTCATCGAATTATAAATCCAGGGTCCAAGCGCGGTGGAGTTGGACCCACCTTCAAGTGTACCTGACAGGTCTCGTTGCACTTCTCGTATATGAGCCTCAGCCGCTTGAACAGCAGTCTGATGGTGCGCAGCTGCTCCTGCATCTTGGCTTTTTTCTCGTTGCTTGCGTTCACGCCCTGCGGTGTGCCACTGGGCGGCTGGAAGGGGACAGTCATAAACATAAACATTTAGATAAAAGCACATACATTGCTTCTGGCCCCACACTAGGATACCCTGGAAACAGCGACATCACAAACATGTAAACATCCAAGAACTGTTTCTTAGGGTACTACCCGAAGGGTACCAAACGGGACCCTATTACTGAGACTTTGCTGTCCGTCCGACCGTCTTTCACCAGGCTGTATCTCATGAACCGTGATAGTTAGACAGTTGAAATTTTCACAGATGATGTATTTCTGTTGCCGCTATAACAACAAATACAAAAAAAAAAACAGAATACCCTGTACCTGTACCCTGGTTTGTGTTATATTTCATGATTCTAGGACAATGTTGTACGAGTAAAGTTCAAAGTTCAATCTTTTTATTGACCATAAAATTGCTTAGTCAACGTCAATACATATATGTAAAATGTAAAAGTAGCCCATTAATGTCCCCACCGAGGGGAACAGGCCTTTACCCGGATACGAGTAAGATTGAGTCATACTCCACCACGCTGGCTCAGTGCGGGTTGGTGGAGGGGTTTTACGACTACTACATACTACGAAGTAGTGATAGTAGCCGGGACCTACAGCTTAACGTGCCATCCGAAACACGGAGTGTCCGATAATGTACTTAAGACAAATTAATCATCTCATTGGTACATGGTCAGCACCGGGATTCGAACCTGCATCTCCTGCGTGAGAAGCAACACTAGACCACGGAGCAGCCTCATACATATATTTTTTGTTTACTACCGCCCGTTCGGAAGTTGTGGGCTTAGGGATGGAGCAAAGAAGGGTAAGAAACACCCCCGTACCTCTTTTCAAATAAGTCAGGGCCTTAAAAATACAATGTTATGTATTTCTACTTAAGTCTAAGTAAATACACCGAAGAGAGACGTACTGACTCAGTCCATCGCCCCTCTTTTGATTTCTGTGCGCTGAGATGGTAAAGACCACGCAGTTTTGTCATCGAAATATTCGTTTACACCGTAATAAGTCTTCTTTAATAGACCGTTTTTGACACAGATTTTGAACCTTCTTTCTGGTAGGTCCGTTGCTTCATTAGGTATTTTAGTATAAAAACTAACACACACTCCCATAAAAGAGTGCAACCTTACTGAGTCTGAACGCGGGCATAGCAATCGTATTTCTATTTCTAGTGCTAATACTATGATTATGACCTAAAGTCTTAAATAAACCTATGTTTTTTTCTGGTGCACATGATATAATTTAGTATAAAGTGGTGTAAAGCAAAAATGTCTTTGTAAGCTGCATTTTGCGATCTCTCATCACTTTAACCAACACGGATAACCAGCATACATCTCAGAAGATAAGTTTGACCACGCACATTGATCATTTTGGAAATAATTCATGGAAATAGATCAGTCAGTTCATACATAATATTATTTGATACGACACTCACTTGAATGGCTTTCAAAGTGGCGAAGACGTCTGCCGTTCTACCGACGATATCCTGCACCGTTTCTTGGCCAAATCTGTAATTCAATTCAATTTGTTTATTTCAGGTATAGACCCATAGATAACATTTACATAACATTGATAAGAACAAAACAACAACCTATATAATAAATTATTTGAAGGAGAAGATGTACTCTCCGCGGCTGGAGCACCCGGCTATCCACGCGCATGTAGACTGACCCAGTGCGCCAGCAGCGGCGAGTCCCACCGCCCCCCAGAATATTTTTCACTGATACTCACCTGTGCTGGATCGGTGGGATCACTGATGTGTGAATCAACCATAAGTAGTCGTGAAGCTGTGTCAGAGGCTATGAATGGGACAGCTTAATAACTTTGGACAGTCGGGATGGCTAATAGCCTGACACTCCTCTATCAACTCGCACTGAGCCAGCATGGTGGAGTGTGGTTCAATATTACCCGTATCCGA
>OY735252.1:3437975-3616619 GCA_963457715.1 Argyresthia albistria | reverse complement strand
ACCATAGACAATGTTGCTAAATATTTAAAAAAACAAAGTAAAGGGGTCTATAGACACAGCTTTTTGTTATTTTTTAGTGAAGCTTGCATTATTTATGAATATACGAAAAAGAGCCAAAACTTGTAGAAAGTAGAGCTAAGAAGCTAAACCGACTTTTTTTGAAGCTGACCAAGTTAATTTAGAGCTAAATCTAGCTCTAAAAACTCCGTGTTGGCAACACTGCACAGCTGACAGAACCAAAGCCAAACCCTCAGAACAGAGAACAATCAGCCAAACCCTCAGAACAATAACCAAACCCAAACCAAACCAAACAATCTACCAATGAAAAGTAAAAAGAGGTAAAAAGTCATTTTGACTGACAGATGCTGGACACAGACAACAAAACTACTGCGGTCCGAATGCTTCTGTGTGTGGATTTTGTGCACAAAAGCAAATGCTCACTTGTTTATTTATGTTAAGATATATATGATTAACTAGCTGACCCGGCAGACTTCGTACTGCCTCAATTTAATATGAACTTTATTGAATAGCAATATAGTTCAAATTGACTCTAGAAAACGATTGACTCTAGAAAACGTTTGTATGGGAAATAGAAAAGGGCTGTTTTTAGGGATTTCCCGAAAATTATTCGATTTTTCTCGCCTTTTAAACCTTCCCTAGACCTCCACGAACATTTCAAGACTAAGATAAGATAAATCCGTTCAGCCGTTCTCGAGATTTAGTGAGACTAACGAACAGCAATTCATTTTTTAGGGTTCCGTACCCGAAGGGTGCCAAACGGGACCCTATTACTGAGACTTCGCTGTCCGTCTGTCCGTCCGTCCGTCCGTCCGTCCGTCCGTCCGTCCGTCCGTCCGTCCGTCTGTCACCAGGCTGTATCTCATGAACCGTGGTAGCTAGACAGTTGAAATTTTCACAGATGATGTATTTCTGTTGCCGCTATAACAACAAATACTAAAAATCAAAAGAAATTTAATATTAAGGGGGGCTCCCATACAACAAACGTGATTTTTTTTGCTCATTTTTGCTCGATATTGATAATGGTAGCAGGTAGACGCTTAAAATGTTCACAATATATTGAGTATATTATTTACTTAAAAAATAAATAATAAAATTAAAATTAAATTAATATTTAGGGGGGCTCCCATACATTTTTTTTGCGATTTTTTATAGATAATGGCACGGAACCCTTCGTGCGCGAGTCCGACTCGCACTTGGCCGGTTATTTTTATATATATAGATAGATAGATAGATATGTATTCATGTAGGTAGGTACTTAGGTATTTATTATATTCAGTAGTTTAGTAATATACTTAATTTATTTATATTTTATTTTTACTTTAGCACATAGGCCTACCCGTTTTGAGTTTTAAAATGTATCCTGTCCATCCTGGGTTTGCTGGAAGAAATCTCTTTTTAGAGATAAGCTTGTCTTTGTTCATGCCTTTTCTGTATTGTTTGTGTTTTTTTCTGATATGTGCAATAAATATATACGAAATATACTTGCCAATGCCATTGCCACAAGCCCACACACAAACAAACACAACCACAACACAAGCCCACATCCACACACACCACAACAACACAACACCCACAACCACAAAACAACCACAAACGCACACACATTTTCATAATTTCATAATTTCTTTATTGCACACAAAAAAAAAGTTAACAAAGCACGGTAGGTAATATAAAGTGTACAATGGCGAGCTTATCTCTAAAAAGAGATCTCTTCCAGCAAACCAAGTTTCGATGAGAGAGGTTGATAGCTGAGCGGGGGTAGACCCATGTGTACAACAATAAATTTAAAAGGTTGCATACATATCCTAGACATAAAGACACATTAGACTCGCATGGATGGAAAAGGCAGAAGGCTCGTCGTGCGTAGGTACCTAATCAAATGCATAATGCTTACTAGTAAACCCATATAATTTGGGCTCATTAGACTCGTACCTAGTGACAAGACCTTTAAGAATATGGTTCGATCGAGCTGATCTGATGATGGAGTGCGAAGCTCGACTGTGGGAGCTAGAGCTGGAACGCTGGGGATGCTTACTAGTAAACCCATCGAGTTTGGGCTCATTAGACTCGTAGTGACAAGACCTTTGAAAATATGGTACTATCGAGCTGATCTGATGATGGAGTGCGAAGCTCGAAGGTGGGAGCTGGAACCCTGGGATGTTTACTAGTATACCCAGTTTAGGCTCATTAGATTCGTTGTGATGAGACCTTTTAATTTCACCAGATGATGAGACAGTGATGTAATTGGAAGACTGGTTTTATGCGGGGGTTTTTTAATGCTGAAGTTATAATGTCAAATATTTTTCTTTTTCGGCCAGAAAAGCGAGCAGAAGGGTTAAGATAACACATAAAGCGTCGGGCGGGACAAGTTGGAATGGCTCTCGGGGAGTTAAGGGATGTTTTATTTTTGACCGCGGCGTTTGAGACGTTGCATATGTACATTTTGCCCCGTCCGAGACACCTCCACGGCACGCCCCGGGCACGGATCATGCACTGTGTATGCAAGTCTTAAATCCGTGCCCCGTCCGGAGCACGTCCACGGCCCGGCCCGGGCTCGCCCCGGTCAAATGTAAATCATACCTGGTACAAGACGAGACGGTGCCTAAAATGTAGGTACTTACTTAATATCCGACTGCGATCTTAGAGTACCTACAATAGGAAAGCCACAACTTATGGGCTCTACTCACGATGCAATCTGTCTCGCGATTTGTTGCTGCAACTTGTATTTCTCTCTCTATCTATCTTACTGTTCTGTCCTTCTCTAGCGGTTGCAAGGCAACCTGCCTTCTATGAGTTGCAGCGACAGATTGCAAGCCAGGTTGCGTCGTGAGAGTACATTGACCTTCTTCTTAAATTGCCACCCCAACCTTTCGCGTGAGCAATATTTAGCAAAGGAACCTTCCCTAGATTTGCTGCAGTAACTGCTAACTGTGCAAAGTACAGTTTCTGAATTAAATTAATAAACAAGGACACAAAATAAAGTTTAGTCACACAAAAAATACAAAATAATTTATTTCTGTAAAATCTCGTATAAAACCACTTTCTTAACTAAAAACCTAAAATTATCACCAGGCAGGAGTCCTGCCGCAAGACCCACGACGACGAAGCCTAGCCTACTTAGCCTATTATAAACCAGTCAATTTCAAGCACGAGTTTCGAAAACTGGTGTCAGGGTCAAACAAATATGTAGAATTTTATTTCTGAGAGGAGACATTTGTAGTTTTTATCTTCGTTCAACAGGCTTCAAGACCTCCGCTGTGGCTTTCTTCGTCTTCCGTTCCAGAACCTTCTTCTCATAGGGGCGGCGGTCTACCACGTTTTCTGGTTCTGGTACGTCAACTGGCTTCTGTTCCTCTAGCTCTAGTATTTCTGGCTCGGCCTCCACCTCCTTGCCGGCGCTGCGCCCGGCTGGCAGGGCATGGAAAGCCTCTGCCAGCTCAGGGTTGATTTCTTCAAGGGGCGTGTCTCCGGTCCTGATGTAGACTGGCACGTATCCGGGAACAGGCGGGAGGAACTGCCATTTCGGACGTGCTTCTGTAAGGAAACGAGTGATGTTGTTACTTATTGATGAGCTGGCTGCTACTGCGATCTGAGGAAATGGCGGAACCTAAGGATAATGACGAAATATTTCTACGAATGTATCTAGGTACCTAAATCGGGCTACACATACACAGCAGCACGCCTAGTCAAAGTTAATAACGCTACGAAAACGAATAGAAACGATAACTCAAAATGTATGCGATTTGACATTTGGTCACGCTACCGTAGCGTGACGAACTGTCAAATCACTTAAATTCTTAGCGTTTCGTGCGAACGATAATAGCGTTTTGCATCTTGTCTAGGGGGCCTGGGGCGGCTAGACTTTTACACCCTAGATTGGCCCTACACATGTATGTGAGTAGGTAGTCCTCTTAAAAATTAATAATTTGTTGAATTACGAAGATAATAAACAGAGTAAGATAAAATAAACTTTACTTGCAAAAGTGTCATAAAACTTCCTTATCATAGTTTAGTTATGGGCTGTTTACATTGGTCAAGGACGTGGACAGTGGACTGTAGACAGTGGACAGTACAGAGTGGTGTAAACCGATCAGACAGTGGCGAGTCAACTTGGCTCTCATATAATATCGCCACTGTCCACTGTTCACTGTCCTTGACCAATGTAGACTGGCCCTTAGACAGAGAAGTGAAAATAAAAGAATCACTACTGACTGAGGTATTTTGCTAACAATAATACTGCTACTTTTATTGTAAGTAACATAACTTTAGCATTAAAAAACCCCCGCATAAAACTAGTCTTCCAGTTTCATCACCAGGTCTTATCATCAGGTGAAATTAAAAGGTCTCATTACAATGAATCTAATGTGTCTAAACTCCATGGGTTTACTACTTAGTAAGCATCCCATTTTTCCAGCTCCCATCTTCGACCTTCGCACTCCATCATCAGATCAGTTCGGTGGTACCATATTCCCAAAGGGCTTGTCACAACGAACCTAATGAGCCTAAATTCAACGGATTTACTAGTAAGCATCATAGGGTTCCCGCTCCCAACTTCGAACTCCATCATCGGACCAGCTGATGGACCATAAGAACCAGCTCCAAGAATCTAGTTTAAAAAAAAAAAACTTAAATCGGTTCACCCGTTTACGTTCCCCGTGCTGAGAGACAGACACACACAGAGACAGACAGACAGAGTGATTTTAGGCAGTAGGTACATCATTATCATAATGTCATAACTTAAGCAAGTTTCATTGTGAACGAGATTTGATCAGAGCAAATTCATTTCACTCCACCTTACAGCTGAACGGACCTTCCGGCCCAATATCGATTTCAGAAACACAGTTGGTTTAATAATTTGGTTTTATCGATTTTAGTGAAAGTTGCATTGATGTCCCACGGCTTTCTGTACAATCTGCATTATTTAAAGAAAGCGGGAAAGGGTGTATCTGTTATCTGCCCTGTTACGGGCAGACAATACAGAATGCTAAGTGACTTGCCCAGACCTTGTTGGTTTACATACAACTTAATCAATTTACAAGTTTACTGGAAATGGAGGAAAGAGGAGAAAGCCGTTGTAAAACAGACTATCGTTTGAAACTTTATTACCAGAGCGATGCGACTGAAAGGCTAGAAATGGCTGCGAGAAACTCGGTCCCATGCACAGATGTATGGTCGGGTCATACATAAAAGATGACGCAAATGCCTCGGGAAAGCTGACAGGGTGCAGTGATAAATTAAAGTCCTTGTGGCTGTTGCAGGCAGCTTTTACCGTAATTTCAATACTAAAGTTGACAGTGCATCTCATAAAATGATAGACGTTACCCGTTATTTTGTGGCTAATTAGTACCGGATTAGTAACTGTCCGGCTTTATGGCGTTAATTTCACCTATGTGTTTGCAAGGCAATATTGACCATAGTTTGTGCTCGTTATAATGTAAATTCTAAGAACATTGCATGCATAGGAACAAGTGAGGTAGCACACACATCTCTTCACACAAATGCTCAACATTTCGAGTTATCACAAGATCACAACGCTCTCTGTGCTATGTATAGGTGGGTGGTAAATTTTCGGGCCCGAAATGAGGTACCTACTTTCTGTACATTGACAAAGAATAATTTTATATGTTTACAGTGAACGCTAATTAAATGAATACATATATCCACTTTAGAGGTGGTGAGATCGTGTGAAAACAAACTACATAAAAACCACGTCTTTCTATAAAGATGTAACGAAGATGTCGGTAAATGCAGTATGAGTGCGTATTTTCGGTACGGAAGTAGCCTCAGGCACCGCTTCAAGGTAAAATTGCTCTCCGGTCTTGTATGCTTTCGCCTAACGGTGCGCATATTCGAATGTTTTTTGCTCGTTGAGATGCTAACTGTAAACCTGCCAGCATCATTACTTTGGTTCAAGTATATCGGACGAAGGCTGAACTCGCGAACGTGGTTCGCGCGGATGTACTCGCATGTTACGGACGATTGGTAAGAGAGCCTATGTCAAGCAAAATTAGCACTCAAGATATAAGCGCTATAGATGGTTCACCATGTTTACCATGGCATGCTAAGGGAAGGAAAAAAACACTACTTTGAAGTATTAGGGATAAATCTTCCTTATTATCGGCACATGCACCAATGATTGTCGTACGTTACGTACAAATTATTGAACTAGTTCTTAAACGTACAAAGTTAAATTAAACAATGTCGCGACATGATTAATGCCCAGGGTAATTAATTAATTAATTAATTAATAGTTCATTAAGCTAGAAGAGTAAACGATTTGAAATAAAAATATTGTTGATAAGGATAGTTTCTGGCCTTTCTGCGAGTAAGTGAATGGAGAGAATGAACGTTTATCAGATGTATTACGACGAAGCTAAAAGTATATTTATTTATAACTGCCGAAGATGAAGTTATCAGTCTTGAAATGAAACGTATTAAGACCGACTTATCGATTGTAAAGCATTATTTTACAATAATAATTGAGACTCGGAGAATGCAAGTTCAAAACATCAATGTTCATTAGATGATGCAATGCATGTAGGCATAACATAGAAGAAAGAAAAATCTAGTCGGCACATCCACCAACCCAGCTGCGATGAAACTGAAGGTAGCTACACCCACACTACATGTCTATGTGTCGGGGTTCGACAGGACGGTCACCCCTAATGAGATCTCGGAGTACATAAAAGAATCGGGTGAGTCATCCCTATATGTTGAACTGCTCCCTGAGAGAGAAGGAATAGACAACAATGCCTTCAAACTAACAGTAACCAAAGAATCGTTTGACAAACTGGTAAACGTTACACTGTGGCCACCAGGAATAAATGTAGGTATATACAAACCGCATCTATATAACGCTTACAGGCGAAACACTGCCGAACATACTAAGAAACCCATACATAAAAGAGCTTGATACAAACATTAAGATAACATCCATCAACTGCAAATCCGCAACGAGCCACGAGAAGTTTATATCTGATCTCTGCACTGAATATGACGTTGTCCTACTTCAAGAAACCTGGTTGCTGCCCACCAATCTTCACTTCTTGAATACTATCAGTCCTACTCATAATAGTACGGGTACCTTGGCGGTAGACACTTCAAATAAAATATTAAAGGGGCGGCCGTTCGGAGGAGTGGCAATATTATTTAATAAGTCAATGCGCGCCCGTACTATTGACTGTGGAACGCCTCGGCTCACTGCAATCGAGATAGCACTAGCAAACGGTAAATGCCTTATCATTATCAATGTGTACATGCCCACGGACACTGTCGACAACTTTCCGGAATTTTGTTCCATATTGGCAAGAATACACGCACTTATTGACGATCATGATGCGGCGGAAACGATTGTGCTGGGAGACTTCAATGCTGACCCTCGGAAACCATTTGGACGTGAGCTTGATTCATTCTGTACGGAATATGACTACAAGTGTGTTGACAGAATGCACCTACCGGACGACTCATACACATACGTGAGCGACGCGCACGGCACAACTTCATGGCTCGACCACTGCCTCGCAACTGAGCGGACCAGCGCCGGCGGCGCCCTGCGGAATGTAGCCATAGACTACACTGTTTCCTGGACAGACCACCGGCCCCTACGTTTGGAACTATCAGTAGAAAAACTAACGCCGCTACAAATAAACACCAAGCAGTTCAATAAATTCACATGGCGGCCTCGATCAGTTGCTAAAATAAACCACTATACCGACATTGTTAACACAAGCCTCTCACAGCACATCCCCCAATTCGTGCATGATGAATTAGATCGGACAACAGTAGACATGCTTTGTGAAACACTGATCACTACCATGCAACAAGCCGCACACACAGCCTTCCACACAAAAACGCAACCACGGAGAGTGAGAACTAAAGTAGCTGGTTGGAACGAGTATGTGGCACAGTACTATGCCGCTTCTAGGAATGCACTAAGTTTATGGCACGCAAATGGCAGGCCCGCTAACAATGAACTGGCGATACAGCGTAATAAATGCAGAAGAGAATTTAAAAAAGCTTTAAAACAATGCAGGGCACAACATGACCAGATAGTAATGGATAAATTGGTCACGTCAATGGACTCAAGAAACTTTCCCGATTTTTGGAACCGCACTAATAAAATTATCAAGCCCAAGACAGTGACGCCATCTCATATAGACGGATTAAGCGATAGTAAATTAATTGCAAAACACTTTAGCAACATATTCACCCAGCCCACACCGGCCGTTGACTCATCGTGTAGTTCGCCCGAACCAGAGGCCGGCGCCGACACGGCCGGTAAAGGAAATATGGACATCACGCCGAAACTCGTCTGGACAACAATGAGACAAATGGCGCGGGGGAAGTCACCAGGACTAGATGGGCTTACCATTGAGCATCTACAAAATGGTGGCCCAGCTCTGTGTATACTGCTGACTTCACTTTATCGCAACATATTGAATCTGAGCCACATTCCTGCCATTCTTAGCCAAACAGTGGTCACCCCAATAGTTAAGAATCAGAAAAAAGACATTGCGACCTCAAGCAACTATAGGCCCATTGCTCTTGCCTCAATAGTTGCCCGCATCCTGGAGAAAGTGATAAACATCAAAGCAGAAGAATATTTATGGACGGAACCCAACCAAATGGGCTTTAAGTCCCATGTTTCCACTGCCACTGCCATTTATTCACTCAAACAGGTGGCCAGCTACTACAAGAAGGGGAAAACCTCGGTCCTGGCCTGCTTTCTGGATCTCAGCAAGGCATTTGACAGAGTTCAACACCAACTGCTCTGGAAGAAGCTCAAAGACAGAGGAACACCGGAAGCCCTTGTCAGTATTCTGAGCAAATGGTATAGCACGCAATCGAACGTCGTGAGATGGAACGGGCAGCTATCCGATCCTACAAAATTGGCCTGTGGGGTTAGACAAGGGGGCAGCATGTCTCCCGTGCTGTTCAACATCTACATGGATGACCTCAACAAAGAGCTGACACAAGCTGGAGTGGGCTGTTCAATGAACGGAACCATAGTCAATAACCTATGTTACGCTGACGATATGGTCCTCCTAGCGCCATCTGTGTGCGCCATGCGAACTCTTCTTAACATCTGCGAGAAGTATGCTGCCAGACACAACATGGTGTATAATGCTGAGAAGACTGAGTACCTAGTGTTTAAATCAGCCAACACACCATCTACTTCACCCCCCCTCTGGCTTAACGGACAGACAATTCGCCGCGTCGAGCAAGTTAAATATCTGGGCCACATCATCTCTTCAGATCTGAGCGACGATCTCGATATAGAACGGCAGAGACGAGCGATTACCGTACGGGCGAACATGCTGGCTCGGCGCTTCAGTCGGTGCAGCGGTGAGGTCAAGAGGCAGCTGTTCATGTCCTTCTGTACCAGCGTGTATACGGTGGAGCTGTGGAGTACACACAGGGTGGAGACGATGCGGCGCATGCGCGTCGCATACAACAACGCGTGGCGCGCCCTGTACCGCCTGCCGCCGTGGTGCAGCGCGAGCGAGATGTTCGCCGCGGGCCGCGCACCGGGCTGGGCGGCGCTGCTGCGCCTGCGCTCGGCCGGGGCGCGCGCGCGCATATGCGCCTCTTCGAACCCCATCCTCGTGGCCGTTAGACAGTGGCCAGCCAGCCCAATACATAAAACATGGGAAGAGTACCACGCCCCGTGTTATACCTAGTATTTTTAAGTATATTGAGGAAATTTATTATTGAATTTAAATTAATTTTATTGAAAATTGTTCATAATTTTATCTAATCTTATTTAATTTAATTGTATTTTTATTTTTATATTGTAATTAATATTGGACATCACGTCTGGAAATTTAATAAATAATAATAATAATAATAATAATAATAATAACGGTAATTGTACATTTGAAGCTCGATTGCGTTTTCAATTGGCATGTAGAAAATTATATATCGCTCTCTCAATTTCCTCAAACGTGCTAAGATGGACAGCGGACTTAACTTGAGTAAATTTTGACATTTCATAAAAAACATGGATATATCGGCCCCTTGATTAAGGGCGGGTTAGGCAATCAGAACTTAGAATTTCATCCTTAACTTATTTTTAGAAGAAATTAAATAAAAAAGTCAAAGCCAAGCTAAGCAAGTCTAACTGCGGAACAACTGTGCCATTTTTATAATGATTGGATAAATAACAAGAACACAAATTCAGATGCGGTGCGAAATTGTACTTATAATAAAACATTGTGACAGACAGATCTTCTGGCAACTTCAGGAGACTTTTCTTTCGAGCAAAATTAATAAGATTACGTTTATTGGAAAACAAAGACACGCTGACACTCGTGATAAACAAGCTAGTGAAAAAACGTACAACATTATTGCTGTTATTTTGGAATATCTTTGGACACCTTCTGGGTTTTTTTTTCAGTCTTCCTTTTGTATGGCAATCTGTCATCTAGGACATTCAGCTATAGGGTTGATGTGTAGACAGGCTTTCAGGTATGGGCCCAGTGTACCATCCTTCACATATTATTCTTGTGATTTAGTGAAGATCTTGCAGAGCTCTTCTTTTCAGCCTTTTGAAGGTTATTGGTCCCGTCATCAGGTTTAACGCTAGTGAGTTAGGGTGCCTTTACAGTCTATCTTTATTATCTATTGTTTTTTTTTTTTGAATTTTATCTCTTGAGGTTGGATACAATCTCCTCCTGTACCATTGGAACTTTCAAATCTCGATGGATGCTTTCATTGGTAATGTACCAAGGAGCATTTGTGATTAATTAGTCTCAGAGTTTTCGATTGGGATAACGCTCAAAAAAGTCCCAGGACCTCCTTAGTGGGATAGTCAGGAAATAGCCAGGTATAAGGGTGTTTTTATTTTACATAATTAACCGACTTTACAAGAGGAGGAGGTTTAGGGGGAAATAGGGTGTTACAGAATGTATTAAACTCAAAAAGCACTTGACATTGGTTTCCAATCAAATAGGGTTTGTGGAAGTCGTTTTTTTTTTAGTTTTACATTTTGTTTCAATTATGGTTTGTTTCAATCTCTATGGTTTTTACTACGATTTTTACTACAATTATTTACCCTCTCTGGTATAACATTTATCTGCGATGTTGTAGCATCTTCCCATTGCATTGCTGCTGTAATGAGTCAGCTCCAGTCAACGTTCTGTTCATCGCAAGAACAGGTCAATCTCGTTTTAGTTTTGCCACATATCTACCCAATTAACGTGCCATCACAGGGAGGTCTCCGATGAAGTGTAATTGAAGGTAGCGAGACTAGCGACGTGTAGGTTTGCATTTTCCCTTTTATTTCATAAATAATTATTATATCCAGATTCAAGCAAAACATGCCATTTTTTAAGCACCACAGCTAGCAAGCTTTGGTAATTGATAAATGGATAATAAAACACGTTGCTTTTTCAAAAGATCAGTGCAGTGACTCTAACATAAACTCAAATTAACACAATCTTGTACCAAAAACTTAAACATTGGCCAGTACAAAGTAACTATCCAAGTTGGAGATTTTGCACCTTTTTGCTACGACATTAGTAGTCCTTAACTTAATTAAAAATATGACGAATCTAAGGTTGAAATTAATCATCTGTTGGTAGAAGCTATCTTTGAGCAAAAAAATATTGTTCTTCTGAACTCTTTTGGGTGCTAACACTGAGTCAGAATCTTTTTTTTTTGCTGAGTCCGATATTTTGATCACGATTAACATTAAGAGTCCGCATCTTATTTATATGTACTTTTATAACCATCGCGACTCATCCGAACTAAATGCGAACATTTAGGCCTGTATCAATAAAGCGCTCTCAGCTCGTACCTCATATATCTCAACTCAATGCGCGAAAATTAAAGATTTGATATGGTAAAATGAAATAGTCAATGTGACGGACACAGCTGAGTCAACTCAGCGTTTATTAATAAGGTCCTAGGATATTTCTGTAACAGCGCAGTTACATTTATTTTAATTTAAACTTGGTCGCATGCTTAATCATAATTACTGACATTTTATGCTAATTTATTATCTCAAGACGATGACTGATGATGGGTCATCGACATGACTCGTATCTCGTTATTTTAGTGTATTTTAATTAACGTTATTTTTAAATCTAGGTTTATCGTTTAGTGAGACAAAGCAATTAATTAATTTATATGTGCAGCTGCGTTCTCGTATTCCTCTTATTGGGTCCACGCCTTGATAGCGATTTATTAATGCTGATGTTTGTATTAGGTACATGCAGTTTATTGTCTTTACATGTGTGTACATGTAAGTAATAAAATAAGAAGGTACAGGCAAGAAGGTGAGACATGAGAATTCCGATTGCGTGTGTGCGTGCAATGGGCTTGACGAAATTTACTTGAAGCATCCCTCACACTTCTTTAAATTAATACACGGATAGAAGCACTCACACAAACGCATTTCTTTGGTATCGCCTTCTGGAGTGTATTTCTAAGACCTGGAAACTTCAGTTAGCTCTAATGTTGATTCTACATAATGCCACAGTTTTCGATTTATTATTAATAGCGTATAAATAGGTATATATTATAGGTAACACATAAAACATAACGCATATAGCTTCACAGTTTTTTTTATCTCAACAGCTTACTGTGTTAACTTACTCATTAATTTTATTCAATTAAACAAATTAATGTTAGTTGAATTAAAAAAGTTATCCGGGGGCATGATCGCGGAAAAGCAATAGGTACGTCGCGAATAGTCACGATTCTTCCACGAACCAGTGCGGTTCATTCAAACGTTGAATATGATTGAATAGATCCATCTGTCGAGTGTTTTTTGTTTCAGCACTTAACTGGTTAATCAGACGTTTGAGAACAAAAGGCCTTGTTAATGGATATTTATTTATTTATGCCACATCTGATTCATGCATTTCGACTTACGTACGTATCCTTGTACGGGTAATAGGTTAATTATAAAACTTTTAACTATTCACTGCAAATAATTAGAATATCAGACAAATTGACGATATTTTTTAATAAATAATTGAAACAAAAAGTAAAACTTAGAAAAAAACGACCTCCACAAACCCTATAGATTTTTGACCTATTTCCCCTCCTTGGTGAATTAATTTCGTTACAATCCCATCTCAGTGGTTCCTTATGTTATGCTGTAGGTCCACCGGTTTAGGCTATGCGTTGCGCGTCAGCCACACATAGTAGATTGTATTTAAGTATTGAGCAGTTCTGGTGGCCATGTGTGGTCTTCATCATCAGTTCCGCATCACAATATTATGCTTACCATGAGTAAATGCACGAGTTATTACGAAAAACACAAAAATAACTATAGGTCTGCCTATAATATTTGAAGAGTTCCCTAGATTTCTCCAGGATCCCATAATCAGATCCTGACCTGGTGTCTATGGTTTCCAAATCGGTCCATCCGTCTAGGCGCAATCGGGGCACATACATAAAAAAACCTGACGAATTGTAAACCTCATCCTTTTGTGAAGTCGGATAAAAATATTAAAATAGCGACACCCATTTGGGGTGGCAGAGGTAAAATTGTGCCCCCTCTTAGCAGTTATCCTATTCTCCATTTTGCGTCTCGGGCATAGCCGCAGCTACAGATCTACCAACTTATTTGTGAAATGACAAGTGACACTTTGCCATTTATCCCAGAGGACCAAAGAAGGGTGGCTTTATCTATAAATCTATGAATATGCCATTTCTTGCGGGGAAATGAAGATCATTGGAATTTTGAGCCAAGTACCTATTCAGTGTAAAGTATGGTGACTATACCCATATTGGTCAATATACGGCCGAAATTAATAACCTAACTTCGATCCATAATCTGCAGATTTGAGATTGCTAGTGTCAATTTTGGCGTAAATCCCATAGCGCAACTGTCAAATGTCACGCGTAATCTGCAGATCATGGATAGAGATAGGTTATTGGGATCGGCCGATAATCAATCAGGTATCTATCACTACTTTTGACAGGAGTCACTAGAGTCACCGGATATAGAAATAACACCTCTTTATTTCGGATACATCTGAATACAGATCCATCAATAAACATTGTAAATCAATGCGTAAGAATCGAATTTGGCATATTTACTTTGCCATATTTGGGAAATTGTACCTAGTATATAATTGCAACTCAATGATGGCGGTCGCAGTTTTGACTTCTGTCATTTCACAGATAAGTTGGTAGCTCTGTATGGCTACAGCCCTTCCAACGATCTTTTGACGTGTGAGTGAAATTTACAGGCGGCGCCAGTTCTACGCAACTTAATGGAAGGATTCTGTCAAAAAGATCATCATCAATCATTAAAATTGTTGGTTTTGTTTTGAGATAAATCTATGTAATGCATGCAACTGCAATCTTGCTACACCCAATAGGGTATTTTTTATTATAACATCTTTATGACATGTAATTTATTGCTATAAATTCTTGAATACTTGAAAAAAGCGTTAGTTCCGCAAGCCAAAAGATCATTGGAAAGCTGACGTTATTTCTCTCTACAAAACACATTTATCTTGGTTTGCTTGTTTTGTATAGCAGGTATTCTGTCAGGCTTAACTAATTCCCTTCTTCAAGTTATGATTAAATATATTTGCAAAGTAATAAATGATAAATAGGTAATTGCAGCTTCGTATGCAAATAAGAGGCACTAGATATGCAACTATGTTGTTAATGGGTGTCTAGATTATAAGTACATGTACTTTTTCATGTCTATTTTAGAATGTGAACGTTTCTTGGGAATCAATGCCACCAGGGCACCATGGCCACGATCTTGAGTGCGGATACGGTTAACCAAATTTTTATAGATATAGATACCTAGTGTATCTACATTCTGGAGCTCTATTTTTCATTCGCTCGTATGTAAAATGACTTGCGTAACGAGTGGTTCTGACCAATCGTTGCAGAGCGAATTGAATATAACGAAAGAAAATCGGTAGAAAAGAGCGCTCGTTTGCAAAAAGCGATTGAGAAATAGAGCCTGGACCGTAACAACAGAATAAATAATAGTACTACCGCCGTAACTTAAAGTCCCGAACTTAGAAAATAGTAATGAATTCCCGAAACGATCTATCATTACATAGATATCCTCTGATGATAAGCTCTGGCATATTTTGAATATTCCTAAAATATGAAATCACATATTACTCCGTAACAATTGACAACACCTCATTGACCGCATCGCAGAATGTTTATGCTAGCTACTGCTTGTGATGGTAACTCGTGCGTGGTAGAGATAAATATCATGCTAGCCAGCCTAGTGCTTCACGTTTATTCTAGAATCTAGATGGAGTGAGACGAATAAATAATGAGAAGTCGTGCCCGCAGGCTTTGGTACCTGGTAAGTAATTACTCTGTGTCTAGAATGAAACCTAGGAAGTAAAGAGATGCGGTGGGATGGGACGCCTGTCGGTCCTTCATTGTGGCTTTTCCAGACAGATATCGAAGGAAGGAAGGAAATAATTTACAAGATGCTATTCTCACACCCTTTACCATTCGGGGTGGCCTGGAGGGCCAGTTTCGTTCAGTTATCTATTTTGTACGTCACATAAATGCCTTTTGCCTCTCTATTATAAATAGGGCATTAATTTATATTGTGTTATAGAAGCAACCATCAAACAAACGAAGAAAGTTAATTACTAGTTTTTTATACTCTAACTCTAACTAATGGAAATGTAACAAACAATCTTTGGGGTGAGAAGGGATGGTAGCTTGCAACCATGAAAAAGCTCTTGGAATGGATTGTAAGTTTATCTATTTAGGACACGTGAATGTTTATGAAGAAGAGTGATATTTTTTGTGGAACACTTCAAACTCCTGTTCCAATAAGTAGAGTAGTTCAAGGTTCTAGAGTGAAAAACTATTTTAAACTAAGTAATGAAGCTTTTCATGCGGCATGCGGTACTTTATTTACTTTGAGAAAATCTTTACGGTTTGAATATTCTGACTTATTTTATTATGGATTAACGTATAAATAAATACATTCAAGGCCTGGTTTCAAGACGTCCCTTTAAGCCCCATTGAACTGATTAATCATAAAAAAACATCATTGTTCTATGCAATTTAACAGATGAATGTGCCACTTAAACTTATCGAGACTTCGTGAAACCGGCCAAAAGTATAATCACTTCAATTAATCAACTATAACTCACCAATAACAACACAGATCACAGCACACAATACAACAGCGGTCTTCAGCATCGCGTATTACTTTTTTTAAGAAAATATAAAAAAATAAAAGGCTATCTAAAGTAGAGCGATCGCAGCGACCATCGGCGGTGGAGTGGTGCGCGGGCGCCAGTGATGCGCTAAAAACTTACCTCGAAGCTCGTGCAGATAGTACTATGCGGGTACAACCGTTTTGCAGACGACCGGACGGTGTGCAAGCTTTTTTTACGCAAGTCGAATACTCGACTTGAGCATGTCAATGTTTACTCGAGTTTGTGATTTGTTCGCCGTCTTGCTAGTAGACCTTACTTACACGAGTACTCTATTTGAGGGTTCTGTACCCGAAGGGTGCCAAACGGGACCCTATTGTTAGGCCTCCGCTGTCCATCTATCTGTCTCTGTCAGCGGGCTCCATCGCGCGAACCGTATTAGCTGAAACGCACGCACGCTAAACGCTGAAATTTTCATAAAATATGTACGTATCTATCATCTCCGTCTCCTACCCAACATGGTTTGCTGGGAGAAATCTCTTATTAGAGATAAGCTCGCCTTTGTACACGATTTTTCTATAAGATATCTATTTGTCATCATGTGAGTACAATAAAGAAATTACGAAATTACGTGTATCTGTTGCCGCTACAGCCAGAAATAATAAACTAACTAAATATTTAAAAAAGTACAACAAACATGTTTTTTTGTACTTTTTCTTGTATACGATATGGTGCGGAACCCTTCGTGTGCCCGATTCGCACATAACAGTTTTTTTTGTTTGTTACCGTTTTCATCGGTTTTATAGTTATGCGGTCCAAAAATAGACTCCGAAATTGATAGTGGTTTCGTGACAATAGCACGAAAAAGTACAAATGGCTAAAATTATCATGTAAGCCTCTGTGGTAGACTCGTTTCATTTAATTTAATTTTTACTTTATTGCACAAAAACATTAAAAAATCGTCTGTATCCATCTGACAATAGCACGAAAAAGTACAAATGGCTAAAATGATGATGTAAGCCTCTGTGGTAGACTCGTTTCATTTAATTTCATTTTTACTTTATTGCACAAAAACATAAAAAAATCGTTACATTTACAGAAAGATATGTACAAAGGCCAGCTTATCTCTAAAAAGAGATTTCTTCCAGCAAACCTAGGCATGACAGACTCCATCACGTTCTGCGGTTCTGTACCTTTTCTTCCCCCACTCAAAGCATTATCTTTTCGTTTTGACCATTTTATGATGACTCACTTAATCAGCAGAATGGTTGTAGCAGCTCTGTACAATAATAGCACCGGCTTGTGGCCAGGGGTGGGCGCAAGCCGTTAGATGTGCAGGAGCCATCAGCCGGGTTATCTATTTAACCCTGGGTTAATGGATTGGCGCAAGTAAGATTTACGTCTGCTTCGATCCAAAGAAAAACAGAATACTACTGGTACGCTATCAGTAGTATTTTAAAGGGTTGTTATTGTGTTCGCCATTGTTCGGTCGTTAGAGCGGTGTGCTTCTGCGAGCGAAGGGGTAAAATAAGGGTTCTAGATAAAGCGACGATCCAGTGGCTCATTGGGGTATGATGGGCTCGTAATTGATTACTCCAGAGCTGGCCTCTTGCCACGCAAATACAAAATACAAAAAAGCTTTATTTCAGTAACAAACTCAATTTTAGATTACAAGTTGATTGGAGCTTCTTTTTATGTAAGAAATACCTGTACCAGGAAGCCCCGCTCTGGGTATCATTTTAGGTATTGAGAATGTGGAATCTAAGCTTCAAGACAAGATCAGTAGTTTCCAGATCCAGATAAGTTTACAAACATGATCTCTGTAGTATCTGTCAAGGCTCTTCCTCGTGAGTTCTCAGGTTCGAAACCCGGCAAAGAACAAATCAAATTTTGGGTCTTGGATGTTTGTTATGTTTGTGACGTCGCAGTTTTTGGTGTCCGTGACAAATGGGTTCCTAGTGTGAGGTAGAAATGTGCGTGTTACATCACAGGCGCCAAGGACGGATGGAAGGCCGGGAGTCGATCGTCGACCCTCCGGTGCGATGACCGCGGCGGACACTGCCCATTGGCTGCTATACTCATCTTCTTGCCTAACCCAGCAGCTCCCAACCTTCGCTTAGTATATCCTTAAATTTATCTGGTACATACATAGCTTCAGGCCTTCGGGGAAAGGAGAAATAGCGACATCACAAAAATGTAAACATCCAAGGCCGATATTTTCCTCCCCAGCAGGGAGTCTCGCTCGGGATAAGCACAGCCTTGATCGTAACAACACAGAGTTCTTCATCTCAGTAACCATTTACAAATGTTCATGAACATTTTTGCGCTATAAGAAACTGTTAAAAGTTAATTACAGCCTGAAAGCTTCGAAAATGGGTTAATGGGTATATCTATGGCTATATCAAAATGGCGTGACGCTGAGCGAGGGTCGCCATGCCATGTGAAAGCTGTCATTGTAGCGCTTACATTTCTACAAGAGTCGTCGGTCGTTTAGAATACGCGCTGTGAGAAGATGAACTAATTTTATGGGTAGCCATTTTGTCGTTCTATGGTATTGCCGTAAAAATACTGGTAGTACCATAGAACGACTCGCACACCACCGTCAGCCACTTCAGGTGCATTCTAATCCTAGACGCACTCTAAACAACGGGGCACTGCAACCGTACACCGACAAAAATACTTAGGAAAGGTGCAACATGTTGAGAGCCGCTTGCTTGTAAGTGAAGCCGCCTGCAGCTAGGCGTAGCGAAGCAAATTCGTTTTATTTGTCTTATTATTATTATCTGCTTCATCGCGACCCAGACTACTTTTCAGGTCATTTGCACGATACATTTACCGCCTATGACGGCTGATTTTTCAAACCTTGGATAACGGTTATATATATCTGTTTTTGCTTTTGTAGAGTCAGATTGGATTACTTCCGGGCGGGCAGTCGCGTACAGGAATGGCTTGGAGATAGCTGCAGCGACGCGCAAGAAGCCGGATTTGGCTTGTCGATGGTGCCGAGACGCGCCGCGCTAGCTACAAGCAAACCGGAATTTTGCGCCCTCGCTATAGTTGTTGCCGTGTGATTCAGTAAGCGACTCAGGCTGGATTCACACGGCATAGTCCTGCACGTTTTTTTGCAGTATACGTCTTAACGGATAAACAGTGGCCTTGGTTCACACGGCATTGTCCTGCACGTTTTTTTGCAGTATACGTCGTGTGAACCTAGGCCACTGTTTATCCGTTAAGAAGTATACTGCAAAAAAACGTGCAGGACTATGCCGTGTGAACCACGCCTCACGGCCCCAGTTTAATCTAGATTAGGCTTAGGCTTTGGGAGTAAACCCCACAAATCCACATAAGCCTTGATTGGGGTAAACTTGAGGAGCAACTCCCTCCGGGCCAAAACCTGGGCTGGCGGCTGTGGCAAACATTGAACGGGCTGAGATCACGTGTCGGGTGCACCAGAGATAACATGCGGCGCTGGGGCATCCTGCCTGAGGACGCAAGCACAAGCTGCCGTTGCGGTGCCCCCCAAACTTCCAGCTACCTGCTGTCGTGCCCGCTGTGCCCGACTTCCTGCACACACGCCAACCTTATGCAGGCTAATGACAAAGCCATCATCGCGGTGGCTGACTACTGGAAGGATCTTCTATGATTCTTCCTACGTCAACTAAAGTTTCCACACGAAGAAGAATCTAGATTCAACTTGGCTACTTTAGATAATTACAATATCCAGGATTGGATAATGTTTCCAAGTCTCACCTCACTGGGTATCCTAGTGTGGGGATGGCCGTCCATTGCATTGTATGATAATTGTGTATTTTATGTTAATTCGAAGAATGTAAACGTTGAATTAAGATTCGTTCTCTCGCTATATATCTATCTATCTTTTAGGATATCCTCATCCTCAGATAGCATTTACTTATCTGTCTATTTATCTGAGGCATTTGACTTGTGTGTCAAATAAAGTTATCTGACTATTTATCCGTCTCTTGAAAGACCGGGCCTAATAATTTACAACGGATTCAGTCGAACTGGAAATAAAATAAACACAATCAAATGAAACCATTCTATGGGCCTTGATTGCAAGTTAACCGCTTGCGTAGCACAATAATGTACGTATCTCGTTATTGACAACCTCACTAACCTATAGGTGAAGGACTTTAGCACTGTGATAGCGTGTATAGACGTCTATTGAAAGTGCATTGATTTCAAAATGTGCAGACGCAATTTGCCGCGCTCTGAGATAAAATAAGACATGTGACGAGACAAGACTGCGGCTGCGGAGGACTCAAAATAGAGAGCATTTCTATTGTATTATTCTATTGTAGATAGGACTGTAATAAATAAGCCCCCCCCCCCCGTCTGACGAAGGAAAAAGGGGTGCTATAAGTTTAACGTGTGAGTCACTCTGTCTGTGTGTCTGTGTGTCTGTCTCTCAGCACGTGGAGCGTAAACGGGTAAACCGATTTGAATGTTGTTTTTTAATCGAAAGTAGATGTCTTAGAGCTGGTTTTTTATGGTACCATCGAGCTGGTCTGATGATGGAGTTCGAAGGTGGGAGCGGAAACCCTAGGATGCTAGCTAGTAAACCCGTCGAATTTGGGCTACTATTCGTTGTGACAAGCCCTTTGGGAATATGGTACCATCGAGCTGATCTGATGATGGAGTGCAAAGATCGAAGGTGGGAGCTGGAACCCAGGGATTTTATTTATTTATTCGTATGACATCTCCGAGTAGGAACGTCACAGGCATATATCCAAATTTCTCAACCAGTGATGGCGTCATTTGTTAAGGTGATGAAGTCATCAGGGTCTCCAGGGTAAGCCCGAAGGGGGCATTCTTGAACCCAGGGATGCTTACTAGTAAACCCATCGAGTTAGGCTCATTAGAATCGTTGTGATGAGACCTTTTAATTTCACCTGATGATGAGACCTGGTGATGAAACTGGAAGACTGGTTTTATGCGGGGGTTCTTAATGCTAAAGTTATTTAGATGTTTGATTGCATGTTTTGCAAAATTCCTGTTGAATTTCGTAATTTTGCCAAAACTACTCAAAAGACGCTAAAACCTCTTCTTCTCTCATTTTTCGGTGAATGACAGGAGCATTTAAGCATTACTTAAGCTAAACAGGGGTTTGTTCTGCTCTGCTACTGGAGACTGACAATTATCTTCCAATATCTATCTCGTTTTTCGCCAAACTGTAGAGAACCATTAATAATTTACCAGCCAAAAATCAATTTCGCGTCCTCCGAAATCATTTATCAAAATAAATAATTACACGCCGCCCTAAGATATCCACGTCAATTATTTTTTGCAGCGCATTGTTTTTTAGCGAGGATCCCTTGTGAGGGTCACGACCACGACTTAATCGCCGATTAACTTAATTGTAATTCCATCAAACCCTGGCTCGTGATGATCGACGATGCTGTCAGAATTCATTACCCATCTTCATGCGAACACAATACGGTAATAATTATTTATTCTAAATAATCTATCTACACAGATCTGTGATTACTGATTATTATTGATCTGATCTTTTTATGCAACTAGGTAGTATCCTGTTCTATTGACTTCATACAGTTGCTAGCCAGCTTAGCCATAGAAGGACCTCAAGGCACTCCAGTGACAGTCGCATAATTTGGACTTAAAGTCTTAGGAAATGTAGACGGTATATACGTGATATAAAACATAAACAAACATTTACATACAGGCACATACATTGCTTCTGGCCCCACACTAGGTTACCCAGTGTCGTGGGAACCAGAAACAGCGACATCACAAACATGGAAACATCCAAGACCTGGGGTTTTTTTTGTCCCCAGCCAGGATTCGAACCCGGGACCTCTCGCATGGTAGGCAGATGCGCAACCGCTGAGCCACTGAGGCCGTCAGCTATATATTCATAATTCGGTCGATATATATTGCTATTTTCTAACATAATTATTCTGAAATGATATTCTACTATGTATTTGCTTAGGTTAGCTTAAAAATAAACTGAGTGATGACTAATTAACTAAAATAGTTTTATCGTCAAACAAAGGATGGATAGCGTGATTAATTTGCTGTTTAATTTCCAGATATAACCGTAAGATGATGTGATCAGTCGGCAACAAATGCCATTAGTAAATCAACCTGCTTAGCATAAACTAAGAGGCGATTATAGAAGACCCATATAACATTATTAACATTAGATAACTGTATTTGACATTTCAAGTACCTGCGAGTTGTCAAATGTCTCAATTAAACGCTATCTGAGGAGTGAAAGATCGCCCCTAACACATTTATCAAAAATAACCTTCGAAAAAATAAGTTGGACAATCTACAGAAATATAAATTTTTGAAGAATATAATTCAAACAAAATGTCCCGGACCGCTTTATTCAATGCATCTTACACAATCCCATCACAATTTGTTTCTGTGTCGAGATGAATAGTCACTGAAAACCAGAAAAGTCCTGAAACTGGAAGAGTAGATATTTAAACTGGTGATAGTATAGCGCTTTTAGCATATAGTATTTAACTATCTTTCTAGATAGGTTAGAGTAGAGTAAAGACCTATCTATACTCCGTACTCGATCATATCCAAGACAAGAACTACGAAATTATTTATTTTAGTTGCGCCTTACAGCACCGAGAAGCAATGAGCAACGGATACGCAACTTTTAACAGTATTTTCGAGGTGCCATCTACATTTCAACTAAAAGCCCTTACCACTTGAATACACTTGGTTGGGAGTTTGGGCCATTAAAATACCATAACATAGCGTCACGCCTTTTCCCATACGACGTGGCAGAGGCACAACTGTGCCCCCTTTTAGCCAGTGATCAATACTCCATTTTGCGTGACAGCGGGGCTAGCTAATGAAGGTTTCCTCGCTGGCCATTCAATGTGCTCTATTTAAGTTTACCTGCATTATCATTGTTTTCACTTCCGAACGGGCGGTAGTACACAAAAATATTAATATTGTATTGACGTTGACTAAGCAATCTGTATGATTTTATGGTCAATAAAAAATAATACTTTGACTTTGACTTTCACTTTTAATTTCAGTCAAATTTAATTGCAGCAATATCAAGTAGTAAACTACCTCCAGAATACTCCGTAGGATATACATACGGAACAACAGAAAAGTGTAGTCTATAGCTGTAGTATCAGGTAGGTACTTAGGTACCAATCGGATTGATAAAAAAATTAAGTTGAATGTTGGTTAGAATAAATTCCCCGAGAACAAGAGCTCATTTGACAACACTTTTATACTGCATCATAAACAGGGTATAAACAGAAAGATTGAGATTTTAGGTTTTGTTTATTTTAGAAAGGTTGAGTCTCTTTCTCTTCTAAAGGTTATTTAGAGACATCATTCTCTACAATTTATCTAACAATTTATCTATAACTTTTACTATGAAAGGAACCGATCTTTGACACCACCATACATTTGGTTCCGGGCAGTTAGTTGTTTTGTATGGAGAAAAATACAATTGTACATATACCTTAGGAAGCCCAGTTTCTCTATTGTTACAATAATAACAGCTGTTACGTGCCAGACATCGATAAATTACTAGATAAATTTACGTCTAGAACAAAAACAAATAAAAACTCTTAATAAAAACTTAATTTATTCACTCGTAATCACTTATTTATCACTAGGTCCTTGTTGCTTTGCGCTAAGCGTCCGCTGACGTCACCAATGATTGTGGATCACAAACGGTTAGAGTTCAGAAAGTTCAAAACCTTCATTATGTCTTCCTGTTTTCATCACTTCTTTCCGTATCTGTGGACAATTAATATTATCAAAATCAAACTTAATCAGCCGTAAGATGCAGGTTCGAATCCCGGTGCTAACATGTACCAATGAGATAAATCATGTAAGTTATACGTTTGTTTTAACGGTGATGGAAAACATTGTGAGGAAACCTTCATTACTCCATAGCTTCGGCGATGGGCACGCAAAATGGAGTATGGAATCACTGGCTAAAAGTGGGCACCTGTTGTGCCTCTGCTACTGACTGGTGGCAGTTTAAAGAACCATGTTTGTAAAAAAATGGGTGCAGGTGCATAAGAAAATAAATTTTGGAATGTTTGTTTAAAGTAGGTACTTGGCGTTATACCAAAGGGCGAAAGTGCTTGGGGTACTATAAAGATCCTACTATTGGAAATGCCGATTCGAATGAAGGTCGATATAAGTAATACCGATTATCTGAAACTCACCCTCCGGAAGAAGACTGAGACGAGGCAGAAGCAGAGGCAGTGGCCGTGGCGGTGACCGTGCTGCCACTACTCCCGTGACCCTGCTGGCCACCTCCCCCGCACCCCCCACCGCAAGGCTGCTGCTGTCCATAGTTTCCGCCCCCATAGTTTCCGCCTCCATGGTTTCCGCCGTAACTTTCGCCGCCATAGTTTCCGCCCTCGTAGTTTCCGCCGTAGCCACCGCCACCGCCATAGCCGCCGCCATAGCCGCCGCCGTAACCACCACCACCGCTGTAGCCGCCGCCGCCGTACCCCTGATGTCCTGGAAAGATAAGCAACGCATACGAAATTACATGACATGCATCAGAACATATTCTGAAAAGCCCTTTGATATGAAGACGAAAGAAGCTAGTGCTCATAATCCTAATTTTATTTATTTGAAACCACCCTCTGTAGAGTCAAATTATTCCAGGAAATAGGTTTGTTATCCTCCTATAGCTAGATGAAAATTATGAACAAATCTTATTCTATACGGAAATTCAACTCGCAATTACTATAAGATGGTCGACTCATCAACCATTACTTGTTCACCTTGGTTCTGATATTGGAGTTCCTTACTCGATTAGGTACTAGAAGTACAGGATGCATAGTTGAATTAAGACCATTTATTTTGATAAAATTTCTTTCCTATAAGCCTACGTCTTAAGGAGTGTTAGGTAGAAATATATCATACCAGTCTCCTTTACAACTTTGACGACGACGACCTGCGGAGCCTGCTGTTGGTATCCCCCACCATAGCCACCGCCGTAGCTTTGGTGGCCACCGCTATAACCACCGCCGTAGCTGTGGTGGCCACCGCCATAGCCTCCCTCGTAGCCACCATGGTCGTAGCCACCGCCACCACCGCCAATGCCGATTGAGAAGAATTTCTTGCCGAAGAGATGCCTCTTCTGTCTGTTTTGGACTGGCGCAGGTTGGTCTTCCAGTTTCTGAAATAAAAGCAACAGTTGTTATTTAGTCAGTTTGTATCGTATATTAGTGAGATGCAGGTTCGAATCGGTGCTAAATATTCTTGTCATCGCGAAGAAACCTTCATATTTCTGTAGTTGTGACGATGAGTTAGCTCTCTGTCACGCAAAAGTAGACATTTGAATATCTGGATAAAAGTTGCGCATTGTTTGGTATAAAACATTAGGTACAAAATATGATAGAAATAGATTGGGATAACGCGAAGTTTATTTAGCCCTAAAGCAGCTGTCACCTTTCTCTCTCATCCTGTCTTACACTATGCAAGAGATCACAGCTCGCTCGAAGCCATAAAAACTTGGCACACACACACAGCGAACATAACCAAGATAAGAAGTTTTTTGCCTCTAATTCAAAATTAGGCCCCAATATTATTCACGCGTATTAAATTCTGTGTTAGGACTCTTAACCTGTTTAGTCTGAGAAGTTTAAAAGTCTAACGCGTCATCGCTCGTTATGGAAATCTACTGGTATTTTATCGTGAGTTGAGTTTTAAAAGGTGGATATCACCACTTTGGGATCAGTTGCTGAGAAGGTAGCTTAGATGAAGGCGTGATTTTATAAAGTGTAGTATGTCTTTATGGAAGAGAACACAAAATTCTCGAAGTATTTGTAGTATTTAGTTGGTCGAATCAAGTCAAATAGGCTCCTGCCTCAACAAAATGAACACTGCTGCTATTTCTATTCAGCTACGTTACACTATACTGCAGATGAACCGGTTGTATAAAACCTAATACTTTTTAAGCTACGTCATGCACCATCATGATTTTACAATACCGCGTTATTGCCGCAGATAGGAAGAATTTAATTAAGTTTTGTGACGAACTAGTATCCGTAGAAAAAAGTATGCATAAATGCAGCTGCACAAAATTACTATACCTAGTTAGCTATGTGGGTGACAATCTGTGCCTTTACGTCGCCAAATAGGTAGCAGCGTAAAGATGAGGCACGTCATGTTACCAAAAATCCAAAAGAGTTAGCGGCGATGGGATTGCCCTCTGTCACGCTAAATGGAATATTGGATAACTAGATATTGGCTAAACGTAGACACAACTCTGCCACTCCGCGTGGAAAAGGCTTGACGCCATGCTGTTAAATATTAGAATTTACAAAATTGTAGAATTCAACTTGTTATATATTCTGGGAAAAATGGTAGCATATTTATGTTTGAACTAACCGTTACATAAACCGGTTCAGGATTAGGATTCACTTCAGGCTCAAACCGAGCCTGCTTCAGCGGATGCTCCGGGGCCAGCAGAAGCAGGATCGGGAACTGCCTCGCCCTGTCCTTCACTTGCGCCCGCGCATCCCTCGGTGGAGCCAGAACTGGGGCCACCAGCACAACCCGGTCCCCGTCCAACTTGTTGTCCGTCACGGTGGCCCCACACACAGCCGCCAACACCAAAAGCAACAGTACCCTTCCCATGGTGAACAATTCACTGGCGCAGGATCCACCGCGACCAACCTATTTATACGGTCTCGGGTTTTTCCTAGTACGAGTAGCACATCAATAACATCACCAACGGCTATACCAGTTCGGTGAATACAGGATTCCCACGTGACGTGAAGAGTATCGATTTGTGACGGTGACGATTTTATTGCGATCTTTAAATGACAGAAATATGAAACAAAGAGGATTTGAGTTTAGTCGTCTTGGTAGCAAGTTGCAGCGTGCGTGGTTTACACCGCCCATCAATTTGCGGAGTCAAGGCACGTATCGTAATGCTTTAAACCGGATACAAGACGATATGGGGTTTTTTCTCCTGCTAGTTATCGTGAAATTAAAGGCTTGTAACCAACCAGTTTAACATCTGTAGACTTTTTGTAAACTTGAAATAATAAACCGGCCATCTCTATGGAATGCTGACTTACAAGGGCAATGTTTTATCCAAATTATCGTTGAATTGAAAGCCTCGTGAAAGTTTTGGATGTAAAATCTAGGGTATTTTTACAATTCTTTAAGCCCTCTAACAAAGCCGCTTGCCAATTGCTGGCGGGTGGTGCGGTGGTAGATAGTACTAACCAGTACACCAACACTAAACCGCGGGTACAATCACCAGACCAGCGGCTTTTGGTGTGTGGAGACTGGAGAGCTTCAAGTGTATTGTAATGGTCCAGAGGGTGGATAGTCATGTCGAGGGTAAAAATACAAACGACCACTCAAAGATTCATTCAAATATAAATAATTTCTCGCTCAGAAAATAACAACGCGAGTGTGACATATTTTATAGCAAGCGATTTGATAGCGAGGCGATGTGTCGCCGCGATTCCACCCTCGATTACCATGCCGGGCGTCGAGGGTGGTAATTGCGGCGAGCTCGCTACGCTTTCAAATCGCTCGTAAATCGCCAGTGTGATAGCACCCTAATAGAGGCACTACACCTAATAGAGGCATTTGAGCAAACCTGATCAGACAGTCTGGATTCAGCATTCAGCCAAATGGAACGAAAACTATAAATATCACAGACCTAGAATATCCGCTATCGTGGTTGTAATTATTATAACTGCCACGATTCCTTGAACCACGATGCAAAAATGCAAGAATCTCGGGGGAAAACATTATTTCTGAGTTATATCTATCTGAGTGTCTTCCAAACCAATGTTATAAAAGGTTCTAAGTGCGAATTCCCTCTACGACGACAAGACAGATAGTCGTTCCGTTTGGGGGATTGGGAAATGGGTGTGTTCCCATACTTCCGGTACGATTAAAAATTAAAATAAAGATTAATAAACTTCCGCGATTTTTGTACGGCTTTTATGGCGGTCGTCCAACGATTACTTTAATCGTGTCGTCATATTGGGAATGCGCTACAACGGTGAAAACATCGTGAAACCTTTACATTATAACAACTAAATGAAGGGTCATGTCATAGCTATTTATTTATCACAACTA
This sequence comes from Argyresthia albistria, assembly GCA_963457715.1. Classification (NCBI taxonomy): domain Eukaryota; kingdom Metazoa; phylum Arthropoda; class Insecta; order Lepidoptera; family Argyresthiidae; genus Argyresthia; species Argyresthia albistria. Next base: position 3,588,387 of record OY735252.1, on the reverse strand, counting down.
GGTAGGTTACAACTATACTTAGTTCACGTAATTTTGCTTGCCTCTTCTCTACAATGCTGCTGCAATTTCTGTGGCAATGCCTCATAGGTACGCAAACTGTAAGGGAAAGGTGAGATGATATTGTTTGTGTTGTGATCGTTATAATATTATTACATCATTCATGCTCAGTAAGTAGGATTTACTGCTGCGAAAAGAGGCCGTGTAAGTTGGCATTTGCAACAAACTGCATTGTTTAGAACATTTCAGTTTCAAATCACTTAACGACAAACAATACTTGATAGTAGGTACGTCATGGTTTTATTATGTAGGTACCCACTGTGATTGATAGTGGGTGCGTAATTGTTGGTTCATCATTCTGGACAACTTTCACTATGAAACCGATTTGATCAGAGCAACTTTATGTTTCACTTCTCCAAACAAATCAGCTAATCGCCCGGCACGAGACGTATAAATGTTTTATTTACAACATGTATTTTATTTACCTCGCATGAATGATGTAAAGCAGAATGCTTATCTCGGGTTGTAAGTAACTATTTCCCTCGAACGATATTTGCTCTCGCTCGATTCGCTCGCTCTGGCGTCTAAATAGGTATCTCAGGTACACTCGATCCGTTAGCACCCTGCGCCATATTGAATCTTGTTCCGAAATAGCTCACTTACGCCTCTTGTGTAACAATCTACTATTTTCACTAACAGGCCCTTGTATACTAGGGTCTAGCATGAAGGTACGTGTTATTCTCGGATCATTACATGCCACAGCTTATAGCTTTCCAACGATCTTGTGGCTCGCGGTAACAGGTGGAACTAACTTTGATAGATCACAGGTTTGATGCGTTTACAGAGCCACCAACTTAGCTGTTCAGGTGGGAAAAATTGGTACTACGGACTTGTCATCCGCCATCAAAGAGAATACATGCTTTACTATGTCCGCTATTAAGAAGACTACTATGAGACTAGCGACTGCTATCAACTGAACAGCTAAGTTGGTGGCACTGTAGCTACGTAGACCTAGTGCCCCCTGTAAACGTCACTCAAGGGTCAAAATATCGTTGGAAGACGGAACTAAGAAAAGGTTTTTCTAGAAGGTTTTCTACAAAATCCAACAAAGGGCTCTGAACTACAAAAGTTTTTTGCAGTAGTTTAGTACTGAATGAAGGTTTTGGGATGGGATGGAATGAATATATGACTCTGTGGAGATTGAAGGCTTTCTTGCTCGTTCTTGGATCTTTGTAACATTGACAAAGGCCGTAAAACCTAATCCAAAAAAAATATTGTAACATTGAGTCTGTTTATAAAGCCCGTTAGTCTTGAGAACCGTACTCAAAAATGTAATATTTATTTGCTCGAGTTGGCTTGGGGGCGCTACCGCGCCCCCAGATTGATAACCTAATAGTGGGAAGAAACTGTCTCTCAAGACACAACTCACGCTAATTTGAGGGACAGGGCATTTCATCTATGATATGTAGATACATTTGCTTGCAAATGAACGAAATTTTTACTTTTTTACTTTACTTTACTTCAATATTTTTTTAAGAAAACCGTCCATACTATGCGTCGGGAGATGGTAAGTATAACTTTATCCCAAATTTAATGAACTCATAGTTACATATCTATATGAAACTAACAAGCAAATTCACTTGGTCGGGTCATATGCGTTTGTTGACAAAAATTACAGCTGCTGCTGATGGCTATATCATAAAAATATAGCCTATATGACATATGTGTCTTACTTCAGTATCCTTCGAAAGAGTCGCTCTAAACACATTTACATTCCTTCCTACACACAAATACTTTTTAGTTTAAAAGTCACGTGTTTCTTCGTATTCCTTATTTGTGACGTTCCATAGGTGAATGTTCCTTAAGGTCGGTATGGATTTTAGTATACCCTGATACTGTAGCTGATAAGCTATCGATATCATACAGAATTGGGATCAGAAATTACAGAGATAAAGCATTTTGAAAGTTTTGAGTATAATTAAAAAAAAAAAACAAAACAAAACATCTATATAAATATAACTTATATATTTTTATAACTTTATATATTTTTATTTTATGTAATATTCATGTACTTCTTTATGTAGTATATTCAGTTGATTATTATGATTTATTTATGTTTTATTTTTCTCTTACCTGAGCACATAGGCCTACCTGTTCTGTATTTTATTTTTCTCTGTCCATCCTGGGTTTGTTGGAAGAGATCTCTCTTTAGAGATAAGCTTACCTTTGTAAATAACTTCTCTGTATTTTATGTTTTTTGTCTTTTATGTGCAATAAATATATACGATATACGATAACTTTTAGATAGGTACACATATTTTTTTATTGAATTGTGTATTATAACAACTGTCAAAACAAAACATACACATTATTTTTAATGATAACAGTCATAGGTTGAATCAATAACATTTTTTACTATATTACTCGTCTAGATATAGAACAATGTAATTGCGTCATCGAAGACTCACACATAGATCATAAAAATTACGGTTAAATCGTGGACAAATTCAAGTGATTGTTAAGTAATCTTCTAAGTTTTCCTGTTTGGTTTATCGTTTCTTTCCATACCTGTGAACAAATTACATAATTATCATCAGAATGTAATTACTATACACTAGCGACCCTCCCCGGCTTCGCACGGATGCAATGCACGGTGCACTGTATTATGCATGTATTATGCATATAAATCGTCTTCTTGAATCACTCTATCTATTAAAAAAAACCGCATCAAAATCCGTTGGGTAGTTTTGAAGATCTAAGCATACATAGGGACAGACAGCGGGAAGCGACTTTGTTTTATACTGTGTAGTGATTTTCTGCTTACTCATAGAGCTGTAGCGATCAAAGGTCATAGCCCTAGAAAATAGATCCTCATATCTGCACTAATCTTAGGGAATAAAACGAGTGATTAAATAAATAGCTTAATTAACAAATGACCATCATTGAGCGAAAGTTGGGTTAAGTACCTGAAATGAGCAGAAAAAGCTGAATTTCGCAAAAAAAAATCTGAATGAGGGAAATAGGTGACTTATTGCCATAATCATATTCATTGAGGTATGGTCTTGTCCATATGAGTAAGGTATCTACATAGCAGTTAGTATATAAATGTGCCTAAACTACGACGTACTATTTTCTACACGTGGCATCGAAAAGTTTGAAACAAAACTATAATAGGTACCCGGAATTAGCAGTGGCAGTGGCTGAAGCAGTGGCCGTGGCTGAGGACTGACTGTAGCCACCGCCCCCACAGCTATAGCATGGCTGCTGCTGATATCCTTGTCCGCCCCCGTGACCTCCGCCATATCCCCCGCCGTGACCGTAACCTTGCCCTGTGAAAAAAAAAAACTTTTTTTAGAATTTTTGGAATTTATGTGTCGTGGTATATATATGTCGTAGCCATATCGTCGAGGCATAAGCCATTTCTGGCCATTCATGATGTGGCTGGTTTTAATGAAAACTTGTCTTTTTAAAAGCATTTTTATTTAGCAAGCTATGTTTTTTTTTGTGTTATACATGTAAAACTAGCACGAGACTATCTTCAGTCTTCACCGCAGTGTTTCCCCTAAAAGATTTCATCGTTTTATGATATTTGACGGTTGGCCATTTCATGATATGGCCAATTTGACGAAATGGCTACGACATATACTATAATAAATCCAAGTAAATAGGCTGACTTTTGTTTACTTAATAATACTATTTATCAAATCAACGTTAAAGATAGCAAAGATAGAATTTCATGACATACAGTTATGGGTCGAGTACATTGTTAGCAAACCAATAGAAGAATTGAAAAATAAAAGTTTCAAACCTTTTGTAACTTGTACGATGTAGACCTGCGCAGGCTGCTGGTAATACTGATACTGGTAGCCTCCTCCATACTTCTTCTTGTGATGTCTCTTCTGCCGGTTCAAATCCGGAGCAGGCTGATCCTCGAGTTTCTGGGAGGATCAATAAAAAAACCGTCACGAAAAATATCAATATAAATGTTTTTGAACAACATAAATAAATACAAATACAAAATACAAAAAGGTTTATTTTGTTCTCTCACATAGTTTTACAGGTGAAACTTAACTTAGGTGCTATGTGTTTTGTCATATCTATGTGAGAGACTGGTATCCGTACTAGGAGGTCCTGTTTGACAGATTACCAGCCTCTCCCGACGCTGAACCGGAGTAATCAAGGTACCCAAGGTAGGTGCAATTTAATTAACAGATAGGTAAGAGAGTGATAAGGTGTGGAGTGTCAGAGATTGCAAGTGTGAATACACCACACCAAGATCCAAGATCACCGCTCTCAGATTTGAGATTTGTCTCGCAATTTTGCGTTATCAAATGTGTGATCTTCACTCGCTTGATAACGCTCTCAGGAGAAGGGGTTTCAAAACAACCACCATTTTGAAAACCTTTTGAAAACAAACAATGACATTATTTACACTAATTGCTTCAGGGTCCAGATGTACCAACTGCACTGGTTCTTCTGGTGCCATCAAGGCCTGCACCATTACGTCACCCTCATTTGTTTTCTCAGCTGTCGGGGCACCGGCACAGGCCACAGCCAGGAACAGAAGACACAATACACTTGCTCCTTCCATGATCTTTGTTTGGTATACTAACAAGAACAAACTGCTTACAACCTATTTATACCAGTTTTTCCTTTGATCCGTACGGGTATTACCGACGAGCATGTGAGTCCGGTGGATAAACATCAAGATGAAAAAAATGTTTCAATGTGAGTTCAGTGACGATGTAATTAATATGTGGGGTCATTAAAAGTATAGTTCGTTCAGTATAATCTGGCGTGTTACCACTTGAACTTACACAATAGGGGTAATTAACTAAGCACTCATAGAGTCCATTCATTTTTAACGGGGCCGTTTCAGCCATATATGTTTTGTTGTAAGCCAACCAGTGTTGATAATTTTGAATCTTCAGTAATTTAAAAACATATAAAGGGGTGTACAAGCCGAAAGAGGGTTGTTAGGGACATCATTCTAAACAACTTTCACTATGGGATCGACTTGATCAGAGCAACTTTATTTTATCAACTTAGTACATTTTGGGCCTAATAAGTAGTTCATCCAAGGACGAAACATAACTAAAGACGTAAGTAGTATTTCCACCGAAAATATATCAAAAACGTTTGTAACACCGCCTGCCGCACGTGTTTTGCACGTGTTTACAAAAAAAAACACCCGCCACTACTAATCCTATGTTATGCTAATGACGGTCTCAAGTGGTAAGACACAATACTGAACGCACTATACCTATCGGTTTGTCTGGAAACAAATATCTTCACGCTACCGGGGCGACGACGGGGTAGCCTGGGCGCACCTGCGCTCTTGCTATTTTTTGTGAGAAAAAATTAATATATTTTTTATGCATCTGTTTAGTTTATTAAATAAATTAATTAATTAATCAATCTCCCTATCTAAACTGGGTTTGCTGCAAGAGATCGCTTATTATAGACGAGCTCGCCTTTGTGCAATATTTTATGTTCTATCGTGAGCGTGACGCAATGTTTGTTGTTGTTATGTAAAATTGCAAATAGTACCTAAACCACAAATCGTGACGAACGTCAACCAAGATATGCGTGAACCATCATCTATGATATCTTTTGAACCGGATGCATGGCTCAATTAGATATATTTTGTCTCCTCTGCAGATACTTAGTCAGTAGATAATAATAAACCAATCTGACGGGTTTCACAACGAATGACGGTTTCGCTTCTTGAGATAGCTCTTTGTTTGCAAATTAAATAATATTTTTGGAATGTGTAAAAAACACACTCACAAAGAATCCATCGGCCGGTTCTGCAAGTCACAAAAGCTGAGATGGGCGGGACACCCGGAGAGAATGGATGACACCAGAGCAGTCAAAATCATTTTCAATTGGACCCCGCAACAGAAAAGACCCCATGGAAGACCCAGGAAGGTGCATGGAGAGATTGTCTGGAGGAGGATCTGAAGAGGCATTGCCAAGAAAACATCTAGGCTTCCTTTCCTAGGCCAGTGACAGAGAGAAATGGAAGCAGGTCTTGGAGGAGGCCAAGACCCACAAAGGGATGTAGAGCCGACGGAAGTAAGTAAGTAATAAACACAGCATCTCTTGTCAAGGCCATAGGACTTGTGTTTTTTACCTGTTGATATGTTCGTATGTTTTGATTTAATTAATGTTTTAATGGCGTGACGCACGTTGTGGTTGTTATTGTAGCATCATTGTGTCTTTGAAAATTCACCAGACTCTTATCTTTTTTTTAGGATGTGAAGATAGGATTCGGGTATCGCCCAGAGCTATGTTGCCATGCCAATGCACTGATCTTTGTGATGCATCAACAATAGTTAATAAGTAATGTTAGTCGGATAAACCCCGTACCACGGACATTGGACAATTAGTCGCATTACCATAATTAACAACCACGATTCTTCGTATCATGCATTGATCATCATGGTGCAGAATGCCGCCTCTAGGGGAAAAACATATTTCTGTGAATTTAATTCCTCTGAGCATACGAATTATGCGATGTAATGAGACACCCACACGCACACACAACACACACAAACACACATACACACATAACACACCTTTATTTGTTAATATTCAAAATAATTAAAAATGTTTAACCTATTAACTGTACGCTAGAATCCTAAGAGAAGTTGCGAGTCATTCCCAACACAAGTATTCTAATTACTTACTGGGAAGTCTTGTTATGGGTTTTGTAACAGTTTTTATGAAATAAAACAACTTTCATTATTTATTTTTTATTTATTAATGAGATTAGTATTCCATAACCCATCCTTGAAGTATAGAATTTCATAAAATAAGTCCGAAGACTTCAGATAGTTTTATTTATGTATTTATTTAGGTTCACCAACAGATGATACATGTTTCCATAGTTAGGTTAGTTAACACGAATCTAAAACCAATCTTTGAACGTCTTATGGCAGATCATATTGGTACACTTGCCTATTTTATTACAACCAAGCAACATCAAACAATAAATATTTATCTATATTTTATCTTTGCATGGCAAACCATGCAATAACTTCTGATAAAACAGAAAAAGTAAGATAGCGCTTTTACAAATCATAATTATCATAATATAGTATAGGTTCTCTCAATATAATAACTCCTTGGTTCAATCAATATAATAATATTGGATGATTTCCTTACAAGAACCATAAGGTACATATCCTGTACCTGTTCACTGAGTCCATTAATATATTTAAAGGACTCTTTCTTAATTACACATTATATTATAGGACTCTTTCTTAATTTAACAGGTCTCAAACCTTTTTTTGAATCCTGTGACAAAAATACTATCGTGTACCAAAATACGTAACTAATAAGTTTTATGGGTTACAATTAGTGCAAAAGTAAGTACAAAAATCAACATCACACATTCAATAAAAAAACCATAAATACTTTAATATTATACCCTAGTATCTCAGTCAATATAACATCCTACATAACATAATCACGCCTTTCGGTAGTGGATCAAAGTGATTTTGACAGTCGAGTTATACACGTTTTTGCCGAAAAACAAATAGTGTTGTGCCAAAAAATATCGAGAGCATTCGTTCAGTGAAGGATTGTAGGTTTACTCTATTGTCGAAATTATTTCCAAAGCCTTAATAGATGCTACAATATCATTGCTTTGTAAATATCATTGTTTACTATTTCTGTATTTCAGTAACATTCTATTTGAGTTGGGTATTTCAGTGACGATTAATTTGAGGCACCTTCAAAGCTGACTGTGAATACCGCCTTCTTCGTTTTTCGGAATACTTCCCGCTTTTCAGCTTCTGAAACCATAATAATATAATTGAAACAAAAAGTAAACTTTAGAAAAAACCGACTTCCACAAACCCTATTTGATTAGATTGAGTTTAATACTAACTGTAACCCCTTATCCCCCCCCCTTGAGGAATTAATTTTGTCAAATCCTATATCAGTGCTACCCAACGCGACTAAGGAACCCCTGTACAAAGTTTCATGGCTCTAGGTCTGCCTATAATATTTGAAGAGTTCTCTCGATTTCTCCAGGATCCCCTCATCAGATCCTGACCTGGTGTCAATGGGACCACCCTTGAGGTATTACCTATACGCCGAAAAAAGATTTGTTCAAATCGGTTCATAATTGGCGGAGTTATCGCGTAACCTCCTCCTTTTTTTGAAGTCGGTTGAAAAGTACTGTTATGTTAATATTTTAATGAACTAAATAAGTTATTTTTTTAAACATAACTATGATTTCGAATTAATTGACTTCAACACTGTAGGTACCCCGTTACACCTAGTAATAACTCGGAGGAATCAATAGTCTGAGAGTAATAATATGCAGCTTTTCAACGATCTATCTTTTGGCGTGCGGTGACAGGTGGAACTGACGCTTTTTGAAAGATTTTTGTCTTTATGTCTAGGATATAAGTAAATTTTAGAATGCATATTATATAATTATGTATGCAACCTTTTAAATTTATTGTTGTACACATGGGTCTACCCCCGCTCAGATCAACCTCTCTCATCAAAACTTGGTTTGCTGGAAGAGATCTCTTTTTAGAGATAAGCTCGCCATTGTACACTTTTTATTTCCTACCGTGCTTTGTTACCTTTTTTGTGTGCAATAAAGAAATTATGAAATTATGAATTCATTGCATTAGGTTGCGTAGAAGTGACGCCCCCCTGTAAACGTCACTCACACGATATAAGATCGTTGGAAGATTATACCCACATATGACGTACCTACACGTCTGCCTGTGTGACGTCATGATTACCTTCTATTATTTAATCTCACACGCTATTGATTCTATTATACAGGGTGAAATTAAATTAGCTGACCATATTTTGAGGAATGATAGTACCCATCATTGTGAACAACTTTCCATATGAAAAATATGGTCGCAAATGAAAATCATTTTCCGTCCCCCAGTACATTGCCCCGATCAGCTGATTTCAAGTTACTATGGGAGACCCAAAATTTTTTGTCGTTTGCGACCATATGTTCCTCGGGGAAAATTCTTCATAATGATACTATCATTCCCCGATATATGGTCAGCTAATTAAATGTCACCCTGTATGTATATTTTATTATCAGCATCATAAAAATATGAACTGACTAGAAATGGTACTTACTTTTACATAAATAGGTTGTGGGTCTCCTTTCCCCGGTTTAGCTTCAGGTTCAGGAATTCCTGGTGGTTTCTGATCAGGTGCCAGCACCATCAGCAGTGGGAAGTCCTTGGCCCGCCCATCCTCCGCCCGCCCATAGCGTTGGGCGGCTAATACTGGAGACACCAACACCACCCTCTCAGCATCACAGTCAGGGATGATAAAATAGATAATTAAACTAATTAGACACGTCCGCACAGCTAGTCTCATGGTGGTAGTTTGAAAAATGTGGCTGGAAGCGCAACACGATGTCTTATTTATAATGTGTATTTTCAACAACATCACGATTCTGTGAGATTGATCGCCCTTCGTATGTAAATATGATATTTCATCTTTGAATTACATTAACTTGATTGAGATGGGTACGAGCTATTCACCAGAATATGTGTTAAAAGGTCTGTATCTTCTTTCATTGTAGCTCGTAAAAAAATGCAAAAATCTAAGCACGAGAATGGTAATAATAAAGATACGTTTTTGCTGATAGCAAATCAGAGAACCGGTTTAAAATTTAGAGAAAAAATATATATTGACCTTTGAGATTCTGCTCTTCTAAGTATAAACATTTGAATACTTTAATTAGAATAAATGTAGAATTAGCGTCCACATTACTGGCTTGTGTGTTGATATAATAATGTATGTACATGTTCAATTCCGTATTTTTATTGGCTTACGGTCTTATATTCGGTATTGATATTTTTTTTGTGATCTAGAATGTTATATCGGGCTAAGCAAAACAAACCTGTACCTTTAAGATGTTTATTAAGAAAAATAAGTATATAGTTATTGGGTCACTCATTATTATAACGCTCCACTAGTTTATTTTAATACAGTTGATACCAATCATTAAATCCTAAAGACTCTTAAAAGTATTATCGCAAAGGTGTCAAGAATCGATTAATAGGTTTTTAATAAATTCTATAATGGAGGTAAAACATCTCAAGAAAGTCCCACAATCTTTATAGAAGTACCAGGTCGGAGGAGTAGCACTATTTGACTTGTACTGATGTCTTTTTTCGGAGTTAGCAAGTCGACCGCAAGTTTATTTGCACTGTCATCGGGGTTTTCGGTCATTTCCACGCTGTATGCCTTTGATAACAGTAGATTGATTAATGATGGCTCCAGCGTTTTTGCTAAAATTTGTGATTCAGTTGTTGACACGAACACTTCCGTTGCGCTGCTTGGGTTGTACGTTGGTTTTTCCGACTGTTTTAAATTACTTAGAACAAGTAGATGATACTTTGCAGGAAACTCTATAGTTGTCGCATTTTGTTTCACTATCTGTAAATTGTTAGGTGGACTGTCTGATTTAGATTCGCGGGCTACATTGTTCTCCCTTGATGGCATTAAGTCTATCAAAAGCCTTGGTTCAATTTTGTGTAGTCCTGGTGATTCTCCTTCAATTTGACTTACTGCGACTGTCGCCTGTTCAGAATCATTACTTAAGTTTTCATTTATATTAATTAGAGAACCATCGTGTTGCTCTTGTGTAGTTCTAAATCCAATATTTTCTGTTGAAAACATAGACGATGATTCTGAATCTTTTGTATGTTCTTTTACTCTTAGACTAACCAGTGGAACATTGTCATTTGTACCCGTGTTACGATTCACTGGCATCAATAATAAGTCTTGTGATGGCAAATAATCACTGGTTGCAAAATAATTCACTGGAAGTGGTTCTGTGGTAGTTTCAGTTGTTATAGTTTCTGTGGTAGTTTCTGCTGTTGTTATAGCTTCTGTAGCAGTTTCTATTGGATTTTCATATGTGCTGACAGTCTTAATATCATCTGTTATAGCTGCACTATTTATAATTTTTGCTTGTGTATTTACTTCCTCCTCATAAAAAGCATCCTCATTAGAAATGTCAGATGATTTAGTTATAGTTGGTATTAATTCAACAGAGTTTAATATCCCAATTTCTTGATAACTTGACTGAAGACTTGAAGTCTGTTTAGTTGAAACGTATGCTTTATTAGTGGTAGTTAAAACTGTTCTTTCAGTAGCAGCATGATTCAATCCAATTGTCGTTGTAGGTAACGGTTTTGCAAAAGTCCATATCGTATGTTCACTTAATTTAGGTTTATAGGTAGGTGGAGTGTATTTAACATGACCACGGTAATGCAATGATGGCAGAAATGGACGGATTGAACGAGATGTGAATTCAATAGGTGTTTGTGTTGCTTCTTTAATTGTATGTGAATTTTGTAAATTTGGTTTACTTGCAGGGTTCATTGAAGATATTACGTTATTTGTAGTCTTTATTACAGGTATTGGGTACGTAGAATACCTTAAAGCTTCCGACGTGTGTTCAGTTTCTTCAGGATCTGATGAGGGTAGAGACGGGAGTTTAGTAGGTATTGAACTTGATACAAACGAGGCTATTTTTTTTGTTGATGCAACAGATTCTATATACAAAATAGTTGCTGGAGTCATCGATTCCACCGTTTTCAGCTTTACTTCATTGGTTGTTGGCTGTGGATATTGTAAAGTTGAAACATATTCTATGCTTGCAGTGTTTACGATTGGAGGCACTAAATCATTCGCAGGCACATCTATTCTTGTAGTAGATATCGGCATATCAGTGGAAGACGTTGAGTCTTGCACCGTATGTTCAGTTACCTCAGAAATAGAAGTTGTCGAGGTAAATTCGATCGGTGATGATGGTAGAAACGGAAGTCTGGAAACAAATGCGGCTATTTCTTTTGTTGACAGAAGAGAATTTGAAGCTGAAAAAGTTGCTGGCGTAGTCATTTCCTCAGTTTTCCGTAGCGTTTTATTGATATTCTGTGGATCTTGTAAAATTATAACACTTTTACTTGCAGGGTTATTGATTGGAGGCAGTAAGTCCTTTGCAAGTACGTGAATTCTTGTAGTAGGTATCGGCATATCAGTGGAAGACATTGAAGCTTGCGTCGTATGTTCAGCTACTTTAGGGATAGAAATTGTTGAGGTAAATGTCAATGAAGGTTGAGAACCAAGTCTAGCAGTACTTGCTTTGATGGATTCTGCAGCTGAAACTGTTACTGGAGAAGTCAATTCATCAGTTTTATGTGTTTCTTCATTATTTGAGTATGAGTCTTCTTCCGCGTTCTTGATTGGAGACACCAAGTCTTTTACAAGCATATATATTCCTGTAGTAGATAATGGGCTATCAGTGAAAGATCTTAAGTATATCGTGGTATATTCAGTTTCTTCATAATCAGAAGTTGTTGGCATGAATCCCATATCCAATGGAAGTATTGCACTAGTAACAGATAAAGCCATTTCTTTTGTAGATTTAATAGGATTTTCAACTGAAACTGCAGTTGTCGATTCCACAGTTGCCTGTGTCGCTTCATTGGTCGACTGTGTATCCTGTAACGTTGGAATAACTGCTGTACTTGTCGTAGGTATAAGGGCTTCTTCTATTGGAGCAGGGTTTATGTTTGGAAGCACCAAGTCCGTTGGAGGCACAATTAGTTTTGTAGTAGGTATCACATTAGTGATTTTGGTGTCTTTCGTCTTAATTTCAGTTGCTTCATGAACTGAAGCTGTTGCGCTTAAACCGACCACATGACTGTGGGTAGGCACCGAGGATTGAGGTGTTGGTCTCGGAGGGAGTGAACTAGATACAGCCGAGATCTTTTCTCCAATTTGTGCAATCGTGTTAACAGGTATAAAAGACACTGGAGTGCCCACTCTGGTTTGTGTAGATACAGAAGAAGATTTATCTATTGGTGGTAGTAAATCCCGTGAAATCTCCGGTATTTGGTAGAATATCGGGGCTACAACAGCAATTTCATGATTAAAAGGCGGAAGCAGATCTCTCGAGGGCACTTCATTGTAAACACTTGACACTTCAAAAGATCCTAAGTTTTGATTGGTTGCAAGTAAATCAGGAAAAACTGGTTCGGGCACTGAGTTTTGTGGTTGTGATGTTGGTAACACTGGTTGATCCGATAAAGGGAATATTCTAAAACTATGCACTAAACATGCAAAAGTAAATAAACCAAAAGCAAATAAATATAACTTCATGTTTCGTGCGTCTTTGGTAATGCTCGTAACCTGTATGCTAGTAGTGTCAAGTGTGTGTATTGGTTTTTGGATGTAAATAAAATTGTTGCGAATAAAATTTCCATATTTTATGGCCTGGTTAACCCTGAACTCATACAGAAGATGCTTTGGTAAATCGATTGCATGCAACATCACATTGGAACGCTAGTAAATCTAAACTTGAGTAGTAATCACTCCCACGCTCATTGTATGCGACGTACAAGCATAACATTCGCAAGATATATATTCCGAAATATATCTTGGCAGAACGATTAAGGACGAAATCTGTCGTCATCAACATCAACAGGATAAGAGCAGGATCATATCCCTCCCTATATAGTCTGTGGGCGGATCATATCTCATCTAACTAACGCGTCTATGAAAACCATTAATTTCAGTACATTTTTTTATACTAATATGGAAGGCATAAAACACCACATAAAATATATTCTATTAATTAGAAATTCAAATTTAATTAATTAATTCAATTGGTATTATTCTGAAATAATTAAACAAAAAGTAAAACTTAAAAAAAAAACACTTTTACAAGCCCTAAATTAGATTGAGTTTAATTGTAACCCTCTGTCCCCCCCCCCCCCTTGGGGAATTAATTTACACGCATAGAGATTGTATTTGTACCTAGTATTGAGCAGTTCTGGTGGCTATATGTGGTCTTCATAATCTGTTCCGCATCACAATATTAAAATGCACGAGTTATTATGAAAAACACAATAATAGATAGATAGATAGATAGATAGATAAATCATTTATTCAAAGGACATGGTACACACACATAAATTAATAACAAAAAAATCAATTTAAATAGACGGCACATAATAGCACGCACTATGCAATTAACAGTAGGTACCTACAGCTGTGTGGTTATGTGACTGTACCACGGCAGTGAAATGGCCCTGACTCAGCAATGTCACAGACGAATCTGTGACGCTGGTATTCTGCCAGGGCCAAAGCGGACGCACAACAGTGGCTCAAGTACTTACACAATTTAATTTATATAAGTAATTACATAAGAAAAACAAAATTAAATAATGAAATTAGTTATGTTATTAATGGAATTGAAAATTGAAATAATTGGTATCAGAAATTTAATTGGAATTGAATTGGCAATAAAAAGAAAAAAAAATGTATTGTATTTATTATCTAACATATTGAAAATGGATTATAATGGTGATTAGCTTTAATTTAAATAGATATAATCAATAGTTCAATGTCAGAATGTAGGAAGTCGTAAAATCTTTCCTTTTAGTTGCGTACCGTCACCTCAGCCTTCTGCTGGAGAATTAATTTATTTCTATAAGCATTTTTAAAACCAGCTTTACTAGCTTTACTAATCACTATAGGTCTGCCTATAATATCTGAAGAGTTCCCTCGATTCTCCAGGACACCATCATCAGATCCTGACCTGGTGTCAATGGGAACAATTGGAAGGTAAACCCTTTCAAACAAAAATATTAATTTCCAAATCGGTCCATCCGTCTAGTTGCAATCGAGGCACGTATATGTATATAAAAAAATATCCCGACGAATTGTAAACCTCCCTTTTGTGAAGTTGGTTAAAAAATGCAAAGGCTTATATGAGCTTTTTAGGATTCCTTAGAGAAACAAGGAACCTTATAGTTTCGTCAAGTCTGTCTGTCCGTCTAGGTCTGTCCGTCCGTATGTCACAGCAACTTTATCCCGAACTATTAGGACTACACAGTTGCAACTTGGTGGTAGATGTATCCTGTAAACCGCTTTACGATTTTTATACAAAAATTTAAATAATAAAAAGTTAAGGGGGGCTCTCCATACATTGAACTGAAACCATTTTTTTTCGTCAAACCTACATGTGTAGGGTGTCTATAGATAGTTATTTAAAAATGACATTGATGTTCTTGAAATGTAACAGTGTTATCAGTGTTAACAGTGGCAATCATAGGAACTTGAATAATAAGAGTTATATATGTTATTTTCACATTCCGATTAAATCCTGATAATATGGTTTAAATTAAAATATACATAAATATGCTACATAATGCAACATTAAATATTCTTAAACGACCCTTTGACGTAGGTAAACCACAAAGACCATGCCAATGCCAGTTTTGGCAAGAGCCCCTTAGAGTGCTGTTGTTGACTCCAAATTGCCTATTTTGAGTGGGTGTCTAACTTGTTACCCAGAGCTTTGACCCCAAATGGGACCGTTCGTGGCCCATAAATTTTAAATAATCGAGAAGGAACTTGTGTAATATTATAATTTTCAAAGATTTTACTGGGACCATTCAGATTACAGAATTCTTTTCTAAGATTTAGATGTTGATGGCGTATGCTGTGAATTAAATTAGAGGTTCTCTTTACAGAAATTGCTTTGATGTTTTTTTAGTAGGATGCTTAGGCACCTGACTGAAAAGAGAGCAAATGCAAACTTCAAAGTCATGTGAGGCTATAGCCGCTGATTCATCGGACTTACCCGACTTCGCCCTTTTTCGATGACCTGACTACTGATGATTTCTTTATGCAAAACCATTGTGCGATTGTTTTTTTAAGATCATTACTTCGGCTTTTTAGTGTCGTCGTCAAGTGCTTTGTGACTATTTGGAAAATGCTGGAAAATCCTTTGTTTAACAAGCTACATCAAAGATACCGATTATGTCAAGACTAAAATTTAAATATATTCATATAATTCATATTCAAATTCTTTATTTGCACAGAAACATAAAAATATACATTTTAAAGAAGAAAAAAAAGTAGTGATAGGTACAAGCCTAGAAATAACCAGCAACTTATCTGGCCAAAGCCCGAAATCGATATTTGACGGCGCATCATTAATTAATCATCAATTATTGTCAATAGACTTGAGTCACCTCTATCTACAGATTAATCTATATAGAAAACGCCTGGCTACTTAGATGTAGCAACCGTGGGTGTAATACCTGCCTATAACTTGTTATTTTTTGCCGTCTGATTTGTAACAGGCAACTTCAATCAAAAAGGCCGCTGGATAGTTAGCCCCGCAAAATAATGAAAATAAAATAATGCGCGTAACGTCAAAGATCTGACAGCAGGAGCGGATCCAGGATCTCATTTTGGGTTATCATTTCGATTATGTTCAGTATATTTATAAAGTATATCTATAATTGGATGTTTACAAAATAAATATACGCGCCTTTGTACCGCTTTTGGCAAACCTGTCAATAATTCTACTCATATTAACGGGCACTCAGCCGCCCCGGGAAATATCTTATGTGTATATGGCATAGGGCGACGTCAGCCGCCCCGGAAGGCGAATATATTTCTGAGTATGCTGTGTAAAAGTGCACCTGAATTAATGATCTAATTTAGGTGCACTCAGTTTGAACTTGTTGGTCTGAACTGTACGTATGTACAACACAATTCGCTTTTGATCTATGATGAAACAGTTCCATGGAACTAAAGCGAAGTATCGTGACTTTCAAATAAGGTAATGTCAAATGACGAAAGAGTGAAATGCATTGCTAATTAAATAGAGAATTTATTTAAATAGGCCTGGACAAACATTTACTACATTAATTCATGCAGAAACATTGTAACTTACATACATGTTGGTAACCTATATTATAGAGAGCTCCGTAAGTAAAGGAATATGTACACTCGGGTGAACATTGACTATAAATAATTAATCGGTCAGTACTGCCATGGCATCATTAATTGCTTTTCAATTACTATTTTGAATATAGGGCTTAATTAATTGGAAGGAAATGCTACATTTGGACGATCGCTCGTATAAGTAATGATAATTTTTCTTACAAGGGTACATACGGGGAGGCAGTCGCTCACGTCCGAAGGAATTACTTGGAACCCACAGTCCTTCACGTCCTCCCTGGGTAGTGCTAACGAGCGACAAATCATCATCATCATCATAATCATCAAATCATCCCAAAATATTATAATTTCCAGGTTCGCAAATGAGAACCTGACCACTTGACACTAATAAAATTAACCTCAAAAGAGGTTAGGACGCCATTAATAAAAAGAAGAAGAAGAAGAGTACATACATTTTTCTTCCAATTACAGTCACCATCTGATAAATAAATCTTCCCAAATACGAAAGTGTCAAAATGTTGACAAGATACAAAAGGATTTTTAGCTGTTTAGATATTTCTGGTTGTTTAAGATGTGTATATAGGGTGAAATTAAATTAGTTGACCATATTTTGAGGAATGATAGTACCCATCATTGTGAACAACATTCCCTATGAAACATGGACGCAAATGAAAAAAAAACTTTCCCCAGTACATTGCCCTGATCAGCTGATTTCAAGTTACTATGGGAGACCCAAAAACTTTTTTCCTTTGCGGCCATATGTTCCTTGGGGAAAGTTCTTCATAATGATGGGTACTATCATTCCCCAAAATATGGTCAGCTAATTAAATGTCACCCTGTATAGATCTATTTGAGTATCTTGCGTGCTTAGCTAGCTCACATACTTTTTTCCGATGATAACTGAAGAAACTCTTTCTAACGATCATAACGTTATTTTCTATGAAGTTCTTTGATTTCCGATGTTAAAACTGGGCTCACAGAGCAGCTAACATGGCGTTCCACCCCGTGTTCGCATACAATAGCACACTAGGTTAAGAGATTCGGATCTCCATTGCAATTAATTTTATTCCACACATACATAATTTATCACATACATTCATTATCATTCTTTCGTAGGTTCCTGCGGTAGGGAGGGAAAGGCTCACATGATATGCCAACTCCCGCTGGTTCATATTGAGAACTACAACTAATGATATTTAAAACGAAAATAAATAATTTTGCATTTTGAAGAAAACACATCTCTGCTATCGCAGGGACCTATCTGAATAGCTGGATTCTCTTTCTCTAACAGGTATTTGTAATGAATGACTATAAAACTAGCGTTTTAGTTCATTCAGATCCTTCAAATAACAGTTGCAATCGCAATGAAATCGTACTCTGAAGGCATCTCTACATCTACTACCTTACTTCAATATTTTAAATTGCGATCTAGATTGACGAAAACATAATTAATTGGGCTCCATGAATATTAAGGATACTCTATTTGCGATCTCCAAGAAATAGGGTTAATATATCATCTCGGCCCTTCCGTGAGGGTTTTTGATTGCTGCTGACAAACGCCGCGATTCCGTTGAAGTCCTTTCCGAAGGCTCCAGGGAAGGGGAAGTCCCGATCTCTGCCAGGGAAGGGGAAGTCCCTGTCTCTGCCAGGCAAGGGGAAGTCCCTGGTTCTGCCGTGCCGCACGTCAAAGACTCCCTCGCCAAAGTTGAACTGTAATCAGGAGAATACAAGGCTTACTTTAGACCGAAAATTGTAAATATTTTTACATTGGACAAGTTGGTACTTATAGAGATCGTACAATTATTTATATTTTGCTTTGATTTATACAAAAATCACTTCGAATAACCACGAGCTTAATTAAAATAAAATATTATACTTAGTTTATTTAAAAAAATCGTGGTTTAATACTGAAAGTTGAAAGCGCGAAAACGCGAGTTCCGATTATTTACTTTGTTTTGGCAGATTTTATTATACAATATTAGGTTTAGTGCAAAATAAGGGCCCTTAAAGATCTCAAAATAATACAAAACGTAATAAATATCTTCCTTTAAGTTTCTCTATGTAATCAGAACTAAGTCGCGGCGATGGACTATGATAATTATGACCCTTAGCTGTCGCAAGTACAAGGTGACAAAAGACATTAATTTTGCCCACTTGGTTTGGTATCCACCGGTATATTTATAGGTTAGTGCAGAGGCATACACCCATACACCGACCTCAACTTGTTAATAGATATATGTACCTACTTATACTTGCTTTTCTAATGAAGAGCAGAAAAGCTTTTCATGAGGTCTTCTCATATCATCAAACACTCTAGTTCTGAATAATTTAGCTCTAGTCCAGTGCTCATCATCATCAACAGCTTGTTTCCGCTTACTGCGGGACATCATCTAAAATACTTACATTAAACAACACAGAATTTTATGCGTCTAGGAAAATGAGAATGAGCCACCAACTTAGCGGTGGGAAAAATTTGTACTACGGACTTGTCATCCGCCATCAAAGAGAATACATACTATACTATGTCCGCTATTATGAAGAATACTACGAAACTAGCAACCGCTATCAACTGAACAGCTAAGTTGGTGGCACTGTACCTGAGAGTGCGAGGCACGGAATTTGTATTTCTGTCACAATAAATACCATGCGACCTCAATCTGTAGTACCTAGTATGTAAAAGTGGTTGCAAATATCTTCATACCTCAGACGGGTTTTGTTGAAACCCATTATGGGAGTTGAACCCAAACGCCGAAGAAGAGCTCTGGCTCCCAGACTGGCCGTGTCCAGCGAACGCAGCGGCTTGAGAGGCGGCCGCGGACGCTGAGCCGCCGGAGAATGAGGCTGCTTGACTGCTGGACTGACTTCCGGTGAAGCCGCTGGAATGCACAAAGAATATGTTAACATGCGTTAACCAGAGAGAAAAGTGACGTAGCAAACAAATTCCAACTCAAAGTCTGATTATGCTCAAATTAATTTGCTGTCAGTCTCACCACACAGACAGTCAGTCAATATTTTACCGCCACAGGTCTATTATGTAAAATCCTAATGTAACATGTAAAAAAATGGCACGGTGGTTTGCCTAGATATTATGTCATACAGCAAATATGGAAACTGGACTGCAGTGCAGGGACTACACTACAACTTACTTTGAGATAGCCCATTTTTTCTGCATGAACAATTTCAGAGGAGTACTGGTGCCGCGTGCCACAGTTCTAGTTCTACTCAAAAATATTTAAACGTGTCATTAATTAAACCGGTTAGTGGAATCTCGTGTACACATTGATATTTAATCAGAACCATCGTTATTATTCAAATTAGTTACGTCGTCTTTTAGTTACTTTGATTCAATATAATCATAAGACCGTCAAACATATTAAATGTAAAAGAATAATGGCATTTCCATTGAGATGGTTCAATTTGCCACTTTCGAAACGAAGATGCATATCACTTACTGTCCAGAGCCAAACGATGCAGACTGCGAGCCACTGAACCCTTGCTGGTTGAACCCGACGGAGAAGGACTGCGAGGCCGAGTGGCCTGCGCCCGCGCCGCCTGCGCTGAAGCTCGCCGTCAGCCCCCCGTCGGAGGGGGAGAAGCCCCCCCCGAACCGCGGCTTCATCCTCCCCCCCGCATCCCCAGGCCTTGGGTTTGCATGTCTGAACCCAGCCTCGTTGGGCAGCAGCGTGCTCGGGTCCCGCTCCAAATGCTCCAACACAGGCAACACAGGCGGAGTAATGATCGGCTCCAGCTTCTTCTGCCTCCGCCCTTCGTCAGGGAAGACGAAGTCGCGCGCAGGCGCACACGCCACCAGCTGCAGGAAGGTTGCCGCGCACACGCAGTATAAGGTCTTCATGATCGAGATGAGACTATGCCCAGGTGGCGAGTAAGCTGGTTTTAATAGGGTCGTCCGAGGTCAAGCGAGGTGTTGGCATGCGGCTCGTGCCGCAGCCTTCAGAAAACCCACTGCGCAGCCGCAGAGCGCGTCCTGTGCCGCCGCCGTATCCCCGCCAGGCGCCGCGGGTCATCATAGCGACGATTACAGATAATCGCAAAAGGCTGGTCCCATATACAACATTAATGTCGCCATTGTCGCTTGACCTTCGATCGGTGATCAGAACCGGAAAGCATGTAGAATGTATGGCAAAACCCATCGTAACTAGTCCTTTTGGATACGTAAGTGTCATCTTAAAATTTTATCGATATAGTTGACAAAGTTATTAACGAATAGGGTTCCCGTTATTTTTGACCTTGACTGGTTTGTGTGGTACATACATAATGGTTATGTTACATGTAATATTGTGCCTTCGTGTGATCTGTTTATGGCGATATCTCGTTGTCTGGATAACTAGTATGATTACGGAGTGCTACGTCCGGGGTCACACGTCCTGCGTGTCACGGTCAAGCCTGCGCGCGCATGCGATGTCACACGTCGAGCTGTGCACATCGGAGGCGTCGATTTTTAGGATACTGAGGCCGGATGCACAACCGACAACTCAAATTAGACAGAAACTCAAAGTCGTGTTGTAGATACTTAACTGTTTTTTTTTCTAGAGATAATATCAGCGTCAGTAAGGCGGCATTTAAGCCGGATACTCATTAGAGAGCTGCAGCTGTAACCCAGCACATACCGTAATGACGTTTTAGCATGTACGGCAGCATTGAGAAGTGTTATTCAACAGCTCTCTGACAGCTCGCGAGTGGACGAACTATGTACACACTATCCGGCGGAATGGCAGTAAGATATACTTATGTAGTTATTTCCCGGTCAAATATTTCAATATAAAAATTGAATTTCCACGAGTATCATTAAAATATGAAATGTACATAGGTATTACCTATCAATTTTTATATACATTCTATAACAAATAATTAAATTTATATTATTATTATTATTATGAGCCTGCAATGCTGGGCAAAGGCCTCTCTCCCCCTCTTCCACTCCATTCGATCCTGAGCGGTCTCCGATTATCCAAATTTATATTAATTTTACCTTATTTATAATTATTTAATATTTGATTTATCATGCACTTTATATACAGATTTAATTATATAATTTTCATTAGTTTGATCATTTTATTTATTTCCTAGTGTTGTTTAGTGGCAGAACCTACATTATAAATATTGCTATTTATGCTTGTACGACACCGATATTTTGTCGGCGCCGACAAAAATTGACGGGTGTTTTGCCAGCCCTCTAACTGCGGAAAAAATCGTTCGGATCTAGCTCGCATAGGAAGATATTAATTTTCTTCTCAAATAATAAATACTTCACAACAAAAGCTTCGTCGACGTAAGAATAGAGGCGCTGATTCGCGATTAAAATACGGTTCCAATATTCGATATGTGGGAATGAGCCTGTAATGTCTGTCGACCGAGTTGACATCGTGACAAGATAAAACTTTACAGCTACTAAACGCTTTGTTTTTGAAGTTAAAACATCACAAGCGATTGTTCAGTTCAGATGTATCATCCGGAATAATTCTGGTAGAATTTACTTTATCCAAAACAACTTTCAGAGAAAAGTGGTCACGTGTAAACGAAATAAGGGATGAAAATTCACAGTGGTGAGTAAGAAATCAATAAATTACATACAAACATTTTAGTTAACTTTCAATAAGCGTTTCATAGTACAAAAATCACACCCATACATAGATTTACAGATCAATGAAACTCTAGATAAGATGTTTCGTCTGTCTGGTGAGGTGATCCTGAATTTACTGCGATATCAAATCCATTTTCAATAATATTTACAAACATGTATAGAGTTGTCAAAGTTATTCCGAGAATACATAGTGCTATTGCGACTGTTGGGCATTGGACAAAGGTCTGCAAATTTTGAGTCAAACAGTCTTTACATTTGTAATTGTATGCATTTTTGTCACCATCTTTACATGTTAATGTCAGTTTAAGCCTTGAAATACATTTCTTCTTTTCACAACAAGATTTTCTTTACTACTGATTGCATCTCCAAAATTCTGTATGGTCAAACTAACGCGTCATCTCTCTTTTATACCGTATACCCATGTATACAAAGTCCAAAAAATGAACAGCCTTATTTGTTAGACTGTACGATACTAATGAAACATTCACACATCCTTTATGTAGATTACTCATAGATGAATAATAGAGTATATTGCCCTACGTGTTAAGAATACAGTGACATTGGTAGTTCCCCATTACAACATACGACAAATGAGGAATCTAAGTCTATGTCGAGAATAACCTATTTGTATGCTTTGTTCTTTAGATTTTAATGCAAAGTAGCTAAGTAAGAATAAGTTTCACTTAAATAGCTATTAAATACCAGTGCACAAATTATCTGTTACTAAGACATCGATCTAACGCTATTAATAAACAAATTATGCCAATCACCATAACATAGTCTTCAATTTATATTATACTAGGTACAAATACAATCTACTATGCATGGCTGACGGGCAGGCAACGCATAGCCTAAACCGGTGGGCCTAGAGCCATGGAACGTATCCAATCGAGCTTCCATAGAAAAGAGTTCAACGCGCTGCCTTATTCTGTTCCTGTGGGTGTACGTGACGCGAGTGGTTTGACATCCTCAAGGCTGTCTGTCAGGGCCCCAATTCTAGCCCATGCGAATCAGAGCTTAGACTCAAATTGTCTACGACAATATTTTACGTCTACGCCTTCCATTCGCTGGGTGTGTGTTGGGCTCCAGGCCTGTTAATACCTGCCGTGCTTCTGCCGTCTGGGCAACGTAGGTACATGACTTACTTGTTTCTAATCTGCTAAAAATGAAGGGGATTAATCTCAACTCGTTTTTTTTTAAATAATGTTCGTTGCTACGGAGCTGGTAAATTTTTGTTTAAAAAAATCTTTTTTATTTGTAAGAGATTTCGTTTTCGTGTATGTATGTAGACCACCGTTGAAAACGGTACTATGACTCTGTCTGTATAATATTATACCACATTATTCCTGATTTCGTCTGTACCATTATGCCAGTTTGCATGAGCTTGCGTTTTATAAACACGATGTTTATATTGGTATTTATTTTGTGTCATTAAGCTGATATTACTACGGTATGCCTCATTTGTTTCGTTATAGCGTCAACGACCTTAGCGAGTATAAACGGTGAAACTAGTTATACTTCCTTGTATTGGCATGTTGAATCGGTGGCACATTTAAATGTATATGCATCCTACGAGCCTTTTCACACATGCCGGCTGCCGGGTAGCCAATGCCGGCTAACCGGTAACATGCTGGCTGCCGGGTAGCCAATGCCGGCTAACCGGTAAAATGCCGGCTGCCGGGTAACCAATGCCGGCTAACCGGTAACATGCCGGCTGCCGGGTAGCCAATGCCGGCTAACCGGTAACATGCCGGCTGCCGGGTAGCCAATGCCGGCTAACCGGTAACATGCCGGCTGTCGGGTAGCCAATGCCGGCTAACCGGTAACATGCCGGCTGCCGGGTAGCCAATGCCGGCTAACCGGTAACATGCCGGCTGCCGGGTAGCCAATGCCGGCTAACCGGTAACATGCCGGCTGCCGGGTAGCCAATGCCGGCTAACCGGTAACATGCCGGCTGCCGGGTAGCCAATGCCGGCTAACCGGTAACATGCCGGCTGCCGGGTAGCCAATGCCGGCTAACCGGTAACATGCCGGCTGCCGGGTAGCCAATGCCGGCTAACCGGTAACAATTCATACGATTGCCCGCAAATTACGCCGGTACGTATGAAAGCGTATGTACGTACATGGCCATATACTTCACCGCCTCGGTTAGCCGGCATCGGCTACCCGGCAGCCGGTATGTGTGAAAAGGCACTAATTCTTAATGTATCGCAATAAAGGTTTAAGAAATAGATTTCTGGTGACAATGACGTATCATAATTTATGTCTGCCTCTTCATTCTTTAAATCTCCTACGTCGAGTATGAAATCGGCAAGCTATCATGACTTCTTCAATGCAGAGTCTAACATGGCATATCTTACCGTTGCTGGCTGTTAACAATATTAAAATAAATATGATGTACAGTACAAGTCTCTGTTGAACAAAGACAAAGAGCTCCTGCTGCCGATTCACGTTTCCTTAAATTGTACAATAAAAGAAAGATATTATTTTATTATTCATTAAAACTACTAAGTAATAAATTACTAGAAACGTAATCATAACTAAATACGAGTCATCGGTATTGTCGTGTAAGTAAGTCGTGTACACATGTGACTGGGTATTCGTTAGTCACTTGTTTTCGTGAAATATTCTATTGTGTTGGTTTGAGGCTATTGTTGCAGCAGTTAAGCCACGGCTGAACGATTATGCATGATTGAGACATTTTGCTAACACGATGATGGACAATATAATTTTAGGTAGGCAGAAAATGATGATATTATGTAGTCTCATATTATTTTCAATAGGCTGACAGTAAGTCTGTGATCTACAGGTATTTTTAACCGACTTCAAAAAAGGAGGGGTTATCAATTCGGTTGTATGTTTTTTTTTATCATCATTATTATTTTTAATGTTTGTTACATCGAAACTGGTACTATTTATGAACCGATTCATTTCAATCTCTCTCAATTCTCAATTCTTTCTTTGTTCGAAAGGAAACCCAATAGTTTGCTCCCATTTTTTGAAAATCAGGAATCGGTCTAGTAGTTGTTTATACATGAAAAAACTGTGAAGTTTATTTGTTTTTACCTGGATGACATTATACAGCCAGTCTTTTTGGTGTTTATAGTCATTGTCGCGAGATATATTGTGGCTGTTAGGATCGTATATTCGTTTATAATATGTAATACGTATGGACTTCACTATCAGGGAGACAGATTTCGTAGGCTCGTTTTCGGGTCTATAGACGCCATTTGTTTACCGAGAGAGGAGGACTAAGTATAGGTCGTGTGGTCGGTTTTTTTTTTAACTTGGTGAATTATATGAGTGAAAACTCGGCATGGTGTATGTAACGTGGTTGTACTTGTGCCTCTGCATCCCGTCTTGGGAAAATGCGCAATTGAAACTTAATGCGTGATGTCACGCAATGCTGTGATTGAAACTATTTTTTCTATCATTTATATTTTTAATAATTGTACTCGGTTTAAGTCGATGTAACTGTGCACACTTGTTCAAACATAAATTTTGGGTATAATGATTGTATTGTATTTAATTCGATATAAATAAATGACTTAGGTTCGATTTCACCAAAGACACTAATTGTGATTAGCGCGCTATTAATCGCAATTAAGTTTGACATATTTCATACTTTTTGACAGCTGCTACATAGAATTAAGACGCTAATCGAAATTAAAATTTCGATACTAATGAACCTAAGTGTCACTTGCAACAAAAATACTGTGGTAATTGTGATTAGCGCGTTAATCACAATTAAGTATGTTATGACATATTTCATACATTTTGAAGCTTCCAAATAGAATTACCAAATCCGAATATTAATGTTCCTGATAGAACTCAAACGATGTTCCTGATGATTCTCAAGTTACCATGAGTACTACTTTTCAATAAGTACTTAGTATATCGATTACTTTGGAATGGTGTGTAAAATAAAGTTGTTCTTCATCAAATTGAATATTTATTAGCCTGATAATATTAAGGAAATCAGACCGAATACCTAGTCATAGTTTTGAAAATTGGTACAGTTATTCCTTGAGGTGTCTAGTTAAACACTAAGTCCCCAGCGTGGGTGGAGAGCCGGCGGTAGGGGAGGGGGGAAAGGTATACATGTACGTGTGGTTTTAAATAATACCGAATGTTCTGGAAAATAGTTATTGATTCTACATATTTGTGTGTGCTATGAATGACCTTAGTGCTCCATTGCTTCTCAGAACCACTGTAGGTAGGTACATGCTTTTATTCGTATGTTTATACAACTGTTATCTGTGTCCCATTATAGACAGATAGTATACATAAATGAATATCAGGAATAATTTCACTCAGTGTGTTTGCGTCTGTTACAGTTGCCGCAATTCATCTGATCGATCGACTTCCGAATATTAGTATTCTGCCAAAAAATGGCACTTGTGAAACTTTCCCTATTGGCAGTTATGCTGTTTGCTTCGGCAAATGGTGAGTAACATTAATAACATTAGCTTTGCTTTATCGTACAAACCAACACACTACAAAGGCGACCTATCAATTACTCCAACTTCGAAGTGTATTACGATTTTTACTTTCATTTGCACATCCTAGTTATGGATGATAAAAAAAAAAAAAATATAATAATTCCTTAGTATGTCAAATGCTTAACATATCTCGTTTTATCTAACAGATACATATTATAGTTATCATATTCATAATTCTTAATGCACATAAAAAAAATACGGTTTCATTAAAAGAAAGCACAGAAGACACATAGTACAGAGGCGAGGTTATCTCTAGAAAGAGTACCTATCTAGCAATAATAACTAAACATGAATAAATTATTAATATTTTTTACGTAAATGCAATAAATAATGTTATGGTATTGCTTACTAAAGTCTTAACAAAATAAAAGGCCCGTTTTGACAGTTCCCGCCCATGAAGTCTTAACCCCTAACGCGTAGGTAATAGAAGAGTTTTTTTCTAGATGTAACTTGTACGCTTTGCTTGTACGCAACAGTTGGCTTTTATTACCTACGCATTAGGGGTTAAAACTTCATGGGCGTGAGTTGTCAAAACGGGCCTTTTATGCTATGAAGACTTTAGACGTCACGAATTCACAATAAATCCAAGAAAAGTTTTATGAAGTTGCTATTGTTCATAAAGTAACGTGTCAGGCTTCTGTTTGCGTTTCTCAGCGAGCAAGTGAGCCTTTGTCATTCGAATTGTTGTTTAGTTCTTATACTGCGTTAATGTTTAGCACACTGTTATGAAGTCTGGTTGGTGGATATAAGATATCTATAGTTAGGGGTACTTACTAAGGGTATACAGATGTATATGAATAATTCAGGGGGGTTTTATTATACTTTAATGATTTCACAGGATTAATGGAATTTTGCTTATTTAGCCCCTAAGAACGACAGTAGCAAAATTGAAAATTCTTTGTCGCCACCATGTCGTATCACTTTCCTCTTTTATCACATTTAAATCTATTTTTTCAGGTGCCCAGAACAGTGAACAGGAAAGTCGTGGGGGCCAGTAAGTAGTATTGTTGAGGCCGTATATAAACTCTGTATTACTTACTTATCTAAAGTACATTATAATATATTTCTTGTGATTATGTTCAAAAACTTACTTAAAATTTTAAATACACCGTTTCATTTTACAGATCATCAAACCAGCAGTATCCAGGCGTAAGTACGCTTAAAATTAAATATAATTCATAATTTCATAATGTCTCTATTGTACTCCACAAAACAAATATACTGAAAATACATGAAAGAAAAACAATGTACAAAGGCGAGCTTATCTCTAATATGAGATTTCTTCCAGCAAAACCTAATGAAAGGGAAAGGTATATAATTGAGCGGGGGAAGACTTGCGCGTATACAATACAATTTTTTGTTTCTCAACAGCTCTGTACATTTTACTACAATTATTTTAAAACGATTTTACTTGGGTCACGTTTCTGATCATTCCTTTCCAGTACTACATGGTTCAGCCACCGCCGCTACAACAGCCAATGTTCGGGCCGCCTCTCCCCCCTCCGCCACCACTCTATTTCCCGAATTTCAACCAGCCCCGCTTCCAACACCAGAATTTCCCCACTTTCACCATGCCACAAATGCCCATCATTCCCCCGATTCCCCAGATCGACGTTGAGGACATCATAAGGAAGGCGGAAGCAGGAGGCTCAAATTTCCACAGTTCAATACTAAGGACTACCTCTAACTCTGGGGTCGATGAGAACGGGAAGCCAGTCAGGACCGGAGGCACCAGCATCAAGGTCAATAACAACGGGAATGTGGATATCCTTGAACGTAAGTTTACTGCTAATGTGATAAACTGGAACCACCTGAAAGTTTAGAACGGAAGCTCGCTGGTTTGGGACGCGACCTGCGTAGACACGCTGGCCCCGTGTCACCTACCAGCGACCTCTGCCTCTTTTTTGTATTTTTTTATTTTGTACTTTGCGAAGAATATATATATTTGTGCCGTTCGGTTTTGAGACCCTCGGGCCGTGGGGTCCTGACGCCCGACGAGCACTTAAAGATATATCTAAGCGGCTCATCGAAGCGTCATGGGACCAGAGAGCTGGCACCTACCTCGCTCAACGCATTAGCATTGCGATACAGCGAGGTAACGGTCCAGCGTTTTGGGCACCCTCCCGCCCGGCAGCGATCTGGGCGAAATTTTTGACATAGTTTAGTTGTAGTTAGTTTAGTTTTTTACCTATACTTTAGTTATAATTAATATTTTTTTACGGTATATAAACTGTTATTATTTGATATAATAATATGCATTCTAAAGTCTAGGAAGATTTGATTATTCATGCCTGGCAAACTGAAAGGGCTGAGTCTAGATCTAATGAAGGGGCAACGATGACGTTTCTTAAAGAAAAAAACAAAGTCAACTCGAGATTAGTAGCCTTCTAATCTATTTAACTTTGAAGCGCTGCTTGTTTTTTGTTTATAAGCTTATATCTCTTTCCAGTTGGCGACAACCCACCGAACATCAACAAACGATTCACGTAAGTTTTATTGCGATTTCTCATAAAGTCGTTTTTAGTTAGATTGTTACTGTCCTGAAAATGCGATGTAGTAGCTCTAGGTAGAGCGACCGCCTAGTTATGTTTTTGGCACTGTAATAACTTAATATGTAGCCCATTGTTAAATAAACTGTGAATAAAAAAGTAGTTTATCTTATGTTGAAAATATGTATATCCAATTATTATCAAAGCTCACTCTCTGGCGGCGCTTTTAAGCCGTAGCGGCTTAGCCCTTAAAAACCTTTGTTGAATACAATAATATTGTAATTTAATATGTTTTTTTCCTTGTTACAGATTCCCTAAGGTAAGCCCAATGAAGTGATAGTGATCTATACATTTAAAAGTATAAATCTCAAAAGGTTCCTTCTTTGAGTTTATATTGAGTATCTTATGGCACCGGTTTGTGGGCAAAGAGGTGTCAAAGAGTTTGACAGGAATCAAGATACAGATCACCGTGATTGTAATTAAAAAAATATACCTACTATATAGTATCTCGATAAAATATAACTAACGGATAATTAAATATGGTGGCATCTTAAGGAACCTTAAATTCATCGTGCTAATATACCCCCCGTCCCCCGCCCGGTGGGAAAACACGTGATGTGGGAAAGGTAGAAGAAAGCAAAGCCGTTTAGAAGAGTAAAAAAAAATTGCTTGAAATATTTTATAAACTTGACTCTAAAATGATAAATATATAATAACATCAAATCCAACACCAATCAGTGAAATAGGTATTCTATTCTGGGTATATAAAAAGCTTTTCTGATGCATTTTGAACGTTCTCATTATTTTAATTTTAGTTTAACTGGAACTTCACGGATTGGTTTGGCTAGAAGGTAACATCTAAGACGCATGTTACAATTTCCACTATTATCTTCATAACTGTTTTCAAAATTATTCATTTTTACCTTGTCCTATTTTCACACAAATCGGTCGGTTCTTAGTCAATATCTAAGGTGCCATTTCTTTTTTGTGTAAATGTGTGTCTTCTTGTGTTATTGGGTATATTTTATTTGTGTCTATTCTGAACCTTATTTACCTTTGATCCTCATATATTTTCACATCTTTTGTGTATTTATTTTGGTACATCTTTCTTTGTTTACGTGTTTCTACAAGTGTGCATACAAGTGTTTCACCCCGTATGGGAAAAGGTGTTGAAAGCTTTGATATTTTTATTTCAAAGCACGGGTTTTACTTTAATATATTTCTTTATTTCCATTACAGATACAAGCACCCACCCCACCAACGGTAAAACCATTTTTTTATGTTAACGAGTGTTATTTCTAAGGTTTTTTTAAACAAATGGATCCTATGATTCGACCTATAATTTCAGTGCGATAAATTAAAAAAATCCCTGAGGATCGGATTGTGAACATAATTATTTTAGATACACTTAAGCTCAGACTTATTTACTAACAAGGTAATGTTTTACTTTTTTCAGCCGCCAACTCCCCCTACTCTTCCAACTCTACCCACTGTAAGTGACATTTTCAAATTAGAAAAGCTTAACTGCAACGAAGTTGACAAAGGAACCGGTTTCGTCCTGAATCATTAACATACGCATACCTTGCTGACGCCTTTTTCCCTTTTTCTGAAAGAGACAATAATTTAACAATTTTGACCCTTTGAATAAATAAAAAGTTGTAGTGTAGATAACATTCAAAAACTATCACCTTATATCTTCACAGTTCAACTTCGGCGGCTTATTCGGCCAATCCATCACCAGCAACGGCGGCAACATTGTTAGCCAGACCAACAAAAATGGCGTCATCACCCAGTCCATCAACGGCAACGTCATTCAATCATCCTCAAACAATGGCAACGTCGGCGGCGTCGTCAGCCAATTCTCTTCCAACAATAACGGCGATTCTCTCAGCCAAACCAACATCAACGGTGTAGTTACTCACTACATCAACGGCCAAGTCGTCGATTCCGCCGAAAACAACAGCGGTAACAATTTCAGCAAGTTCTCAACTACCAACAGTAATGGGGACCGTGTGACTACTATCACTAACAACGGCGTAGTCACCCGCTACATCAATGGCAAATTAGTTGAAAACTCCGATGAAGACAATAAAGACAACAAGAACAGTAACTCTGCCAGCCAATCCAACATCAACATTAGCAGTGGTCACAGTATTAACCAGTACTCATCTACTAACAGCAACGGAGACCGCGTGACCACTATCATTAACAACGGGGTTGTCACTCGCTACATCAATGGCAAATTAGTTGACACCAGTGATGAAGACACAAAAGAGAACCACCAGGCTTCTTCTTCAAACAACCAATCCTCTCCCTCCAACAACCAATCCTCTTCCTCCAACAACCAATCTTCTTCCTCACCCAAAAACAATAACAATAATAGCAACAACGATGATGGCAACCACTCCGTCAGCCAATCAACCTCGACATTCTCCTCGTCGTCCGATGTCAATGGTAAGAAGAATGTCCAAGGAGGATCCACCACATCATCCAACGTCAATGGAAACGTTGAACAGAAGACTGTAGTCTTTGGCCAGAATGATAGCGATGAGAACGAAGCGCAAGTCGAGGATGATGACAACGCCTCTAATGAAGTCTGAAGTAAACAACAAAAATGTTTTTACTTTTAAAAGTTGCATCCTCATAACATCACCTTTCAGCCTATAGCAAGTCTAATGTTGGACGTAGTTAGTTTTATACAAACATAGTTTGCGATCCTCCGCCTTTTTCAGGTCATCGCTCCATCTGGCTGGGGGACGTCCTACACTACGTTCTCTTTATTGTAATATACATTGTAACATAAGAAATAGAGTAAATCCTGATTTTTATTTTAGGCTTAAAAAATAAGCAATGTAATAAATTATGTAATTTGTTTGACAAAGACTTCATCTATATATATAAAAATGAATTGCTGTTCGTTAGTCTCACTAAAACTCGAGAACGGCTGAACGGATTTATCTTATCTTAGTCTTGAAATGTTCGTGGAGGTCTAGGGAAGGTTTAAAAGGAAAAATCGAATAATTTCCGGGAAAACCCTAAAAACAGCCCTTTTCTATCTCCCATACAAACGTTTTCTAGAGTCAATTTGAACTTTATTGCTATTCAATAAAGTTCATATTAAATTGAGGCAGTACGAAGTCTGCCGGGTCATCTAGTACGTTATATTGATTTATTTTATTTTATTTCGTTTTGTTTGTCAGACCACTTTAATTATTTAATATGACCAGTGGTTCCTTAGCATAAATACGTATATAAACCAGTTAATTTCACACGCATCATTACCCCATTTAATTATTTATACTTTTGCGCTTTTTGTCTGATTCTTCTTTATGCCACTCATACCCACTACTTATTTTTACCATACTTTTCTAAGCCAACATTTAAAACGTATAGTAATGAAATGATGATGAAATATATAACTATAAATTGTAATTATTTCGTAATTATTCCTCCCAGGATATACGAGTAAAAACAAAGAAATTATATTGAAATATTGTTAGACCGATAAGTAATGGTATTTAATTTAGCTGACAAGGAATGCAGAAAATGTTATCAGAAGAAAATATAATATACGTACATGAACGTAAGTAATTGACGACCATTGTCAGCAAGTGTTCGTGGCAACTCACAAGCAACTTTCCGGGTTCGAATCCCGGCTTATATAAAAACAAAACTGTACTGACTGTACATACCGTTCTCCAAACGATATTTTGGCGCGTGACGTCAACGCAAGCCAAAGGAGCATTGGAAATTAAGTATATGATTGGAAAGCTGTATATGTTTGTGGAGTTGTTATATCTGTTTTCTATGACAAAGCATCTGTGCTACAAACACAAAATGACACAGGATATGACAGAGCTAATGGGCCAAATTAATAAAGATAAGTTTATTATGCTCGCGACAATGTCGCACCGCCACCATGTTACATTACAACAGGAACCATTTAAAGCTAGCTTTGACCGCCTAGGCGCCTAATAACTCATGATGTTGATAGGTACACTGGAATCTGATGGCAAATGGGGAAATAAAAAAGTGGCCAAGTGCGAGTCAGACTGAAGGGTTCCGTAGTAGCGAGTAATCATAAGACTGGATGTTTGTGTTCTAACTTAGTTTTTCATAGTGTTTGTATGAATGACAAAGTTATCTTTGCGGTTTTCAATAAAATATGTTTGATATCTTAAAAACTGCTAATTATATTTTGTTAAACAAATTTTCGTTGAAAGTTTGTATCGAGATACACAGCATATATATTTTTTAGATTTTCACTCTCTTACTTAAGTTAGAGGGGGGGGGGACACAATTTTTTCTACTTTGGAAGGGTCTGTCTCTTTAACGATTGACTTTGAGGAAAAATCGTTTTAGGAACCTCAACTTCATATTTAACCTACCTACCTATCTATAGACACCGCACACATATAGGTTTAATAAAAAAAATGGTGTCTGTTTGTTCCATGTATGGAAAGCCCCCCTTAATATTTTATTCTTTAATTTTTGAACACAGAACACAGAACATCTACATACCAAACGGACGGACAGACAGACTTGACGAAACTATAAGGGTCCCTTGTTTCTCTACGAAACCCTAAAAAGCGAACAAATTAGAAAGTTATCTACATACATCCAGTCATACAATATTACAAAATAGTATTATCAATGTATTTTTTTTATTTTAGTTACTGTGCTCGATTTGCATTTACACAGGTCTCAAACAAAGGTAGCTATCAACTCCATGCAATACTAAATATGTTTAAAATCTGTGAGAATGATAACTGATTATAGCTTCTTCTTCTTCATCAGGGGGTCTTCTGCACCTGGCTCGGTGTAAATTGACTTTGTAGCTAGGTAGCTACAAACGCGTGGGACAGGAATTGCGACCCGGAGTTTAATCGCAGTCTTGATGAAGAACTTTCCCCGAGGAATTATTAATGATAAAACTTTATTGACGACCGAATATTCAACAACAAAATTTAAAACTAAATCATGTTTTTCGTCCTTCAGTGATTCAGAAGTAACGTCATGAGGACGCAATGAATTACGAATGAATTTACAACTAAGTACAGGGACTGCAGTTGACAAAAAATATATGAATATACACTTATGTTAAACTAACTTATGGCCGTGACTCTGCGTTCATAATTTGACCAAAAAGTGTAACTACTTTTTAGTCAAATTATGAATATCGTAGTTCTTCGAGTCCACAATGAACTTCCTCTACAAAAACATTTTAAAGGTTGTATTTAACCAAAACTGCCGAGAAATGGTGAGACCTACTAAGAAATGGTTTTGTATAGGTGCATCATCAAAGAAGCTACCCTCCAAACTTCAGCTTGTTTTTTTAGCTTTAGCCATTTGACCCTGTGTTGATAACTCAAGTCAGTCGGTCGGTCAGTGTTTGTATTTATAATATATTCATGATTCACTGTCTCGGCTAATACGAGCAGTCAATCGCCAGGCTTTTGTCTACAATTAGTTCTGCTGAAATTCGCAAATCGAAAAATAATGGTGCAAATGAAGGGTGATTATTACAGAGAGTAGGTCGGGCTAAACTGGACATGCAGTCAGTATCCATTTTCTATCTATGTAATTTGGAGGCAAATGTAACATTGAAATTCTTATGAAATATGCATTGCGCATGCAATCAATTAAAACAGCAGTTAGCACTTTCCGGTATAGCATAAAAAACTATTTATTTTTAATGAAACACAAAATAATTTAATGATATCGTAGGTACTAAAATTATATGCTTAGGGAGACTAAGAAGATTATATGCTAAGGAAGGCTAAGATAAATTAAATTTCCTTCAAAATTTTCCAAGCATTGTCCATTTAGGTCCCGACTACCCATATCATTAAATATATATTGATGCTAATAAATCGCTCTAGCTCTAAGCTGTCACTAAACCTATATAACTTCCAAAATATCTCGTCTTCAGCATCATTGCTTCTTCAGCTCTTACTAAGTGTTTTGTGGGAATAAAAACGGAATAAACATGATGAAGATTACAATTGTTTTACTTATGGCGACCGTGTGCTGCATCAACGGGAAAGGTAATAACAAACTATTACTTGAATTAACTTTAATTGTAATTAAGCTGTAATATGTGAATCAAAATTCTACAATATCCTTCAATAGAGTAAGTTCATGGTACACGCTGACATACAGGTTACCCAAGTTTGGCAGTTTGGGCTATGTCAATAAATAAGATATTAAGGGCCATTTGCACCAAAAACTTAATTACGATTAGCGCCCTAATTCTATTTAGCAGCTGGCAAAATGTATAAATGTGTCAAACTTAATTGTGATTAACGCGCTAATTACAATTAGTGTTTTTGGTGCAAATGGACCTGGACCAATATGAATCAAACGTTGCATGTAAAATGACAGGCAAATCTGTTTCCTACATAGAGCTTGACGAGACTTCTGAAAACAGGCAATAGAAATAGTAGTGAATATTGTCACCGTCTCCTACATGGTTTACTGAAAGAAATCTTTATTAGAGATAAGCTCGCCTTTGTACATGTTTTGTTTTTCTATCTTAAGAATTTGTATGTTGTGAATGTACATTAAAGAAATTACGAAATAGATCTGTTAATATTGCCGCTCAGTATAGAAGTAAACGGTCAAGTGCCAGTAGGACTCGTGCACCAAGGGTTCCGCTCGCACTCGGAGATTGTTACCTCGTATTTGGTGTAATTATGTAGGTTTCAAAATAAAAAGGGATATTTTTTATTGTAGTCGTATGTTAGGTTAAATTGTAGATGTTGTATTGTAATTATACCTAAGCATTTAAAAAATATATATATGATTTCATCTATGTAAACAAAATTACATATTTTTGCAGCAGCATATTTTTGCAGATATTTCAGATTTTTCCCTTTACTTATGCTATAAGACGCTATGTGCTAAGTTCCATGATTCTAGGTCGACCGGAAGTACCCTATAGATTCTCCCTCCCTTGCTTGCGATTACCATTAAAAATTCCACAATTTTACAGCTTAAACGGTTGTCGTAGCGTTTGATCGTGTTGATTTTTTCACAGCTATATGGAACCACAGACCTGAGCAATTGATATATATATATCAGCTTGATACCTCTCGTTCAGCGTTCCAGCGTTCTCGATAAAAATGTCTTGACAGACTGACCGAAAGACAGACGGACAGATGGACAGACAGACGGACAGATGGACAGACGGACATATAGACGGACAGACGAACAACAAAGTGATCCTTTATGGTTTTTTTTTTCCTTTTTAGGGTTCCGATCCTTTATAAGGAAAAAAACGAACCCTTATAGAATCACTTTGTTATTGTCCGTCCTTCTGTGTGTCAAGATCTTTTATATCAAGAGCACGTGGACGTATTAAGGTGATTTTTTAATCAATTGTTAAGGTCTGTGGTCGTATAATATAGCTGTGAAAAATCAACCTTCTAGGTGTAGAGTACTTCCCGTAGGCCTACAATCATGAAATAGCACAAGTAAAGGGGAAAATCTGAAAACTGCAAATTTCTGTCTTTCTACAAAAATATTTAATTTTGTTTACATGGATGACATCATACTTTAGTTTGCTATGTGGAGACCTAGTTACACATGTTACGCTCTCTAAGTGTGATCTAAACCCTTGGTGCACGAGTCCTACTCGCACTTGACCGTTTATTAATGAACCCTAAAAATGACGCCAATATCCCATACAAAGTTACCCAAACCCTTTTGAAGATCATTATTGTTTCGGCCACTTCTAGACCATTTTCTTTTCCATGTTCAGCTAACCCCGACAACGGCATGCCGAATATGCCACCAATGCCTGATATGCCAGAAATGCCTAAGCCTGATTTTTCCGTAAGTACCAGTAACTATGGTACCACCCAATTAAAGCTATTACACAACATCCATAAGTATTAACTTCGATTAACTATCGTTTAGTCCACACACTCCTTTTACCGAATGCGAGACTGCTGTACTCGAATGAGGTGCCGTTAAATGTACCTACCTCTAACGCTGTCAGTTCAAGAGCAAGAGACAGTGACACTGAGTTGTCTGTCAGTTGAGCATGAGCATCCGAGCTCATTTGATCTGATTCTGGAGATATCAATTATATGCACCTTACAATAGTTACTAGCAGAAAACGCAGCGTTGTAAGAGCACGCGAAACGGAAGAATTCTTGAACTGCTAATACTTGAGCGCCTTTGAAACTCCATAAGGCAAAGTGAAGGGTTACTAAGTCAAAGCGCAAACCTATAGGTGTAATAGTTTCATCATGGTACCACCACGATGTGCTGGACTGTGTCCTAGTTAAATCTGTTCGCTCGCCTCTGGTTATCATAAACTGAAAGTTCTCCGTTTTCGTGGTTTCATAGGAGGTGCCAACTGCTGACGACATCACGACCCAAATAACCTCAGGAGACCCGAACAGCTACGGCAACTCAGTTTCCACCCACTTCTCCTCCTCCACTGTCAATGGGAAGACTGTCTCCGAGAAGGGGGGTGAGATGGTGACCAAAGATGGCGATAACGTTACCACTCGCAAGTGGTAAACCATCAGTTATCTCCATTCTCTATCTTTGAAGGCGGCTACAGATTTTCATTGCGATTGCAGTTGTTCTTTTAAAAGATGAACCAAATTGGAAGTTGGACAGTTGAGTTTTCCAAATTGCAATCAAATTCCAAGTCTGAATACCTGATAGAAAATCGAGCAAAAGCGATTGATACTGTTGTAAATGATACAATTGTGTGCCTGAATGAGATTTTACAGAGTGGTCGAAAAATCTGCCACTTTTGTCGGAAAGTAATCTGTTAAAGGGGCCAAATTAATAAAGAAAAGTTTTTTCTTTTCTTTCACGATATACTTAAGATCGTAAAAAAATAAGATCCTTACATATGGTAAATACCTATTATTTTTTCCCAGTCTTATAAATGATTGAGCAGTGGCCCCCACATTATAAATGATTGAGCAGTGGCCCCCACATTATGCCCAGCAGCGTGTGTCATTTGACATTCAATGGTGATACGTTATTTATTTATTCCGCCCTATGAGTAATTGATGTCAAATCAAGAATTCTACATTCTTCTACTAATTACCTGGTGTTGTTAATTTTAGAGTCATGTTAATAATACTTAAATTAAAATAATACGACTTGACCATTCTGTAATTTTTAGTTTCTGTTTGAATATTCTTTCGCTTTGCAGTCTTGTTTGACCAATTTTAGCGTTTCGTTTAAAATTCACATATTTGTATCATTTCATCGATATATTGTTATCTATTATTGTAATGAAACAGGATTTGTTATGTTTATGAAATTATTATGTACCTAGTAAAAATATATTGCGCAATTTGTGTTTCATTATATTCCAACCATGTGATTTACCTATACATATATAGGTTGTAGGTAGGTAGTTTACATCTCCTGTAATTTTGTAAGATTTAGTCCTTTCACAGAGTATTTTCACCTCTCTCCCTGTTGTGAGAGTACTTCTTCATAAACATCTTGATACAGTCATTCTGGACTATGTACTTTACCGTGATAATTTTGTGAAATATAAGTTTATTATTAAGTTATAAATATGTGCTCCCATGGGCAGTATAACATATTATACAGTATACAGTAACTTAGCTCTATATTAACCGAATGCCATATTTTAGTAAAAATAAAGAAGACACGATTTGTGCAACGACATTATTATTATTATGTCTCCATTTAACCTGCGTTTACTCAGACACTACGTCACCAAGCATAATACACCTTTGAATTAAACATCAATGTTATTGCTCACAGCTGTACAGATGAATCGTCATTGCACAGCTATATAAATTACAGGACAACTGATACCAACATTATTGTTTATGCAATTCTTACAGAAGAAAGTTTGTTGTGGAAAATAGCGCAGGAATAAAATAATAATGTTGAAGATAACGATTATAGTGCTTTTTGGTGCTGTCTGCTGCATCAATGCCAAAGGTAGTATGGTAACGATACCTAAGTTTGGTCTGAACAAAACAATACACACAAAGCCGCTTTTGTCCCGTACCAATAAGGTGTGGACACATTCGACCACATAGCCGCAGATATTTTAAATACTCGTGATATAGCTAAGCACGCCAGGGCTATTTCGACAGCCATTTCATAGCTTTTCTTTGTGACGCGGTATCTATATTCCATTTATAAAAATTACGTCATAGCTTTTCATGATATAGTCCTGCAAAAGAAGTGAAAAGTAATATTTTGCTCGGTTCATGCCTTTATTATTATTGTAACAAATTAGTGCAGTAAAACTTTTATTGAGTCTAGCTGTTACACAGGACAGGACTGCTTGCACAGGACTGAGTTGATTGTCGTATGTACATGATAAAGGCATATACTGAGCAGTATCCCTGACAGACTGATGATGATGATGATGATATTTATCCAAATGACACGTGACTGATTAGTAACTGTCTTTCAGTTGTGTTCATTGATATTGTTGTTTATTCCAGCGGCTGCCTTAAATTTCCTTCCTCTGCCACCAATACCCAAGCTACCTGGATTCAACGCCGGGCACGTTGCTCTCCCGGTAAGCATATTAATCCCCCCTTACTATTAAAATACTGAACTGTTTGGGTGGCGGAGGGGGAGAGCTAAATAGCTACATATATAAAGCTCTGTCCCACTCCGCTGCCCTATACTATACACCCTGTACACCATATGATTAGTAATGGGGTAAGACCAGGGAGCACTTATCCAGTGGAGAGCGCATAGATACATTTTCCTTTGAAACACAACTCATCAATTTACGGGCGGGCGGGGGACGAGGTAAGAGAGCTGTGATTGGTCAGCCGCTGCGAAACTGTCTGGCGGCCCGTCATCGTACATAGGTTGCGTATGCGAACGTTTGTTGAATACAACAAACGTTCGGCGAGCCGCATTCTCCCGCAGGCGCAGTCAATTGTATATATAGTCTCTGGGTAAGACCATAGCTAATCTTTATTTCATACAATTCAGTTCAACCAGTTTGTCATGTCAATAATATGAATATCACTCTTCCTGTAAAAGTGGGATCGGTTGTGCCTCTGACACCTCGTATGTGAAAACGCGTGACGCTCTGTTATGTTATGTTCCAGAAACTTCCCACAGTAGCTGAGATCGAGGCGTTGGCTGCTTCCTCCGGTGGTAGCAGCCACGGCTCTTCTGTGTCGTCCTACATCAAATCTTCCTCTGTTAATGGGAACACGCAGACCAGTGGAGGCGGGCATTACTACATCAACGACAATGGAGTAGTTACTGAAGGCACTTTCTAGCTTGATCAAGTTTTGGAGTCAAAAATAGTTCTGTTTTGAGTATCCTCTGTGTACTTAAGCTATCAGTCATATATTTGTCTATTTGGGGCTAGTTAATCGTTTATTAAGTCGTCCTTAATGATCTGAGTATAAGTATGGTAGTAATGTCTCCATTATTAATATTCTTTAGTTCGGTCATCTTAACATTTGGCACGTAATTAAACCTTAAAAAGCCAAATAAGTACCTATACCTAAACGTTCACTGAATTATCCTTTCCATTTAAGACATTACTAGGTACTATAAGATTATTAAACTATCTATTGCTTCTATTTCCGACCAAATGTAAACTTATAGCAAAAGTCCTGATAGTTCAGACGAACCATGTTAAAAAACCACCCCAGTAACAGGGTTTCGCTGCCGCTCTGGTACGAAATTTATAATATGTTTTTAATAATGCTAAACTAGAGTTCTGAATACAACTCATTTGTTTCGCTGTTTTCCGTATTGTTAACTAAGTATTGTTCAGAAATAAAGACATATTTACTTTTGTTACTTACATTATATGCATGGAAATTCATTAAAACAACGAAAAATGTACGTTTGAAGTATTTTACTTGGATACCACCTGTCCATAATTTTCCAAAGAGAGTGTTATTTGTTAATCATACTTATGAATAGTTTCTGATTACCTACTTCTAATAAATAAATATATATAATTCATGTATAATATATATATGTGTTACATGTGTTTCGCTTATATCGTGGCATACGGACAGTTCTGGCCAGAAATTCCGGACAGAGGCCATCTCATTACATTGCTGAAGATTGATACATTTTGAAGTATTTACTAAATGCAGTACCTATGAATAAAACCATTTCGGAATAATTGACCTTGCACATTGTATTTCTCTTTGAAGACCCCCAAACCTTCTTCTTAAATACTTCACAAAGCAATACAATGCCAATTAATTTATTCGGCCAGCTACACATTGTATTTCTCCCTTATCTGGTTCGCCGACACATCTTATATAACAATATGTAGTTCACCATTGTTCGGTCGTTGCGAGTGAAGGTGTTTATGGGGAGGCTCCACCCCCCCCCCCCTCTTAAATACTTCGCCAATTATTATATTCGGCCATAAGTAAAATATAACAACATAAATATTACAACAACAACCAGCCTTACTGTGGAACTAGGTACGACCCCCAGACACTGGGCCCTTCCAGTTCTTATTCGAGGCCATGTGTAAAGATTCCCAGTGTCTGCGGATCGGACAGTCCAACCTTCCGGCAATGATCGCCAGGATGGAGTTGGCGCTGCCGCGCACACGGTAAATACAGCAGGGAAGCCGCCCGCAGCCCCGCGACCGTCTAATTGCGTAGAAGTCTAAGGTACGCGCCTCGGCAAACATCCCTGATGCACTACAATACCGCGGCAGCCCCAGCAGCATCCTGAATATGACTGCAATATGACTACTGTGATATTTGACTACAGCTTAAAGTGATAACTGAGCCTCCCGCATCCACTGGCTACCAGCTATAGCGACCTTGTCATCTGTCCATCTGGCTGGTGGATTGCTCACCACAGTCGTTTGTCTGCTCTTACAATAGGTAAAAGGTTCTTTTATCGAGCTTTAGTTTAATTATATGACGGTCGCTCTAATTATTTTGCCATGTTAGACTATCTACTATCTTATTCAAATAAATACTAAGCCTATATACCACATCATGTCATGTCATGTTATAGTCGCCATTGAAATACGTCTACTTTAAGACAGGCATGGCCGTAAGTAATATTAGTACAATGAGATTGTCGTCATCAAGACATTAGTGTCATTTGAAAGATGAATAGAAGACGAGCCATTGTAATTGATTGGTTTCAGCGGGCACACATGAATGTTTCCTGAAATATTTGGTAAAAATAGTATTTAGGGCAATTCTACAAATTACGAGTATCTATTTATCTTACGTATAATAAGCGTAATCCACGGGGCCGGTATCCGCACATCGGAAACGATCGAGCGGGTTAAGCAACATCTGGCCAGGACGGTGACCGGTTTCCATGTGGCATTTGTTTCGCATGACACGTTAAGCTGGTCGGTGATAGTAGTCGTACAGCTGTGTGTGTCCGAGGTCCTAATAGGGTAGCTTGATCAATTCTGACAGTCGGGTTGGCCATCCCTCCAGCAATACGCACTGAGCGTGGCGGAGTATGGCTCAATCATATCCAAGCTGAGTAAAGGCCTGTGCCCGTCGGTAGGGAAATTAATGGCCTACATACGTATAATAAAACCTAATAATGATTTTGTAGAAGGCCTTTATTTACCAGTGTGGGAGGTATATCTAAGTATATAACAAGATATTACATATTACAACTAATAAATATATAAATAAATAAATAAATACACTATACGGCGTTCTGACGGTGATGGAAAACGTCGTGTGGAATCTTTTATATCGGCATAGTTGTGCCGATGGGCTAGCCTGTGCGCCATCTCGTGGTATTTGCAATTGTTCGATGCTGCTGCACCAAACGATAATGGCCTCGAACTAAAGACGTAGTTTACGCTGGTGTCATATTTTGTTCTAGGTGGTCTATCTGTATTAGTATAATATTATAGTATCTGTGATTATACTAACGATACTGCATCGAAGCAAAATATACTAGGTACAAAACATGACGTACTAATTAATTACTAATAGCAATCTCAATAAAGTCAGTTAGGTGATCTCACCCTTATTTATATAATATCAGGCTTCACATGTAGAGATAATGTATCAATAATAACAGATAGAGGTTGCTGTCAATTACTATATCTGATACATAAATAGTGTTTGTCCAAACTCGCAGAACTGATTATAAATGGATGCTGCAGATTTAATCCGTTTTTTACTGAGTAAGGTTTAAGTTTTGTTTTGATCAGACAATAGGTACACAATGGTTAAGCTGTAAGGATACTACTGAAAAATAAATGAATTGAATAAACATGGTAATTTTGCGTGAATCTCTTCCTGCTACTAAGCTACGAAAATGCACATTTACTGTAGGTATTTACTGTCCAGTCTTCTCTTAACTATGATATGAAATTCAGTCACACACCTGATACAAAATGGGTGGCTCATTTGGTTTGAAGGGCTTGGTAATATGTCGCTCGCTTTTTATACAAATCATTATTTTTAATCATTGACGTGATGTATATCAATCCGGGTATGTG
Organism: Argyresthia albistria; assembly: GCA_963457715.1. Taxonomy (NCBI): domain Eukaryota; kingdom Metazoa; phylum Arthropoda; class Insecta; order Lepidoptera; family Argyresthiidae; genus Argyresthia; species Argyresthia albistria. Next base: position 3,544,557 of record OY735252.1, on the reverse strand, counting down.
TATATTAGAGAGTCTCAAATGGCTGGAAGAGCTTCTGGTCCATGAAGGAACTAATGAAGGGTACCCTTCCTATTACTTTATAACGTAAGCTCGTCGATATGTGTATCCTGCCTTTCCTAACCTACGGTGCTCAGACTTGGTCACTGACCGAACAGCAGAAGTCCAAACTCAAGGTTTGCCAGCGAGCCATGGAGCGCAGCATTTTGAATGTTCGTAGGACGGATCACGTCAGGAACACGACGCTGCGCTCCATGACTGGCATTGCTGACGTCGGAGTGCAGACCGCCAAGCTAAAGTGGAACTGGGCCGGCCATGTCTGCCGCATGCACCCAGACAGATGGGCGAACACCGTCACTGACTGGGTGCCACGCCACAAGACGGACACCGGCGTAGGGGAGGCCAAGGAGAGATGGCGGGATGACCTTGATAAGTTTCTGCCAGAGTGGACGGACGTAGCCCAGGATAGGTAATTGTGGATGCAGCAGTGGGACACTTAACGGCTATAAAATAAATAAAAAATATGTATATTATTTACAACCACGCAGGTTCGTGAATTTTTATGACAAAATGTGTTTAAAATTACTCTTTCTGACCCACACAGATTAGTTACAAAATATGGGTATAATTTGGGTGCACAGCAAAAATAAGGAAAATGGTACTCTTCAAAAACACACAAAGGTGGTAGTTACTCCACCGGCCAACCAGAAAACAACCGTGACCGTGTACGAGCCCTTGCTGGCAGATTGATGATGATGATGATGATGACGATGATGATGATGACGATGATTGGTGGAACAGGAAAGCTTGACAACTATATTATACCCCCTTATTAATAAAAAAAATACTCCCGGATTAACTTTACTCCCGGAGTATTTTTTATTAATAAGGGTTAAAGATTACAAATTGGTGAAAATATTAAAACTCATTGATAGACGAACGTAATGAGAACCTCTCCTTTTTTAAAGTCAGTTAAAAATATCGATAATTTCTTAGCAACAACATAATGAAGACTACAAACAATATACATCATAAACGGTGACTGCGCATTATATGACAAAACACCATGAATCGTAGTGGTGTTGGAAAATGTCGCAGAATGGCCCGGCTTATTTTTTTCGCTTTTCCAAAACCATGCCAGGACCTTCCTTAAATAGCCACAGACTTGTCAGACTAGTACAGATCACATCGAGGCTTCTCATCTCTCGGTAGTCAATACAAATACAGTGTTTGTTTACTTACTTTGCAAATATTAGTAAAATGGCGAAATTCGCAATCGTTCTTTTGGTTGCTGCTTTGGCTGTTGCGGCTAAAGGTAAGCTTTCTTGCAGTTTTGGTTGTTAGTATGATTTTTTAACACCTACGAAACACTATTATTGACCGAGCGAGCGAAGCGTCTCCGTTTCAGGATTGGGCAAAAATGCTTTCGTATGTCTGTCTGTCCGGTTGTTCTCCTCTACAGGTCGCATTTCTCAACCGATTCTCGTGAAATTTTGTGAGCAGGTTGAATAAATAATTAGTTCTTATTGTTGACCCGGTTTTTTTCATTTTTCAAAATGTCGGAGATATAGGGTTTCAAAATGTAATAAAATCGCTACATACAACCCAAATGGCTTAACAAATGAGGTGTCGGTCGTTGAATTTGTAAATGCCGTGAGAGTGACACAAACTGAATAATTTTAGTTAAAATACAATAGGTTGTATTTTAGATAGCAAAATGTAGTTTAAAAAGTTATTGGTGCGGCTACTTTCATAATGCATGTACGTAACCAGGTACATTCATAAGTTTGTATGTGTTATTGAAAGAAAATGCAGTTAAATAGAAACATTTATGGTAATTCTAGTTATTGAAGCACCCTCTAACGTAGGTTATACTTAAGTCCTCGATAAATAAATTAACATACAAAGTGTAATCGGAAAATCAATAATATACGGCTCAAAAAGTGATGGAAATAATCGTGAGGAATCCTTCCTTCCTAAAGTATTGGCCTCTGTCAGGCATCTGTCATCAAAAGTTGACAGAATAGTCAGCGCTAAGTTTATTTAACACCACTACCTAAGCTTAACTCTTCGTCAGTGTAAATGGCCGAATCGGGCCGCAGATAACAATTGAAAAGCAAGTGTTATAAAGCCACTGATGAGAAGGCGAAACAAATAGGTAACAACTTCAGAGCCAAAGAAACTATATGCGCTGACAGAAACAACAACAACAACTGTCCTAATGCCTCCACGTATGTGAGAAGGCGTGACGCTTTGTTAAGGCCCTGTTATTCCTTATTTCAGGCTGGCCGACCCGCGAGAACGACCTGGCTGGCGCGGCCGCGAATGGCAACTGGGACGAGGTCCATCGCCTGTCAGTATTCTGTATTTAATATCATTCATCATCGTCATCATCACTAACAGTTTAGTCTATTTCTTATCATGATCATCGTCGTCAACAGTTTAGCCATAATCATTAAGCATGCTGCGATGGACATACTCGTAGACCTATTCCATAATGCGATTTGCTGGAACAGTCTTAGCATGACTAGCGCGACAAGGGTTTTGTCGTGGGAAAGTGAGGGAAAGAGATATGCGGTTTATTATATCTGGAGCACGATTCTAGCGCCTTCGATATACGGCTATATTGACAGATTCCCCTACAAAATCACACGATATAGGTGTAGATATCGATTGATTTCGTATGGGATTCTGTCCGTATATCGAAGGCGCGAGAATCGACCCGCAGGAGCACGATTCTCGCACCTTCGATATACGGATATCGAGACCTATATTGACAGATTCCCCTACAAAATCACTCGATATAGGTGTAGATATCGTATATCGAATGCGCGAGAATCATGCTCCTGCTGGAGCAAGGCGCGAGAATCGACCCGCAGATCTCTTACATAGAGAGAGATAATCTCGAGTTGTGCACAAATTTGTTTTTCACTGTGTATATTTTCTTGTTTTTCTAAATTGTTTGTTTTTATGAATATAGCATAATCTCCGCCATTTAAGAAACTCCATCTGTCTCATCTAGTTTACCATCTTTCAAATGAAACCGATCCAACCCAAAGTGACGTTTTTTTCATGTTTAATATTATTTACATACTTTTTTTTCAGATTGAGTGAAATGTACCGCAGGCAGTTCAACTTCATTTCCACTGTAAGTTTCTCGTCTATCTTACATTCTATTATCGTGGGCTCCCAAAATATCTCGGTAAATAAAATACCTACCTCGAGTGCACCTCGCCTCGCCCCTGTGTGAGTGCACCTCGCCTCGCCCCTGTATGTGAGCCAAAATACCTACCTCGAGTGCACCTCGCCTCGCCCCTGTGTGAGTGTGTGTGAGCCAAAAACTCGACATCTCCGAATCGTGATGTGACAAAACCTCAACTAATCAAAAATAAAATAAAACATTCACTTCTTAGTGTTCCTTAGTGCATAACAAGACCATGAGGAGAAAAAGATGTCAAGGGACATCTCTTCCTTTGGAGTGTGTTACTATGGTTCTTTGGATAAAACTAAACTATTTTAACTTGGCCCAGTTAACCCATCGCGCAGACCCCCCATGTGAGAGAGGGGGGTGGGAGAAGGAAAAAGAAGATGTCCTCCCGCGCCTTTTACAACATTTTAGCTGGCCTAGTTTTAATACTAGGTGATGATTGTTTGGTATTGTTTTCTTGTAGATGACAGACGTGGAATTAATAAAATAACCAATTCGGAAAAGGCTATATTTGTTTTAAGACTGTCCTGATGTGCCGTTGCTGGCAATATTGCCATTTGTGAGAATAAAATTAATGGGGAAATATTGTCGGACAAATTTCAATATTGCTGGCAACGGCACATCAGGTCCTGACTCACATAAGGACACCGTCTATGTTACAAACGAACGTGCGAGCGAGTTGACGGTTAAGATTGTTGACCTGCCAACCTAAAATTCCAGCAACAAGCGCAGCAGCAGCAGAGACAGCTCCAACAGCAGCAGGAGTTAGCAGCCAGCGTGCATGACCTGAAGCCGGTTCCAGGAGGTCACGTATACGGGGAGGCCCAGAACAGCTACAGCGCCACCACCAACAACAACGGGCAGGTGCAGCACCAGGCCGGGGGGCAGAGGGTCGTCAATGATAATGGACAGGTGAGTTTTTGGGATAACGCTATTTTACTGCACTCGAAATCTTTAACGCTCTTTTACTGCTATCTAAAGCTAAGACCGCACTAGCGGCAGCGGAGCCACCCGAAGCGATAGCGCCTGACAAAATATTATTTAATTAAATGCAAACATATCGAGCAAACCGCACTATGCGACAGTGGAGCGATGCGACATTACCCTGCACGACAAAGTTGGCAAACCGGACAAAACTACCGCAGAGTGACACTACCTCACGCCCCCGCCCCTCTCTCCTGTCTCTTTCTCTTTCTTTCTTCGGTCGAATGACGGGCAAAACTGTCGCGCCTTAAGCCAGCCATACACGCTACGGTATATTGGAGAGGTCTACCTATGCAGGTATGCCTGCGGAACGTGTGTGGGAATAGGCTTGTGTGGTTTTTTGCACTGAAGACTGCACCGGTACACCGGAACGTCCCCACACAGGTCGGTTGACCTGCGCAGGCAAACCTGTACAGATAATCTCTCCGGTAGATCGTAGCGTGTATGGCTGGCTTAAGTACTACTCTGCGGTATACCGAGCAACATTCAAAACCACGTCGTCGTCGGTCGGGTCGGTCCGCTCCGCTGTCACCCTAGTGCGGTCTTACCTTAACCCGTTAGCTTGCTTTGCGTTTGTCTCAATATGTTATGAAATCGGAATAAGGTTGGGTGGAGATGGAATGTGAACTGAAAAAAATGAAGTGCTGTACTTTTATTTTTGTTACCCTGTATTTACGGTTTTCCATATACGCCATTTTCTGGCGTTGGGAAGCTTACGATGTGATTTTGATTGGTATGTCTGTTTAGAGAATGGTCCTCCTGAAAATCCTGGGAACGAATACACAAATTAATTCAATAATATATTATAATCAATTAATTCAGTGAAACATCACAAGCGATGAGAGCTGCCTGTAAAAGAGTTCAACGCGTGAACTTAGAGTTAAAAGAACTTTCGTGTACTGTCACTAAAATACCTTAAAAGCAGTTTTCACAATTTTAATTGGGTTTTATTTGTTACAGATCACTGCGTACGACCTGACACCAGCGCAGGTATCCCAACAACAACAATAAATGATGTTTTACAACAGAGATCGTTGCATACGCGGAAACAACTAGTAGTCTAAGCAAAATTTTTCAAAATCAAGTAAAGTTCGTACGTTCTTTTAGGGCAGCCAAAAATTTAATTTTGGGATTATCTACATATCATTTTCTGATTAAATCAGCAAGGTGCCAACTCCTTGCAATTTTGCAGTTACCTGCCATTGAATTATCTTGAGTAGGATTGAAAATTTTAACTACTAATGATTTTTCGCGTGGATGCAATGAACTAAACGATTTGCTATGAATTTAAAAAACGGCGAGGCGAAATGATACATATCAAAGCATTTAAAAGAAGAAGAATGTTTCAATACTTCATCTCTAACAGACAGGACTAATGACTTCTTAATTGAATTTAACTAATAACCCTGTGATTACTGTTAATTGTGTTCGTTAATAAATATGTAATGAGTATTAAAAACAAGGTATTTGTTTTTTATTATCACCCCTATATTAAGTAGTAACTACATAACACGTGTCCACAAAACTAGGAGTCGTCACATGTAACAGGCGAAGAAACGAAGGTTAATTTAAAAAAATACGGCACGTGCTAAAGTGAGTTTGACATGAGTTTAACAATATTTTTGTATAATATAACATCTGCTACCATTCAAATCAGCTGACCCATGCCAAAATGTACTGGGAAGTGAAAAATAAAGTTGCTCTGATTAAATCGGTTTCTTAATGAACGTTGCTCAGAATGATGTCCCTAACAAAGCTGTTTCTCATTTTGCGTTAATTCGTTTACACGTTGTTTATGTTGTACATAGGTGAGCCCTAACGGTCCCTTGCTCAATACTGCTTAACTATCAACGTATCTCATCTTTAATATGGTTTTCTGGAAAAGAGATAGAGATAGATAATTTCGCCTTTGTACGCTTTTGTTATGATATTTATATGTACTTTATTTGTAAGCTAATATGTATCAGACGCCTATAATAATTGTCTTAGCAATCCTCATCGTTGCCAGTCTTATAAAATTGGAATTAAACTAGTCAGGCGCATTCATTGGTAATTCGTATTTCAGTTTCCACAGTTAATGTTCATTGTCCACCGACCGAAAACATTGATTTAAAGGCAGTCTAAATTTAGTAAATTACTTGATGCTTGCAAAATAAATATACATAAATAACGGCTATTACCAATATATACAGTAAATAGGGACAAATAATTTGACGTACCTAACCTAAGGCGTTAACTCTGGGAATCCAAAACATTGTATTCATCCGCGATTCCACGCTAGATTAATAAGCTACAAATATATCGATAGGAATATTAGCGATAATTGCATCAGTAATCTCGACAATATCAATGTATTGTGACCGTCACCTTCAAGACCTAATTGATAGATATGGTCCGAGTAACACACATACATTATTGATTAAATCTTGTTGCTTTTGTATTCATTTGCACACGATTATTGCTGCTTATTTTGAATTTGCACTCAATATGAATTATAAATATACAGGGTGTCACTGGGCGCTCTGGACAAAATCTTCAATAATGATCCTACTCAGCAATGTCACAAAATGTTATATGTAAATATATTTTTTGTTATGGAAATTATGATTTAAAAGATACGAGTAGGTACTTGATTTATTTCTATGAACCAGATGAAACAATATTACGTTATACGTATAATTTACTTTCGAATCCCATGCCATAACTAGAAGAGGAGAATCCCAATTTTTCGTAATTTTTGAAAATTGATGGTTTCTCTAAATGCTGGACCGACCGATTGTCATTTTTATTCGGTTTGGTCATAATATTTTGCTTTTAGTTTTTAAATAATTTAACTTAATGAACTTGTATAGTAGCCCAAAGTAAAAAAGGGGCAAAAAAAAATACGTTTCTATGTATATTTGTAAATATCTTCAGAAATAAAGACGTAAAAAAGATGTTGTCAGTTCAGTTAAATGAACGCGTTCATTTAACTGAACTGACAACATCTTTTTTACCGATTCTCAAAATATGACTATCGTGATGACCTCTTGACCGATTATAGATCGGTATCAACACAAACAAACAAACAAACAAACAAAGAAACTAACAAACAAACAAACAAACAAACAAACAAACAAACAAACAAACAAACAAACAAACAAACAAACAAACAAACAAACAAACAAACAAACAAACAAACAAACAAACAAACAAACAAACAAACAAACAAACAAACAAACAAACAAACAAACCCTAACTGCATTGCACTGCACTTGACATTTGGCATCATAACTAATAAAAAACCCGCATAAAACCAGTTTAATCACAAAGTCTCATCATCAGGTGAAATTAAAAGGTCTCATCACAACTAATTTAATGAGCCTAAACTCGATGGGTTTACTAGTAAGCATTCCAGGGTTCCAGCTCCCACCTTCGAGCTTCGCACTCCATCATCAGATCAGCTCGATAGTATCATATTCTCAAAGGTCTTTTCACTACGAGTCTAATGAGCTCAAACTCTATGGGTACATTATTCTTAAAGCGCTTGTTATAACGAAACTAATGAGCTCAACTTTGAAGGGTTTACTAGTAAGCATCATAGGGTTCCTGCTCCCACCTTTGAATTCCATCATCAGACCAGCTCGATGGTACCATAACAACCAGCTCCAACATATTTACTTTCGAATAAAAAAAACAACATTCAAATCGGTTCACCCGTTTACGCTTCACGTGCTGAGAGACAGACAGACAGACAGACACACAGAGTGACTCACACGTCAAACTCATAATAGGGTAGTTCTTCGAAAAAAGATATTCTTGAGAAGTTTTTTTTTTTTTTTATAATTGTGCCAGACAGAACTCTAATTTTAAGCTGGAAGTACAGTACTGTGGAAAAGATGAAACTTTAAGTAGGAGGCACTTCAAAAAGTTAAGTAGTTTTGGAAATAATTAATATTTTTAATTTTTGCATGTTGCTAATAATGACGATTTGCCTTCGTCGACCCCTTTTGCCTTCGTCGGGCATAATCACAGCAACACCCGAGGACAATAAAGTAATCAAACATTCATAATATTATAAATTTTTATCAACTTACAGAAATAGAAATCAATTTACACTGAACTGGGTCTTAAAATTGTAATAGTTGTACATTTAAGTGCTTAACCACTTAGTTGCCAGGCTAGTTCTACAGAATACCGCTTCAGAGACAGTCGTACCCGAATGTGATGATGCAGAGGTTCTTTATTTTTCTATTCATCGCGTGTGCTCTGAGTACCTGTTACGGTAAGTCGAATTAATATATTTTTATTACGATTTCAGGTTACAAATACATATTTAATTTATTATTCCATAATTTTATATTGATTAATAGAGAAATGCACAGTTATTGCACCTAAGTTTTAGTAACTTGTATTGTACTTGTATAAGGGTTCAGGGATACGAAATATGAATACACCACTGTGGTTCATGGGGTCACATTTTAGGTGTGCAGTTCGTGATTAATTCCCGAAATTTCTTTAAATTAAGAGATATTGAAACTTGGCTTTTTCGTTACATTTGATAGGGGTTTCATGAAACAATGTGTCTAGGGACAGATTTGAATAACAAGGTTGTTCACGATAAAGGCTTTGTATACCATACAATGAAAAATTGTATATTGTATTATTATTTTTAATTTTGCTCTGATAACAAAAAATATCAACTCATAAACAAACGATTAATATTCAATAAATGTCTCTATTGTTCCCAATACTAAACCGAGCTTGATTTATAATCAAAAGGTAAGTACTAACTGGCTGTTAAATATTAATAAGGGTCAGCATTTTGTTATTCATTATTATCCGTAATAGGAGTATGGCTAAATCTTACTCGGATCCGGGTAAATGCCTGTGCCCCTCGGTGGGGACATTAATGGGCTACATTTACTTTAATAGTTATTATAAAATTCGTAACAACACACAACTTTCTTCATTGTAATTAGTTTTGAAACTATTATAACTCATGGCTGCATTCTCAATGAGGTCTCTTAGTATAATGACTATGAAAAGATAATGATAATTATGAAATTAGTCATTTACAATTAAAAAGTATTACGAAAATAGAACAGATTATTTACTACCACTCTGACTATTCGAAAGAAATTACGGGGTAAACTTTTGAAAATAAAAATAACAGTTAATGTACAACGCGACATTTGTAGCTTCGTGATATTTTCTTCCTGTTCACGTGATGATGAAGAGTACATATGAGTAACTCTGAAGAGTATAAGATGAAGAGTATAAGTTAGCTGTTGTATTGTCTATTTTTCCACTGAATTCATTAACGACTGGACACAGATAAAAGAATACAGGTTTTTAACTTTTTATCTAATGTGACTCAACTCAACCCACAGTTTAGTTTTTACGATGCCTAAATTTTTAATTACTTAAATCAATAATAACTCAATAATTGAAACAAAAAGTAAACTTTAGAAAAAACCGACTTCCACAAACCCTATTTGATTAGATTGAGTTTAATACTAACTGTAACCCCTTATCCCCCCCCCCCCCTCTTGGGGAATTAATTTTGTCAAATCCTATATCAGTGCTACCCCACGCGACTAAGGAACCCCTGTACAAAGTTTCATGGCTCTAGGTCCACCGGTTTAGGCTATGCGTTGCCTGCCCGTCAGCCACGCATTATATTTGTACCTAGTATTGAGCAGATCTGGTGGCCATATGTGGTCTTCATCAGCAGTTCCGCATCACAATATTATGCTTACCATGTGCATTTGCACGAGTTATTATGAAAAACACAAAAATCACTATAGGTCTGCCTATAATATTTGAAGAGTTCTCTCGATTTCATCAGGATCCCATCATCAGATCCTGACCTGGTGTCAATGGGACCACCCTTGAGGTATTACCTATACGCCGAAAAAAGATTTGTTCAAATCGGTTCATAATTGGCGGAGTTATCGCGTAACAAACATAGAAAAAAAAACGGGTCGAATTGAGAACCTCCTCCTTTTTTTGAAGTCGGTTGAAAATCTTTAATATACCAAAAGTAACGGAACTACAGACGATTTGATCAACCAATACCTACGTGTATTGGGATAGTGATTTTTGCGACATTTGTTTATGATTCATTAGAGCTAATAAAACCATGTAATGTAAAAATGCAGAATGTAACAGAAGTGTCAATCAGTATTCTTGAGGTACTTAGTTGATAATTATCTTGTCTGTGTTGTTGTTGATTCTGAAACTGAATCTTTGAATATTTGATAATATATAAATACATACTATAAAATATAAATATTAGAGTTTGAATGTTAAGGGCTCTACTCACGGTGCAATCTGTCTTGCAACTTGTCGCTGCAACTTTTTGCATGCAACCTGCAACCTGCCTACTTACGATGCAATCTCGATGCAATCGATTGCATGCAACCTGCAACCTGCCTACTCACGATGCAATCTACCTGCAATCTGTTGCAAGGCAACAAGTTCCAGCAACAAATCGCGAGACAGATTGCATCATGAGTAGAGCCCTTTAAAGTTCATTTATTTATTTATTTATTCATTCATTCATGCATTCATTACAATAACAATTCATGATATCATTACAGGTGTTTGACCCAATTCAATATCATATAATATCTTAATAAAACTATTAAAACATAACCTTTATGTACAGGGACACACATTGCTAGGTCTTATATACATCGTAAATTAAGTTGAAATTTCTACCAATTATAATAATATTATTATTAAATACCATAACTATAAGTTAAAGACACCATTAAAAAAAAAGTAAATACAAAAGGATGGAACAATCGATCAAGCGTTATCGAACAATTTTGTTTTTACACCGGAAAAATAACGCTAACGCTAAACTGTGAACCAAAAAATAGTTATTGACTGCATGCCGGTATGCATTTGGTACATTATACGGACATTCTAACGGTGATGGAATCACGAGGAAACCTTAGTTGTTCCATAGCCAATAGTGATTGATGGTGATTGGCTAGCCCTCTGTCACGCAAAATGGAGTTTCGAATAACTGTGACACATGTCTATGTATGTATGTTTGGTTTGGTTGTATGTATTACTGTTTTAATTACTGGATATAAGTTACCGATTTCTGTTGCCTAGAAAAATTGTTGACCGCCAGAATCGTGGTCACTCGGGTTTTCCCGCCAACTATCGTGATCTCGGGCAAATGGGATGCGCACGAGTTTTTGTATTAAATTGAACCGGATATGTAGACACAGAAGTTACACGTGAGAAGGCATTCGAAACATTTGTAAACAAACAAACTCAGGCCGGTATTAATAAACCACTCTCGGCTTCTATATTGTATATTACGAGTTTCACTCGTGTAATCGAAAGATTTATCTGAGAATTTAATAACGTGCATAGGAATTCACGAATCCAACCGATCAATTCACTTTTTATGAGGATTTTATCTGCCTAATAAATCATTATTCCGCTCTCATTATTCCATAAACATGACCTTGAAATCACTGTTTCTTGCATTCCAACAAGTAAACATATAAGTAGTTACGTATAAAGTAATTTTGAATTTAAGCAAGAATGATCGGATTAGCTTCACTTAAATTGATACGGTTTAATTTAATCGGTATATTGGACGTACCTAGTTAGCTTTTGCAGAATTTTCCAGAAGCCAGCTCATAATATATTGTGCGTTCGAGGCAAGTTGGTGTCGATACAGAAAGGTTTATTTAAAAATCTTAAAAGTTGCAGTTTTATTAATAAATCTTATGTACATTCAGCATCAGATATATGCACGCAGCTACCCAAATACATCAAATACACCTGAAGCAATTAAGAAGTATCTACACAGCCAATGACTCAAAATATGGGGAGCTATACCTATATAATATAACATAATTTTGCCACTTTGGCTGTGTAGATATTTCTGGTTCTGAGGATGATTTTACTTGGTGTTACTTGCTTGTTCATCAGCTGGATCCACACCAGACGATCCATCTTGGATCGGCGATCCTGCGATCCGCGATACAGGATCGTAGAGCATGGATCGTGGATCATACTTGTTTGTCCGATCCAGATGCAATTTCTTGCGATGTTGATGGCTGCTCCAATCAGCTCTTGCCGATCCACACTGATCCTTTGGAGCGCGCTCCAGCCGCGCGCGATCGAAGTTCGTTGGATCTTTTGGCGTGGATCCTGCTATCTACATCTGATGCTAACTGTACAAAACAATCACAAAACAAACGTCACGCCTGTTGCCATGTGTGTCGCTAGGTTTCAAAACCAGCTATGTACTTACACCCTCTCATTTTCAACCTTTGAATGAAAGGGGGATGATTTGGCAGGCTTGAGGCATAGTAACAGAACACGTAAGTAAAGTAAAGCATTCTTGAAACGATTGCAGGATTTCCGGCTGAAAAGAGCAAGGATACTGAAGCTAGAGCCGAACCAAAGCCCGATGGTGTGGGAGCCTTCGCCTACCAGGACAGCACAGGACGGAGGTATGGTGGCACATACGGTTTGAGAGATGGCGAGATAATACCAAACGCGGACGAGCCCGTCCCTTCGTTTGTTACGGACAACCACGCCTACAACAACTATGGCGGTTTCAACGACCTCTTCCCGGAGTACTTTAGGAACTTCCATGTTCTGAGCGAGTAAGGTTTGCGATGTCGTCGCGAATGCGCTTACGGTGAAGGACTGTTGGCTTACACTAGGCCTTTCTTAGAATTAAAATGTGTCGCGACAAAACATTATAACGAAATAGAGACACACCTTTTGTCTCCCTAGAATAAGGCAGTGATTTAATAGTAAATTTTAGTTGAATGGAGTAATTATATAAATGGATTAAAGGTATCTTTGTTTTGGAGTTCCAATAGGTGAAAGCTCTAACAGTTATTGTCTTGCGCAGCACACGTAAGCGAAGAGAGCTGTGGCCATTGTGGCCGCCGATTCCATTGAAAATACCAATACGTCCACTGCCACCGATTTTGCCAAAGCCGATATTACCTCTGGCGCCTCTGCCACCAATAGAACCTCTGCCACCATTGGAACCCCTGCGGCCATTAAAGCCGTTACAAGAAGAAGAGGACTGGCGTGAAAACATCATCAATGATTTGAGGTTTGGGGTCTTTGATTGTGTGCATTGGCAAATATGGGAATAATTATTATTTCGCTGTTTATGGGACCAGTCGCAATAATTTTGTTTTTCTTATTCCTGACATTCCGCGGGGTATTATTAATCTATGTTCCTGTTTGTTTTTGTTCACTTTAACCGTTCTTCAAGTGTGGTTTGCAAAGATTCTATGCATTTTGTTTTTATGATTCATTTTCCTTTCCAGCAATATCGCTCTACCCTAATATTATGTGCTTTAAACTCTACACTACACTCTTTTCACCACTATGCCTATCGCAGCGCTGTTTCAGTTTTGGTTGCTTACGTATTTTGTTAAATTTTTAATTTGTTTTTATACTTTTTCAGAGATTTTCAACAAAACTTAAATAAGCAACAGCGAGTTCTTAATGAAGCTATGAATGCGTTCCAAATACCACAAGATCAGCCTGACATCGCCGCCACATCGTACAGTGACGGGCGATTCCCGAATTTCCCACCCTTCAGGCCCTTCAGGCCATTTCATTTTGACTTTAACAACATGATGCCGACCTTCGGACCCAATAACGCGTTCGCTTCAGGATATATTGGACCAGATGGGACACAACAAGCTGCAATAATAAATCCCCAAAATCCGGTGGGTTAAAGATTTTAATCGACTTACTTATTTATTTATTATTTATCTCATAAAATTCACACCTAATACTTCCTGTGGGCCCCTTCGACAACCCACACTTCTATTGGCTGGTCTAACTGCTGACTCGAAGAAGAAACAAGGATACGCAGTTATATGTAGAACAGTCGCAGCTTTCTTGGCACTAATATTCGACTGGAGCGAGTGAGAGGGCTTCCTTTCTTCCTATGGCACTGTTCCCGTTCCACTTGCTGCTTCCGTTCATGTCGGCGTCTCGTAGTGAACTGTGCTGTGCTTTTTTTTTTTTGTGTGTGAGGGGATAAAAAAAATCTCTTTTTAAAGATGCCCGGGAGTCAGACCTCCCTGCTATGTCCGATTCTCCACAATGAGGTCCGTATGAGGTCTCCACCGTGAGGCGGAGACTACATTGAGCGGAACACTCGTATGTGGCATACGGACTAAAAAAACCCCTGTGTGCTGTTGTTGCGTGCAGTTGCGCGTATGCATCACTGTTTCCATGGCCTCGGTTAGACGCAGAGGGCGTTCTACCTACAAGTTATATATAAGTTTCGATAATATATATGGGAGGGGTCTGCCTGCTTTCCCCAGTGACTGTGGCTACTCGAGCGGGCCTCGGCTCGAAGTCAGTGGGTAGCGGCATATCAGGGGGCAGAAGGCCTCCGCTGCTATGAGATGATTATATAATGGTTAAACCTATCCTAAACCTAATCCTAAGCCTAACTGCCTAATATTGATCGGGGGGGCGGGGCGGGGGAGGGGGAGGTTGTCCGTCTAGCGGATCCAGACGGCGATCCCTTTGGATCCAAATTTGGTAGCGGAGGCGCTGGAGGGCTTCCGGGATAACGCCTTCGACGGGTTGGCGCGCCTGAGGGGCGTCGGGGGAGGGGGGAGGAGGTTCTGCCTTGAGAGCTATAGTAATATCATCGTCGGGTTCTAGGAGGACGTCTTTGGGGCGTCTTTTATAGATATGTTTGGACTGAAGGTCTGGGGAGGGGTCGTAAGAGATGGCCTGAGTGACAAGAGGGTTGGGGTGAGCTGAGGCAGTTTGAAAGAAGCGTTCGGACGCTTCTTTCATAAACTGCTTGACTGTGGGGAGTCTAAAGTCACTATGGAGGTCTACGTTGCGCACGTACCACGGGGCACCCGCGGCTTTGCGCATGAATTTATTTTGGAGTGTCTGAAGGGATTTTAAAGATGGTTTAGAGGAGTGAGCGAATACTGGGCTTGCATACGTGAAGACCGGACGAATGCAAGTCTTGTATAGATTTATTTTGCAGCGCAATGGGAGTTTGCTGTTACTTCTCAAGAGTGGGTGAAGCCTACTCAAGTAGAAGGCTGCTTTGTCGCGGACCGTTTTGATGTGTTTCCGAAAATTTAGTCGTGAGTCTAATGTCACGCCTAGGTACTTCACATCTTTCTCCCAGGGTATGGGTCGGTCAAAGAGTGTGATAGCGGGTTTGCGATAGGATGATTTATTTCTTCTCCTAGAGAAGAGTACAGCTGCACTCTTCTCAGGGTTCATCTCAATCCTCCATTTGAGAGCCCATTCACCGAGATCGGTTACTGCTCTCTGGAGAACTTTGCAAACGCGCGCCTGCGTCCTACTGGTATAATAAAGGGCCGTATCGTCAGCGTAAAGGGCTAGCTCGACGTACGGAGAGCGGGGGACATCATGGATGTAAAGTGTGAATAGAGTGGGGGCGAGTACTGAGCCTTGCGGGACTCCTGCGGCTATGGGATGGGGCTGAGAAATGGATTTTTCTACTCGATAGCAAAAGTTATGCTCAGAGAGATAGTCCTTGATTATGAGTACTAGCCTATCGGGGAGGTTGAGTCGGTAAAGTTTATAAATAAGACCATTGTGCCAGACTTTGTCAAATGCTTTCGCTACGTCAAAGAAAATGGCGCCGGTATCTTTGGACCTTGCCGTTGTTTGAAATCCTCTGTGTATGTGCTCCGTTATGCGGTGCACTTGTTGTACACACGAGTGTTTGGATCTAAAGCCGAACTGCTCGTTTGGAATGAGGTTCCTAGCTGTGCAAATGTCTTGGAGACGGTTTAGAATAACCCGTTCGTAGACTTTGCCAATGCAGGCTAGTAAGCTAATGGGGCGGTAGCTGGTGGGGTCAGATCTATCTTTCCGAGGCTTGTGAAAGCCTATAACTACGGCTTCTTTCCAAGCGGTTGGAAAGACGCAGAGGCGGAGGGAGACATTGAATAAGACCGTAAGAGTGGTGAGAAGCCTAATGGGGAAGGATTTAATAGCCAAGTTGGTGATTTTATCAAGCCCCGGGGCTTTCCTAGGTTTGAGGTCTTTGATTAAAGTTTTCACTACTGTGCTGTGCTCCGCCGAGCGCTTTCTTATATTCCCGCGGGCAGCGGCTCGTGCGTATGCGGCGGTGGGAGCGGAGAGCAGTGAGCGGGACGGGATATTTCCTATCTCTGTCTAACTCTATGACTACCTATTTTCTCTGTTATACCTAACGTTCTCTCTCACCCTTTCCTGTCTAAATGCCAAGGAAACACAAAACGACATAAACTTTTATTAAATAATCCATTTACAAAACATAATGAAATAAAGTAATAGACTTAAGTAACTTTCAAATATCAAACAATCAAATTTAACAACAAATCATTGTTATATGTCGCGAACACTTCCAGATAATGTTAGAAAATGTATCTTAAAATAAGCCAATAGCAACACTGGCAGTATTGTATCAACTAGTTAAATAAGTAGATTATATGACATAACCCTTAAGTGGTTAAATTCAGTAACTATTTTTGAAATACTTACATTTGCAATAGCAAAACCAATCGAGGTGTCGAATGCCAGGGTTCTTGAATGTTCTGTATCTGATTTCAGCTCATGCCCAACATCAACATCGAGAGCCGATTCACCGATATCCCGAGTAGTAGTAGTAGTAGTGGTCCCGGCTTCCACAGCGTCCACACCTCCTCCTTCTCAATGACCTCTGACGTCAACGGTCAGAAGGTCACCAACAAGGGGGCTCGTACCATCATCAACAACAACGGCAAGATCACCAAGTATTCCGTCCATGATTAGAATAGATTCATTTAAGTTATTTATTATATTTGTTTCATTGTTGTGTGAAAAACCGTAAATGTTGAATAGCTTGTGTTTACTTCCACATTAGTCTTAGCAATTGCGTATGCCATGTCTGTGTAAATTAGTTTTTTATCTAAATACCTTTAATAAATGGAGTTCGATTTTGTAGGCAAGATTCAAAAGTGACATTGACCATGTTGGCCTAGATTTAAGATTAAAGCTTCTTGTAAACAAATCTATCTTTGTTTTAATGGAATTCTTGAAATTCCGGCAGATGATCACGATGTTATTATGGGTTTCATGAGCTAGCATAACATGTAAGTGAGTCATTACCCGACCTGTGCACGTCAAGGTTGCTTTTTATCATAACCACATCTTTTTGCATTACCGACACCACACGCTGAGACCTATAAGTAGCGCAGCAAAAACAAAGAATAACATTTTTATAAAAAATAAATGATTGTTTAATTCAGCTTCGCTAATTTCCCATCAATCTTTACTTTGGGCGTCGTCGTCTGATAAAGCCAGGAATTACTATTACTTCGTCTTTCTCCGCATCCATTTCTTCCCTGGGACAGCTCTCTACATTTCCGACAGTAAAACTCTCTCTGGCCATCTTCAGTGATTTTCCTATGAAACTTCCCTTGATTCTGGTAGAACGGCTCATCGGATCTTCTGACGAAATTGTAGTTATCTCTATTCGTGTCTGTGTTTAGCCAGTTGATGTTGTGAAAGAATGTGGAAGGCTTCCATTGGCCTGCGTTCAAAGCAATCTCTGGAAAGACGTCATACTCGTCTCTGACGTTTCTGTTGATGAAGACGGATTCGGGGTAGACTTTGTTTCTGGTTCTGGAGTCTGGGGTTCTAATTTGTGTGGAGTCGACGGCTTTGTGTCCCATCAAGATTGGAACCTCGCCACTGTCAGGCTTACTGGCAGTTAGACCTTGGCCGCCAATATTGTACGTTGGGACTCCATCTGGAGAAATATGCGTAAATATGTAGTTTAAAAATGTTATCTAACAAAATAAGGGGAACTCTTATGAAACACGAATAGCAATACTGAATCGATTGCTCTGAAGGGCGCAAAATGCCGTATATGGATTAGATATTTACTGTACTGCCAAGTAGAGCATTTAACGAATTTCTCTTATTAGAGATAAGCTCGCCTTTGTTCATGTTTTTTCCAATATTAAGTGTCTCTATTATGTTTTGTGTGATGCAATAAAGTATAAAATAAGTAAAGTAAGTAAGTATCGTCCAAGGGAAGGGAATCGATCAATGCACAACTGCAATATTCATATTTCATATGAGAATCAGAGCCCAGGTTTTTCCATTAATTCATAGTTTATGTAAGACGTAATACTTACTAATTATGGTACAGTAACAAGCGGCACTTGCTAAGCCGGCCTATGACAGGGGGCTAGCCCATCACCACAGGAAGGAAGATTAGTATGGAATTACTAATCTCATATTAAAAATATCATATGAACTTTGGCCATAGTTTACCTTTTTGCTAAAAGATTAACAATTCGAGTATAGAACAGAATGCTTACCATCACTGCTACCATGTGTTCCTCCCCTCCGGTGGTTGTTCTTCAGTTTTGTGGAGACGACAATGGTATGCTTCACCTCCACATCATCGTCATCAGGCTTGCTGGAGTTGGTGGTGTAGGCTACGAGGCTGTCCTCTTCGTTGGCGAAGTCCATCTTTGAGGACACCCCGCAGTGGACTGTATTTAATATACCTAGAAATAAGGAAGGAATAGAAATAGACTAATGAATGACCAATTTTACCACACGCCTATATCCTATCTATCTTAGTGCAATAGTTATTTATCCAACAAGTGAGGAAAGTTCGTTTTTCCTATGAGTTTTGATTTTGAGTCTTGAGCGAACGAAGGATTGAAAAATAGAATCACGAGCGCAGCGAGTGATTATAAAATTCAATCCTGAGTAAGCGAAAGACTCAACAAAACGAATAGCAAATGAACTTGCTCACATGTTGCATACAAAACTTTTCACCACTCCCAGCAAGAAAGTATTCAGTCACCATAGGTAAATAAATTAAATAGTCACAAAGCAAATCAAAATAATTCTTTATTATAAAATAAAAAGAGCTGTTATTCATGAAAATAATTTAAAAATGAAATGTAAAATTACTGCAATTTTTCAAGTTAAAAGTAACGTTTTTAATGTTTCTGAACTTACAATAATTTGATAAATTTTATAAAAAACATTAATCTTAACTTATAAGTATTTCTATTCTAAGTATAAAATTATTTATTTTTTAAAATATCTTTAAAACTTAACGATTATCTCTTCTGTGACTTAACATAAAAATCAGGCAAGGTTAGTTTCTGAACGGGATCATTACTTTCCTCACTGTTCAAACAGTGAGGAAAAACTAACTTTCCTCACTGTTTTCGTAGAGGAAAGACACTTCTTTCGTGCGGGAGTGGTGAAAATTAAATTTAACGGTATTTTCTATCTGTGTCTGTATGGTTTATATGTTATTTTGTTTAGCGCTAAGTATTTTCTATGTTTTATGTTACCTATGTGTGTGTGCGCTGATGCAAATAAATAGATAAATACAAATACAAATACACAGTTAGGGGACACTTAGCTCTTTTTCTTAGCCGTCTATCGATTGTTTCGGAGGCCGGCCTCTTACATTTAGGAGTCTCTTATTAGTCTAGGTGACCCTTAAACTTAGGTCAGAGTGAAACAACCGCTACGTGGCCCCGAAAAGGAAATAAACTGTCCCCTAATACATAGGGATTGTTGGTGAAATCGGCCATAAGGCTCGGTCTCTCAAGAGACGGAAAACAGTCAAATAACTTTATTTGACACATCATGTACGTGTGAAATGTCAAATGCCACAGATAAAACCGCTATCTGAGGATGGCAAGATCGGCACTAAGCCAACCAACGAAACGCCAGGATTTTATTCCCTTGCCTTTTCCCAGAATCCCAGTTGGGATAACAGAGGCACAGAACAGCTATGCAAGTCAAAATGGCATTTCTTTTCCCAGATGGGGTGACATGCAAGTCCTCTAAAGGTTGTAATTAGGTGAAGTACAATTTTAAGATAGTATTGGAGATGATTTTCAGGGTTCCGTACCCGAAGGGTGCCAAACGAGACCCTATTATTGAGACTTCGCTGTCCGTCCGTCTGTCTGTCACCAGGCTGTATCTCATGAACCTTGGTAGCTAGACAGTTGAAATTTTCACAGATGATGTATTTCTGTTGCCGCTATAACAACAAACACTAAAAATCAAAAGAAATTTAATAATAAGGGGGGCTCCCATACAACAAACGTGATTTTTTTGCTCATTTTTGCTCGATATTGATAATGGTAGCAGGTAGACGCTTAAAATGTTCACAATATATTGAGTTGATTATTTACTTAAGAATAAGTAATTAAATTAAAATTAAATTAACATTTAGGGGGGGCTCCCATAAAACAAGATTTTTTTGCGGTTTTTTATAGATAATGGTACGGAACCCTTCGTGCGCGAGTCCGTCTCGCACTTGGCCGGTTATTTTATTTCACTTTGAAACATAAATTTTCAGAGTTTCATTTGATTTCCCCACACGTGGGCCTTCTCTTATATTTTATGTGGAATACCCATGCATTACCACCATTACTACCTAATTATGTTTTGGAAAAAGGTTCACATGTAAGTTTAGTTTAGTTTTTGAGTGAACAATCAGATTATTAAGTGAAGTTTCATACCCAAAATCACTACACATTTCACTGCCAAAGTCTGAGATACTCTCAACTTAGAACTTGTCATCATGTTAGGTTCTCAGATGTCACCACGCTATAGTAAACGATGGATGGTGGCGTGCGTGTCTACGTTTTATATGAACAAGCCAAATTGCCTTAAGTGTCGTCGACGCAGGAAACGCAGCAATTACTTCTGTAATCTGTGTTGGACGTTGCAATGGTAATGTTAAGATGGCATCAGGGGCAAAAAACATTGAACTAATGTTTTTATTTTAACACACAAGTGAACTAGCAGGAAGCCTAGCTCTTGCTACGGGCGCGGCACCCGAAAGGTGATGTCTCTTGGGAACTTGTGTCTCGTCGGTGTCGTATAATTTTTGCTGTGTGGATTCTAGCAGGCGCTACAGTACAGTAATTAGGTGTAGTCCATCCTTTAATATTTTTCCTTTTTGTTCAGTGTATTAAAAAAAATGTGTTTTGGTTTTGATGTGTTTCGATTATGATTATCTCTTCTGTGGTTTCGAGGAAGCTAAGCATTTATGAAGTCTACCACTCACCATATTGGATCATTGGTCACAAAAAAAGCTCTAAATGTCAGGTCGTGTCAAATTATTACCTACAAATCTGAAGGCGGTTTGTAGAAAACCAACAATTCATAAAATATCAGCGCTTTATAATTTTGTTTAAAAACTCCAGCTTAAAATTTCAGCGCTAACTACACAAATTTGTAAGAACCTGCTGTCATCACCCCAACCGAAGGAGTCCTATTGGAGTATATTCGTCGTGATTTACAGTAAACTAAGTAGATGGCAGCACCAGTATAATTTCTGACGTCGTTGGTTTGGTTTGGTTGGTCTTTAACATCTCCATATAGCTACCCCTCAAGGTGTGTTATGTAAATAGATTGATACTAACCGAATAGATAGTTGACGAAAAATGTGCAAGTTTGCGACAATAGGCGGTGTTAATTATTTTACAGGTAAAATTCTAGTTAATGATTTGGAAAATTCTCGGCCTTTTCCCAGCCACTCTCGGTCAACCACTAAAACCTGTTCCGTAGGTATTAAAAAAAATACAAAATAACTTACATGGATCGTCAAAGCAATAGTCATCGATGCTAGAAAAACAAAAAGGAATGCGCCCAACGTGGGGCTCGAACCCACGACCCTGAGATTAAGAGTCTCATGCTCTACCGACTGAGCTAGCCGGGCTTGTAAACACGTGGCAAAATTTATCATCATTTACCGGCTGGCTATTGCTGAGTACCCGCTATACAAAATGCGACCCGTATCCCGTATCTCTCATTCACAGTCGTTCTAGCATTTCTTTGTAGCTTTGATTCAGTTCATCGTTTGACTTGCCGCTCCCCTAGGATTGGCTTCACAGGAATGATCTGTAGTATGTATCAAGCTGGGAACTGCAATATGCAGCTGTAAACAACCTTCTATGCAAAGAGTGTTAGCTGAGGCACTGTTTGCCTAGAAGGTTGTAGGGCGATCTAGGTAGGCTATGATGAGTTGTATGATTTTGGATAGAGCACACACAGGTAGTCTTCTTTGGCTCAGGCTCATACCTAGGCATATGCACAGCACAGGCCTAGGCGAATAGGATGACTATTCCGAATAGGGATAAATGCATTACACAACCGAGGACACAATAGCAACAACAAAATAGCGACACGCTTTCTCCCAAACGGGGTGGCAGACGCACAATTAACGTGTCGTCTGAAGTTTATTATTGGAGTACCTATTGAATATGTGGCTAAACCCTTCGAGCAACACGGTAGGAAAGGCCGCGTTCCTCCAAGGGCTAAACCATAGTCTGTGATGAGCAGTCTTTCGCGGCGCGTGGAATTTGTTGACGAGTATGGCGAACCAAAATAAGACGCGCAGATTGAGTGTGAATGAATGAGCAACAATTTAATGATTATCATTTAACGTCACTATTCAGATAAATATAGATGAGATATAGATATCAAAAAGAGAGAGACAACCTGTCACACAGATACAAAATTATAGATTGACCACAGAGTATTGTAAAGACGCAACATGAACTTAGTTTCCTAAATATCAGAGGGGTTACTATCAACTCTTATAGCAGGACCTAAACCGGGCAGTTTTGCTTTTTCGATACTAAAATGTTATGAATTTGTATGAAAAAAGCAGAACTGCCCGGTCTAGGTCCTGCTATAAGTGATGGCTCAGGAAGTAGTTGTAAATGAAGTGGACTGTATATCAATAGGTTGAAGAAGTATATTAAAATAAAACAATCAATTCGCATATGTATCGAACACGTTGGTGGTTTGAGGTGAAGTGACAGCTGACAGCCCGGAGCGCGGCTGACTCGGTCTTGGTGCAACCGGTCTATCCGGAGCAGGGGGGCGCCCCGCAGGAGTGTAGGCTCCAACAATAAGAGTTGATAGTAACCCACCAGTCTCTGGGCTTAACGTACTATTGTGCCTCTGCTTCCCCTATTCGGAAAAAGCGTGGCGCTATAAGGTGTCTCACGTTTTCAAGCAAACATGTTCTCTTATTTAATAAGGCCAAAAATAGACACCCTCAATCTAAATAGATAAATATTCAACTCGTCAATCAATTCATTGTGAAGAACTCCAAGTCCAAACTGGAAATTAAAAGGACTTCAATACTTCAATAGAGATATTCAAAACTTAATTCAAAGCAGAATGCTGCCATGGCAGAAGTTACAGAGTAACGTGTAGCTTATTGCTTTCTTAGGTAGGACGTGGCGCGGGGGAGTGCGCGTATACGGTTTTTAACCTGTTTATACATGAAATGATATATTCATTATTCTAATTATAATTTTTCTATAAGTAGTATTGAAACATATCAAAATACTGTACCATGCTAGGTGAACATATATAAAAATCTACTTATACCTGCTTTCGCCTAGAATGGTATATGTATATTAATTAAGTAAGTATAGTAGACGCCAAACAACTTGAGCAAAATGTGACGTGGTGGGGGAAAGTTTGCGCATGTACACTTACGTGCAAAAAAACGACACACTTAAAATTCTCAAAACAAATCGTACCTACAGTATACTGCATGAATCTTAGTGCACAATACTATATACTTACTTAGTTCAATCGATAGAAAATGAGAAAATATACTGTACCATTTGCATGAGGGACCGAGCGGTAACAGGTGCACAATAACTGTTTGAGACACGCGAAGTAGGTACATTTGCTGCGAACTATACAGATTTAATGGTATGTGGATATCAAAATAAAACTGTAAATTATTTAGCGACATTTGTCGTCTTTATTGGTGACAAACAATAATGGTAACAAAGAATAATGATTTGACAAAAGACAAGATTTTTTATGGGATACCTATGATTGAAATTCCCTAAAAATACGTTTTTCCACGTACACCTATAAAACATAATAATATCTCCATCGATAGAAAACTCATCATAACCATCTTTCTGGCTTGCCTTTTTAAAACTACGTTCGGACGTCGAGGCATTTTTTATCCGTGATTTCACTGCACGCAAGTGTATTGGGCAGAGACGAGTCGTGAACTCAAAGCGGGAAACGATGGTTGACCAATAGCGTGGCTAGGCGCGCTCGATGCGATGCTCCTTCCGCACGCCGCGTCCCGCACCACATACCGTGGTGCGCAGTTTCATATATCAGATGGTTTCTGCGCATGCAAGGTCATTTGTTCAAGTTGTTTGGCGTCTACTATAAGTAAGTTCAATTCCAATTTCCATTAGTTATCCGTCAAAATAAAAGTATAACAATTCATTGAGCTTTTGCATAGTCTTCCAATGATAATTTGGCTGATGATTGGCTCTACGCAACGAACCTGTCATCAACACATGACCGACCTTTCATTTGTCATTGGTCATCGAGCGTGAGTTCCACCACTGCGCCCCATAAGATTGTTGGAAAGCTGTACGCCAACATACCATCAACTGTCAAAACTGCACCGGGACCCCTCCCGCAACCCGCGCAGCTTCCACATGGATAAAAATCATTTAGCTGGTTGTGCTATAGTATTAAGAGCCCACAATGCTTGTCTCGTTGACATTAATATTAGAGGGCAAGCGGAGACCCGTACTCAAAGAGTATGACGAAGATACGACGGGCAAGGCAAGGGGTTCCGTACAATAACTTTTGTAGAAGTTGCGAAGAAGCGACAGGTGCCGGTTTTAATGTTCTTCAATTGTTAAGCTTGTCATTTTTTAATGTAATGTAAATAGATTAATTTGAATAATAAATTCGTGTCTTATTAAACCTATTGGCGATGTGATTAAAATGAAACAAACTAATTCTTATTTGCGTTTTAATCATCATGTGAATGCCTTAATCTTCATTGAACACTCATAAATAACGGATCCCTAAAAATAATAATGAATAAGCCGTAGGAATAAATCTTATTTTGTGAACGTGACAATTTTAAGTACGAGCTCACGCTCTCAGACAAAAGGGGGAAATAAAATAAAATAAAATAGGGATTTATTTATGTCTTGATGCCGTTGTTGTAGCGAGGTTTTATTACTTAAGTGATATTTAGGGCAGTGGGCAACGAAGGGACGAGAAGCAAAAAGCCCTTACTTTTTGTGGGCCAAGAGAGAGAGTAGGTAATGGACAAACAGGGCAACGTGGAAATAAATCTTTCTTTTAGACGTTAACGATACCAATGTACTTTGGTATCGTTAACGTTAGTAAAAAATAACCAATGTTAATAAACCTATCAATTATCATTTATTATTCAAATTAAATTGTATAGCATTACAGACTAGTTAGTCCAATGCGCTAGACAAATACAATACACATTAATTAATGGTATTCCATGATTAATTATGCATTCAATTAGACAATTCAATACAATACAATTCAATTCAATACAGTTCAACTTAATAAAATTCAATACAATTCAAATCAATACAATTCAATACAATACAATTCAAACTGTTCAATACGATTCAATACAATTCAAATACAATACGATTAGAATTACAAATTCATTCATTACAAGATAATTATAAAAAAAAACCAGGACAGCACAGTCACACAACAGTCATCTCGCAGAACCTGCCACATTCTCGCACTATGTCCCTCCATGCATCACTAAACAGAGAGTATGTACCTTTGAGTAATACAAAGTACACTGTAAAGTCGGAGTTGTGAAAATAACATTCTCAAAAATTAAATGCTCTTTTCAATTCAATTCAATTCAATTCACAGTGACAGTAAGATATACGAACAGCTCATATTCGTAGGTTAGAGCGCTGTGAAAATAAAATTGCACTCTTTAAATATAGTGACAGATTTTAAGAATCAACATAACCATTAGCATCCTCAAAGGGCTCTCAGAACCTTTGAGTAATAAGGTAATACGCTAGTAATAGTAGTTCAATGCTCAGAACAGGTTTCTATTTGTTCCGATCTTGGGCTTTCGACTCATAATTGAAACAAAAAGTAAACTTTAGAAAAAACCGACTTCCACAAACCCTATTTGATTAGATTGAGTTTAATACAAACTGTAACCCCTTATCCCCCCACCCTTGGGGAAATTAATTTTGTCAAATCCCATCTCAGTGCTACCCTACGCTACTAAGGAACCTCTGTACAAAGTTTCATGGCTCTAGGTCCATCGGTTTAGGCTATGCGTTGCCTGCCCGTCAGCCACGCATTGTATTTGTACCTAGTATTGAGCAGATCTGGTGGCCATATGTGGTCTTCATCAGCAGTTCCGCATCACAATATTATGCTTACCATGTGCATTTGCACGAGTTATTATGAAAAACACAAAAATCACTATAGGTCTGCCTATAATATTTGAAGAGTTCCCTCAATTTCTCCAGGATCCCATCATCAGATCCTGACCTGGTGTCAATGGGACTACCCTTGAGGTATTACCTATACGCCGAAAAAAGATTTGTTCAAATCGGTTCATAATTGGCGGAGTTATCGCGTAACAAACATAGAAAAAAAAAAACATACGGGTCGAATTGAGAACCTCCTCCTTTTTTTGAAGTCGGTTGAAAACCGCCGCCGCCGAGTGAAACAGTCATTGTAACATTGCTGAGACAAGTCTCACAGTTGAGAGCGGTATTACATTTATATTAATACGAGCCTAAAACACTTATTCGGTAATTGAATCCAAGTCAAGAGTCGAATGAAAACGGTTAGCTCAAAAGCTCGTATTCGATGCTCAAACCGCGATTACATCTGAAAGCGAATGTAAAAGCTGCGGGAAAGTAGTTCAATCTGCAATCGTAGCTGAAAGCACCGGTGAGCTTCTCGTAGCGGCTGTATTTCCATCGCCGCCCCGGAGCTTTCAAATTACTAAGACGGTGCTGGCTGGGACCATTTTCCATGTGAGGTACAGTTCGGTCCAGAATACATTCTTATGGGTTTTAGCAGGCAGGCAGGCAGGCAGGCAGGCAGGCAGGCAGGCAGGCAGGCAGGCAGGCGGGCAGGCAGGCAGGCAGGCGGGCAGGCAGGCAGGCAGGCGGGCAGGCAGGCAGGCAGGCAGGCAGGCAGGCAGGCAGGCAGGCAGGCAGGCAGGCAGGCAGGCAGGCAGGCAGGCAGGCAGGCAGGCAGGCAGGCAGGCAGCGTCAAAACAAAACACTATCTTAGCTGAAGTATACGTATACCATTGTATATGATAGATATCGACTTTTTAGCGCAACTGTACCGGCAAACGGCACAACACCACCGATATGCTGATGCGAGTGCGGTACCTACCTACCGGTACCCCGCGGTACACATGTCGTCGGGCAATCAGCAGAGAGCTCCACACGGTCATAGTCATACCCATAAACGGAGCATAACTATCCATACCATATTGGCAGAGGCCTGGTCGATTGTGTTCTAGTTCTGCCTTCCCTAGACAAGTTGCTTTTGCTATCACAGCAACTTAATTTTTCAAGTGAAAAATAAAGTTGTTCTGATCAAAAGTGGTTTGAAACCTCAAGAATATATTTCTTAAAAATCAAGACGTTAAAAATCAAGACGTACGAGCAGCATAGTTTTTCATAATATCTCAATCACGTATAGAAAATCTGAAAATCGGTGGAAAACGTTACCGCTGTTGTGGAAGTTTGCGTGCTCACAATAGCCTTATTAGTTATTCTGTGGTACTAACACAGAGGAAATATTTATTCCTCTGTGGTACTAATACTGACCTACAGATCAGACGGGAGGCAAAAAGTAGTAACAAATTACTCATCTTCCAAACCACGCATGTAAATGCAAATTAGAACACTGCATTCCTACATTATCTATTTGTGAACATCGCCGCACAGTCACGTTTTCACGATCACTGGGAAAAAAACTAAGAAAAAATAGCGAATTTCAAAGTAAGATAAACAGTAATCGGTATCTTCAAAGCGTAGCCAAAGTGGGCGAGGCAGGCGTAATAAAAAGCATTACCTCTTGTTGTGATTTGATGAAGTGGCTCGCGGCGGCGTGAAGCTAACTTGTGGAAATAAAATAAAAAGTGCTGTCGTAGGAGCCAGGAGCCCTATTTTTGAAATCGCTCGTGTGATATAATTTTAAAAAACGAATGATTTTCGTTCGTTATATTCAATTTGCTCTGCAACGATTGGTATCCACTCGTTGCGCAAGTCATACGAGCGATTATATCACACGAGCGATTTCAAAAATAGGGCTCCAGATCTAGTTTATTTATTATTTATCAAGAACTTATTCTCAATACTTGACAATTCACTAAATCGTAGACATGTATGACCTTTACCACTTCAGCATTATCCACAGTTGGTAAATATATTCCTTGAACCCTCTTGGACCCACATATTCATCATCATCATCATCATTATCATCATCAGACTGTCGGGGAACCCGCTGTTGAGTATAGGGCTCCTCATGTCATAGACCCACATAATACGAAATTATATTTATAAGCAGTATAAAAAACTTACATTACTTGACCTCAGGTTTGTCATTACGGGCCTTACACCAAGCAAATGTCAAGATAGCAACGCCTGTTATTTAATTATTACGTCGGGTTCCATGTCTACTTGTACTATGTCTACTTGTACATCAACAAAAGCCGCAGTGTTCCACTTTTCGAACCTATATCCGTGGCATAGACTCCAAAAAGTGGCCAAGTGCGAGTCAGACTCGCCCATGAAGGGTTCCGTAGTAGCAAGTAATTATATGACTGGATGTGTGTGCATTGGGACATTTTTTCGCTGCTAAACGAGCCGCACGCACGTGTGATGCCCCTTTTCCTATTTAACCCAATCGCTCCTTGGAGGAAGGAGTTGTGTTGTAACTTTGTTTTTCATAGTGTTTGTATAAATTACAAAGTTATCTTTGCGTTTTTTAATAAATGTTTTACGTCTTAAAAATTGCTTATTATATTTTGTTCAAACCAATTTTTGTTGAAAGTTTGAATTGAGATACACAGCATATTTTTATTTTTTTCACTCTCTTACTTTAAAAGTTAGAGGGGAACCTTAACGTCATTTTCAAAGACTTATCTACATAGAGATACCCCACACATACAGGTTTGATGAAAAAAAAAATGGTGTCAGTTCCATGTATGGGGAGCCCCCCTTAATGGTTTATTTTTTTAAATTTTTAATAAAAATCGTAAAGCTGTTTACAGAATATGTACATCTACATACCAAGTTTCAAATGAGTAGTCCTAATAGTTTTGGAATAAAGTTGCTGTGACATACGCACGGACAGACAGACAGATTTGACGAAACTATAAGGGTTGTTTCTCTAACGGAACCCTAAAAATGGTCAGCTCTGATTCGTTGTACCATGTTCTACTGAACATGTAACCTCCGACTCTTGAGTGACGTGGGCCCCCACCGGTCAACATGCCACTCTGCCATGATTTCGGTAATTTGGCTGTCATGTTTGAATCAAGCTGGACAACCTGGCTTTGCGCTGACCGCTCTACATGTGTTCTCTGTCTACCTCGATGTGAGATCTAAGACGGAGGGTAATTCAATAAATGAAGGTATTTCATTTTGAGGTAAAGTCTTCGATATTGTATAACAAAAAAACTTGTAAACAATTTTGAGTGAGCTACAGACAAGATTATGATCAGGACGCGAACCGGAATCATTGACAAAAAACTCAGTAACTACAAGCAAACGCGGAAAAAGATAAACGGACCCATCTCACAAATGTAATCGCCAAATTAATTAAAATCGTCTAATCTGTTAAAAGTGAGTTTGCATGATGCATTCGCAATTCTCTATAGCAAAAAAACTACAGGAAAATATCATCTGAGGGAGGACTGGTGGAGGAGGAAAAAAAAGAAAACAGGTTGATTATCTCGAAAATAAATAAGCAAGCAGATTGTTTGCATTATTCAATTCACATGTAAGTATACTGTAAAAGTGATGCTCAATCAAAACCGAACGAGCAAAGAAAATAACAACAAATCCATTAACAAAGTAAATAAACGCACAAAACGTCCCGCATCTTATATTCTCATCTCTCACAGGCCGCGTTTCCTTACGATAATCCCGACTGTGTTTATTTAAATTTCAAATAAAAATAATAATAAACAAACATCGGGGCTTAATCATTTCACGTCACTCCGATGTAACAAGGTCACTCATCCACTGCCATTATACATCGATGTTGTAGCTTTCAAATCTTTTCTCCTTGTTCATATACTCTGGGGAGAAAGAGACAACATGTTGAGGATCTGTTCTTCCTTGAGGACGTTGGAAGGTGGATCGGAGGAGGTTGATTGAGGAGTGGAGTGGCTCGGCCAGACAAGACCACGCCGACACACTCAGCTTGACGGCTTACAGACGCCAAAGTTTTTAAATTAACAACTATTATTTGATTGTGTTTGGATTATAGAAAACAAGATTTTCAATCAAGCCGGCAGCTTTGGTCGTTTGGAATGTGAGAGTGTTTTAAAAATATGATTAAGATTTGGACTGTAACTTGAGGGATCAAAGTCAAACAACATACATACTCGTACATACGCTTACGGCTTTTTCCCGGCAGAGGACAATTTATCTACTATGGACCTCCAAATGCTACGAAAATACTACTAATACTACTTCTTCGAAATTCATGGAGTCTCTTCATTCAAACATGATCGCCGTAAGTATTTCTCAAAATGATAAGCTACCAGAATAACCTAACGGTTTGATCGTTCAATATGTGGACCCTCTACTTTTCGATATTATCTCCATACAATCAACAGGTTCAACAGCATACATTAGTTTGTTACAATATTCCTCAGAAATAAGAAATAAGTCAGATGAACTTACAAAGTATTGGATTATTTTGATCAAACCATCGAGCTACATCAAAACACAAAAGCGAACCAGAAATCACTTTTATAATTCTAAACCGTTACACTATGATGAAGATGACGCTCCAGTTTATACATATATTTCAAGATCGGACTTATTTTCTAACAAATACTGTTCAGGGTGCAGATTCTCCACAAAGTGTAATAATATTACAGCAAAGTTTTCAATGCAAGGCTCATCATTTATTAAGATCCCGCAAACGCTGGGGATTATTCACACCTGGTACACTGCACCTCGGAAGTACATAAAACGCATTTTGTTGCGAGGGTAAGGGTAGTAACAGGTAGAGAACAGGGACAAAGACGCTCATTTTAAGGTTGCTACTGTTGAAAGACTTGGAAGTAAAAGAAGGAGACAAACTATAGCTATGTGAAAATTAATCAAAATACTAGTTAGTAATAGTTTATTCGTTAACACAGCTGTTTTGATGCTCGTATTTTGCGAAAGCTGAGATTTAAAGGCTCTTTTGGCTTCATTCGCCTTCTAAGTATAGGTTGTAACCATGTAACAGAAAAGCTTATACTTTAGGAGAACTTTCATTATTATTTTTATGCAAAAATAAACAATTTTGAACTTTATAGTTTTGAACAACTTTGAAACTGATGTTTCACTCCTATATTTCATACACATTGGTTTCCGAAATGTGGCTAGGTGAACAAGCATTATTAATCAATATTTGCCCCTTGTTTTAAGCAGGTGTTGTAAGTTGGTCTGTTCTGCGATCCCGGTGTTGCTTGACAGATTGATGGCATTATGATGAGCTCGTCAACACCTGGTGCACTGTAAATGACGATTGACACGTGGCAGCTGGAGGGATCATAATCTTTGAGATATTTATCTAAGCATGGTGCAAAACATCGTCAGGAATCTTTCAATCTTACAAAGATAGTACTAGTAGACGTTAATAATAGCAAAAATAAAGAATAGTATAATTTGTTTGTATAACTATCTTAGAAATTTTATTGAAATTGGATGGAGAAGTGAAGAAGAACACATAAGAAAACTCCTTTCGTAAAAGCCAAAAAAATACCGCATAAAATCATGATTTTCGGTAAAATGTGCCAGTATACTCGGCAGTTTCCATAAATTTTAATCACATTTTGGCGGGAGCGTGAAAAGTAGAGCATAATAAGAAAATATTGCGGAAAACGAACGACTTTGTATCTTATAATATCGGGGAGGGGAGAAGTTGGGGTTTTAGTCGAGAAATAGCCCACAAAACGAGGAATTACGCAATGCAATTTGTTACACCCCCCAAAATATGAAAAAAGTTTTATAAAATTAACATGACAAACTGCGCTCAGATAAGTATCTCTGAGAACAGATAAAACTCTGAAAATCTAAGTAAAACTCAGGATTCGAAATAAACGCAAATATGGCGTCAAGTCTTTTCCCATAAGGGGTGGCAGAGGAATGATTGTGACCACGATTAGCGGGTTATTCAATACTTAAAACTGCGCATGCGTCCCTTGGTATGCGTAACTTATATAACATAGAACACTCACACACAAGCTCCCACATTGTCTCTGGCCCCACACTAGGATATCCTGTATCGTGGAAAGCAGAAACAGCGACGTCACAAATATGCAACCATCCAAGGCCTGGTTTTTTTTCCTTCCTCCAGCGGGATTCCGAACCCGGGACCTCTCACTTGGGAAGCTCAGCCTTGACCACAGCACAACACAGAGGTCGTCAAATAGTCTTTCCATTGGAAAATACTGTTTAGTTCCTATTTACTGAGTTTAGAGTAAGTATGCATTAACAAAACAGTTTAGGTGCTGTGGTGACTGCCAAACCCAAGCAGCAAACAGTGGTCCTACAAAAGCTAAGAACGTTTTAGAAAACACTGTTTTTGGTCCTATAACGTCCCTAAGAACGTCACGGTTGTTCGAAAGTGGCTCAATTATATCACTTTTCAGTATATAAACTATTCAGTAGAAGTGTTACACATAACCAATCAGTTCCATAGAAACGACATAGCAGTATCGAATGTTCCAAAATAGTGATGTAGTGACTTCAATAGGACTCTTTATCTTTATAGTACTTTTTCAACAACAACAACAAGAACATAATTGAAACAAAAAGTAAACTTTAGAAAAAACCGACTTCCACAAACCCTATTTGATTAGATTGAGTTTAATACAAACTGTAATATCCCCCTTATCCCCCCACCCTTGGGGAATTAATTTTGTCAAATCCCATCTCAGTGCTACCCCACGCTACTAAGGAACCTCTGTACAAAGTTTCATGGCTCTAGGTCCACCGGTTTAGGCTATGCGTTGCCTGCCCGTCAGCCGCGTATTGTATTTGTACCTAGTATTGAGCAGATCTGGTGGCCATATGTGGTCTTCATCAGCAGTTCCGCATCACAATATTATGCTTACCATGTGCATTTGCACGAGTTATTATGAAAAACACTAAAATCACTATAGGTCTGCCTATAATATTTGAAGAGTTCCCTCAATTTCTCCAGGATTCCATCATCAGATCCTAACCTGGTGTCAATGGGACCACCCTTGACGTATTACCTATACGCCGAAAAAAGATTTGTTCAAATCGGTTCATAATTGGCGGAGTTATCGCGTAACAAACATAGAAAAAAAAAAAACATACGGGTCGAATTGAGAACCTCCTCCTTTTTTGAAGTCGGTTGAAAAAACATACGAGTCGAATTGAGAACCTCCTCCTTTTTTGAAGTCGGTTGAAAAGGTTGGGAACATCTTCTGGCTACAGCAAAACAAATGAAAAATTCACGCAAAGTAGAGCTCGTCTAAGCTGAAATGTCGCGCCCCACTCCTTGGTTTTGTAATACTTTTCATACAAAACCAAGGAGTGGGGCGCGTCATTTAGATAGATAGATAGATAGATAGATAAATCATTTATTCAAAGGACATGGTACACACACATAAATTAATAACAAAAAAATCAATTTAAATAGACGGCACATAATAGCACGCACTATGCAATTAACAGTAGGTACCTACAGCTGTGTGGTTATGTGACTGTACCACGGCAGTGAAATGGCGCTGACTCAGCAATGTCACAGACGAATCTGTGACGCTGGTATTCTGCCAGGGCCAAAGCGGACGCACAACAGTGGCTCAAGTACCTACACAATTTAATTTAGCTTAGACGAGCTCTACAGCAAAATAATTCGCTTACGTAGATAAAGTTTAGTTAGTTAACGGTACAAACTGTTGAGCTAACAAATTATTTTCAGTGCAACAGCATCCCCAGATCGTGCCCACGGACTTGCAGCTGATCAACATGGAACAACCAGAGCCACCCATCACGACAACGAGTGCAATTTCTGCCAATCCCATCTTGCCTTGTTAGTCGAGATATCGATCCTGCAAAATTGCAAATTGCCGGAGAGAACGCGACCGAGGCTTATTAGAGCTGGTCCGAGTGGTCCTTGGAGTGATGACCTTATGTTGATATGTTCGATTTATGCTGACCAACTGAATTTAAAATGTAAGCTTGTCATCTACTGATCTAAGGGCGAGTATCTCATAGGATTGTCATTTGTTTCTGATGCTAAAGGATATGCTAAAATTTAAAATTAGTTTTGTGCAACGCAGGGTACGCTCCATGCAAAGCAAATTAAATAAATGACCACGTATGAGATTTCCGCGATTAAATTAATCAAATAACAACTTTGTTTTGTTAAACCCAGGGTGATTGTGGTTTTCCCTTAACCGTTAAGTTGGTACCTACAAGGCGATACATAAAACTGTCCATAAAGGGTTATTATTATGGAAAAAATTGTGAGGAAACCTTCAATATCTATACCTTCGTCGATGGGCTAGCCCTGTCACGCAAATGGAGTATCGAATAAGTAACAAAAGTGGGCGTAATTGTGCATCTACCTCCAACCCGTATGAAAAGGGCAAACGTTATCTAGATATGTTATGTTAATGTAGGTAAGTAAAATATAAATTAACATGAACTAGGGCTAAAGGGACTGATCCAGAATCAGAATCGTCCATTATTTGCTTACCACCTCAATCACAGGCGCGCGTTTAAGAAATTACCATCCGATGTTATTGATTACATGCGACGTAACCAGACTCTTACTCAACCCTTTTTTGCCCTTGTACTTACAACCCTTAGCTTAATACATTCAAGGGCTAAAATCCAACGAGAACGAGAAATCGTGTGGTGGACCGAACCACTACTGTAATTATGATAATGCCATGTTTATTCAGCAATTATGTACTTTTTTTACTCAAAAATTATCGTCAAGTCAAAGTCCATTATTAGTGGGCATTTCGAGTAAGGAGCACTTATCTGTGCCGGGTCCGGTAACATTGATTATTATTTATCATCAATGACTGCGGAAAATTAAGATAAACAATAATATTTGTTCTGTATTCTGAACCTATAAGGGCTTTAGTAACTGTTAACTATGAAATAACTAATCATACATTTTAGATCTTTGTCCGGCATGACGAAGAGGGTCAATTATTGCCGAAATCATACGAGGTACCTCATAAACTGTCCTCTGCACGAAATTTTACCAGCCAATTTAAAAAGTTAAGTCTGAGAGAGTTTAGAACATCTCAAAATAAGCTCATTACATTATAATAATTTTCAGATTTTGACGTGATTTTCTTATAGATATAATAGACTTTTTAAATAAGTCAAAGATAATATAGACAAGGACCGATAGTAATAATTCGTGTCTGATTTCGGGAATAATCGAAAACTTTAAATTCCTCACAAATATCTAAAAGGAACTAACGATGCCGACTTTGTCTCAAAGCTGACAAAGTCTCGTTTTAAATATACTTTAATCATATACTTTATTGCACAAAATAATACATTTTACAATGGAAAGTGGACAACACATGACAAAGGCGAGCTTATCTCTATTAAGATATATCTTCCAGCAAACCTAGGATGGACAGGAAATAATTGAACAACAGGTAGACCCAAGTGCACAACATTAAATAAGTTAAAAAATAAACTAAACAATACGTACATAAATACCAGACTTATAGATATAAATATGTTTCGTTAAGTTTTTTACACGTTTATATTTTGGTTTGCGGGTGTGTCACCAGTTTTGATGAACGGCATCTGTGAGCCTCAGGACAGTTGCATTGGATCACGTACCTGTGTGTGACAGTTATAAATTGATCCTACCCTGTTTAGTCAAATACAAACAAAAAAGCTTATTTCTGACAGACTCTGATTTTCCCTTCGCAATCCTAATTTTAGCTCGGAGAAGAGTTAAGGCTGGAAATAAGTATACCCGTAAATATATACATAATTTAGTATCTAAGTATATAGTAGTAGTTGTTTAGTAGCAGTGATACATTTCACACACATTTTTAATAGATTTAAGGCCAAAAGGCAAACCTTGAGAATTGCGATTGTGTGCGTGCACAGGGCCGACCACTTGACTTGTAAACTACACTGTCAATACCTACATAATGTAGACATTAGATACGTCTCACACATGGTCAATCGGATGGAAGCACTCTCACAAACTAAATTCTCAGGTCTTGCCTTATTGTTCGAATTCGAACTCGAGATCCTCGGCATGAGGTATGATCCAGAGCGGCGGTCATAGCCTCGGTCCCTCAAGCGTTGCCCTATTTCCCTAACAAACGCTTTACCCTGCTCACCCCAGACCCCGGTGGTGGTTTCGATGGCAAGCGGGACGAAGATATATTGACCCAAAAGTTGTCATAATAATAATTCTCCACGGTCTCAAATTTTTTGGATGACACGGCAATATTTGTTTGTACAAATCAGATGACAAAAAGCATGGTCGGATAAAAGCTACCGAATAAACGATTTTTACACCCTATGACTAGCATGACATGCACTTTGACTGTACAGTGCAGCTGCACTATTTCTGCATGAAGACGAGAAAGCAATCTTATATGCATATTGATTCTACTGCTCTCTGTCCAATATGCTTATGTTTCTAATTTATATACCTATGGATATTTCTGACTTAATAGAAGCAAACACTGCCATTTTACAGCCATTGAAGAGAAGTTACAGGCGTTTATCAGCTATCGTTAGTCTTAGAGTCAACTTGCAAGAATGCCGCAGGAGTCCTGTAAAAAAACAACTGGCGTGAGTTTTTACCCCAGTTTAGAAAAGACACCCTTTGAACTGGCTAAAAGATAACAGTTTCAAAGGAAGGTCTCATTCTAATAGTGAACGAACGCATACGTGTTTTTAGGGTTCCGTACCCGAAGGGTGCCAAACGGGACCCTATTACTGAGACTTCGCTGTCTGTCCGTCCGTCCGTCCGTCCGTCCGTCCGTCCGTCCGTCCGTCCGTCCGTCCGTCCGTCCGTCCGTCCGTCCGTCCGTCCGTCCGTCCGTCCGTCCGTCCGTCCGTCTGTCTGTCACCAGGCTGTATCTCAAGAACGAACTGCTGTAGCTACCACGAGCTAGACAGTTCAAATTTTCACAGATGACGTATTTCTGATTTCTTTTTCTTTTGATTTTTAGTATTTGTATAACAACAAATACTAAAAATCAAAAGAAATTTAATAATAAGGGGGGCTCCCATACAACAAACGTGATTTTTTTTTGCTAATTTTTGCTCGATATTGATAATGGTAGCAGGTAGACGCTTAAAATGTTCACAATATATTGAGTATATTATTTACTTACAAATAAATAATTAAATTAAAATTAAATTAACATTTAGGGGGGGCTCCCATACAATTTTTTTTTTGTTTTTTTTTTGTACGGAACCCTTCGTGCGCGAGTCCGACTCGCACTTGGCCGGTTATTATTATCAGTATAGAGAGTAGAATAGAAAGCAATCAGTATTTATTCAACAGTTTGTCACTTACACAAACAATACACGGCAAAATAAATAAATAAATAAATAAATAAATAAATAAACAAAACCAGTGGCAAAATTATCCGTTATTATTTCGACATTCCGTTCTAGTACTGTGAAACCCCTAGCTATATTTTAAGGGGTTGTTAGGGACATCATTCTGAGCAACTTTCACTATGGAACCGATTTGATCAAAGCAACTTTATTTTTCACCTCCCAGTACATTTTGGCCTGAGTGGGTCAGCTGATTGCTGTTGAAAGTTGCTCAGAATGATGTCCCTAATAACCCCGTCAAACATAGCTAAGGGTTTCACAGTCACCCCGTATATTCTATTTTTACAAATATCATACTTTATACATTATTGCACAAAAAAAAAACAGAAAACAGACACTTAATAATGGGAAAAAAACATACAAAGGCAAGCTTATCTCTAATAAGAGATCTCTACCAGCAAACCTAGGATCATACACACATTGCACACCCCATACGGAGTGGCAGAGGCACAATTTTGCCCATTAAACAGATATTCATTATTCATTTACGTTACATACAGCATCGTCGAACGAATGACTTGTAATAATTAATAGTCCGAGCCGAGCTACCGTCGATATCCCCAGTACAGTAGCGCGGCAGGAAGGATGAAAGGCAAACAAATCGACCATATCTATCGCCCACTGTCAATATTTGAATTTATTACACTATACCGTGTAGAAGCGATAGGCCGTCGACAAACCGATCAATTAGTAGTCCAACATGTCATAAGTCGAGCCCTGCGCTGCGCTGGCGCTAGTAAACAAACACAGGATTAACAGATATAAGCATGATGTGTTTATCGAGTCGATCCATCACTGTGGAGTTAGGAAATAACACTTTCTTGGACTAACGAATTTTTGGTATATTTTTATTTTACAAGGCTTGGACTGTCCGAGCCTCTCTCAAATATGCCTTATACTACTTCTTATTTAGTACAAGGTTAGACGGGTTGGATATTATCATTTAGTAATAAATTATTAGTAATAAATTATTACTGATCAGTCAGCTGGTTCGCGAAATATTCAAAGGGCTGGAAAAATATAAAACTCATGTTCCCAAATGAAAATTCCATACCTCTGTAATTGTTAATGTATACTAATAAAAGTGAGTGTTTGTTAACTACATTGAGGCTAAGCTGGGCATGGTTAGTTAAATCTGGATATAATATTAAAATAGGGACAGCAATTTGTGCTTTGATACTAGAACCATCAATCTCCTGGATTGAAACAGACGTTCCGGAACAGAGAACGATTGGACGCGTTTACACGACTATTTAAAATACGCTTTTCGCAAATTATGCAATACTCCATTTTGCGTGACAGCGCGACAGAGGGTTAGCCCATAGCCCGGTTATGAAGATTGGAGGTTTCCTAAAGATGATTTCGAGCATCATTTTGAACGTCCGTATAATGTACTTACGGATCTCAATATTTAGTCATAATAATATTATAGAATACTTTCTCTTGAAATCAATATTCGGCTTAAGTATTATATCAACTATTGAGTTGAGCCTCTCTACGCATTTCTGTCCAGTACACGGTATTCAAATAAGAGGCGCCCTATTTGCCGGAGACTGTCACGTGATGGATAGCTTTGGACCATTTTTAATCATCCCTGATACTTCGGCATACACAAACACCCAGCTGTAGATGTGTGAAGGGAAACCTTTGAAGCTATTATAGACTAAAGGACAATTGTAGTTTGCATTAATACCTACGTTTGGAACTGTTAGACTGGATGTTCAAAGTTCAAAGTGTTTATTAATCAAGAATTAATTACAGGTTTACTTATAATTAAAGCTTAAGTAAGTTCTAAATATTATTCAAAGCATGACATTAACTTCTGCACTGGTCAGAGACCGTCTCGCAGTAAGTTAAGATCAAAAAAATAATCTAAAAACTAATTGCAGTCTAAAAACAGTTTTTTTTTTATATATCTACCTGTTCACAGAATGGACAAATACAAAATGGAAAAAAATAATTATACGTAGTTAGCCTATGGTTAAATTATCATCGAATTGATTTATGTGTATGAA
The DNA here is from genome assembly GCA_963457715.1 of Argyresthia albistria. Lineage (NCBI taxonomy): Eukaryota > Metazoa > Arthropoda > Insecta > Lepidoptera > Argyresthiidae > Argyresthia > Argyresthia albistria. The sequence continues at coordinate 3,504,652 of OY735252.1, read as the reverse complement.
TGCTAGTGTATGTTGTGTGTATGAGGGGGGTGTGTGGGGGGGAGTTGTGAGGGTGATTTGTGTATGACTGCTTAGCCCTACCTGTGACCTAGTAGAGCAAATGCCAAACACAGTCAAAGATCTACCGGTATCAAAATTTAAACATATACGTGGAATATAGGTAGGTTCTCCACAAATCGAACAAATAATAAGGATTTGGAATTTGCACACATATTTTCAGATAATGTTATTTCGCTCTGATAGAGTCTCATCTTTATCTACTCGTTATACACCCATCAGCCGCTCGCGACAAAACCTGCGGCCATTAGTGGGCACCATTGTGCCTCCTCTCAATACATGATTAATGACTGCGAATACCGAAAACATATTCGTGGGAACCCCCTCCTTCCGCTGTCTCGACTCAGGACAATGCCGAGTTACGCTCCGAGTACTGCGTCGATATTTCTCTCGATCGCGCAAAAATGCCATGTTTACCACCGCTCGATTAATCGCGGAGGATCGGTCCCGTCCGTCCTGAAAAATCGACGCCCGGTACTCAGCGCGTGCCATAAAACTGCCAGCCCGAATTGTTGTCAACTCTATCGGGTAAACAACAGGGTGCAGTATCTGGTGTAGCATCGCAGTAGAACACACACTCAGCGCGCCCCGAACCGTGGCAAGGATGTTGTTTTATTGGAAACGGATAATTTATTTAGAGTATTTATTTGGCTGCGGCACGCCGGATTCAATATCGTGGGATCGGAACCGAATCGTTCGCTGATGCGACTCGTTATTAGCGCGGAGAGTAGTCGTTTTTCTACGGCCTTTGTTGCTCCCGCCATTGTTCACCCGACTGAGAGTGATATGCGCCCTTAACTGCTACGTACGGAATTAGATTTCCGTTTGTTTATCTGATTAAACGCCCTTCAGGGAGGAGAGAGGACCCATTAACCTAGAAACGTTTCAGAAGACAAACTTTCTGGAGTGAATTACTTTTAAAGTAGAATAACACTCTTGAGCTTGAGCGTTTTGGGAGGCGAAATGTCGGGAACTAATTCAGAATTCGGTACCTATCTTCAAAGCAAGAAATTTCCTCGAAATTTCCTTCTCCGAAAGAATCCACCGGAGATATTACTTATTTCAGTATTCAGCTTCTTTATTAATCTGTGCTTCAGCCACGGAAGAGATAAAAGTGTAATAGGTTATTATTTTACGAGCGTTCTATGGAGTGTCCGAGGTGTGCTTCAGCGTAACAATGACATACGGAGAAACATATTTTCAGACAATAAGTACTTGTTATAGATCGAAATCTTATTTATCATCAGCATAGCTCACTAAAGTCGACCACCAACGAAGAGTGCTGTCGGCTAACATCACGTTCGGTGAAGGGTAATTCGGTGACCCATTGAGAGCTCCTTAAAAGTTGAGACGTAATTTCCCTGAGCGCCATCTTCGTAGTCATGGTCGGGATTGGGATAAACTCCATTATGAATCTCTAGAGGTCCGGCTGGAGGCGGAAATTAACTTGGACCCGCGTCAGATGGACAAGACTTCAAATACAGATGTAATTCATAATTCATAATTCATAATTTATTCAATAGAAAGTTAGTCACATAGTTGTGTGGATCCCAGTCTCCTAAACTAGGTTTATCACCTGTATTTCAGGAGGCAGGGCTCTTCCATTGTTTGGTCATTGAATTTTGTAACAAAATTGATAAAACACCATCAAAAAGTAGTTAATGAAATTGGTAATGAGATATGTGTAGTGTAAGTGTGGGTGTGTGAGGAAGAGGATTAGGAAGGAATGAGGGAAGTGGGTTATGTAAGAATGTAAGTATGAACTTTGAGTTTAGTTACCAGGGGAATGAGACTATATGAATTTTCAGTAAGGTACACAAAATGAATTAAAATTTAGTATGTAGGGATTGGCGGACAAAAATTTGGGAAGTTTTATGAAACTATATGTAGAAGGGCTTCAGTACCCTCATAGGATATATTTTTTAGCCACGTGAAGATTGTTATTTTGCAGGACAAGTACTTCATCGAATAAATTTTTAGTAGCTTATTAGCTTTATTATAAAGGAAAATACCAAGGAAAGGGAAAAATCTTTGGATAAAAGCTGTATGAAACCGCGTCTCGTAAGGGAAGACATAATATGTAGAGACACTTCACTGACTTTCGTAATACATGTACCCTGAAATATGATAGAGGGTTGGAGAATCCGGGCAGGCAACACTCTTGTCAATTGCCACTCAAAATATATTATATTTGTTAGTACTACGCTATAGAATGCTACGTCTAAATATATTGATTGAAAGGATACGAATATCCATCGTATTAAATAAAGTGAAAAGCCTACCCTATCATGAAACATCCACGTTGATTTATTACACGTGCAGCCTAATTTGTATCGATTGGCTCGTGGAGATAAGCAATTTGCAGTTCACTTGTTACTCCGTGAATCCAATGCCCATTACGTACACGTGGACGTGGACCCTACAATCGATTGCCCAACACACCGGAATGAATGGAATAATCGAGCAACTTAGAGCGGGCAGCGAACCGACTGAAATCCACCCGTAGTAATCCTAACGAGGAAACTTTTCGGTATGGCGAACAGTGCTGCCAACTGTAAAGTGTTTTTTTATAGAAAATAATATTCCCAATATACTATCGCATAATATTTTTGACGATCATCCAATAATATGTATTGTGTAAAAAAAAAACGCTTTTAGATGTTCCCTATAAATTATAATATTCTATGCTTAAACTAGATGCCAGAGCGTTACAATTTTGGATTTATGTATTTTGAGACTCTACTTCCGCTCGGAAAGTTATAGTTGCAAATATTGCCAACAATGGTAGGTAACGCACTTGTAACATTAATTTAAAATTAATTAACTAATTAATTTATCATATTTTAAAGCACTAATCAATTAACTTTTTGTCCCCAACCTAGCGGGTTTTTTTAGCTAAACAATTTAATCTTCTTGCATAGTTGGCAGCACTGGCAAGGAACGATACTGGCAGTTAACAAAATTCGTCGAACTTAAACTACGATGGGCCCAAAAGCGGTTTTCATAACAAATTAACAAATAAAGCGGCCTCCAAACTTTGGCAATTGGGCCTTAACGATAATCTCTGACAGAGAAATGTCGCCTTTCGTTCCGGGCATTTACTTTATTTTAAATCGTGTCGAAATTAGGGTACATATACATACATACAAGTTCTGAAGAATCCTTGACGTGAGCTGTAGTGTCAGTGTAGATTGCAAAGCCTGCGTTACAAAACAAATTGGTTGGCTAGTCCACAGGCTAGTCTAAGGAGGAGTGCTTTTCCATAGCGGCCACACTGCTGTTTATATTATCTTTGGTCATCGTGACATTGATATATAGGTTACCGTCAAAGTATGAAAACCGTCATTCTGGTAGCGTACATCAGGTAAACTGGCCAGAGCGGGTCTAGAAAGGGAAACGATTCGCTCTCAATCGTCCCGTCTTTGACTGTCACATGAACGAATTCGACTGTCAAACCCGTCAAACCCAGTACATTTGACAGTCGAAATTGTTCGTTTGACAGCCAAAGACGGGGCGATTGAGAGCGAATCGTTACTCTTTCTAGACCCACAGTAACACTGTAGAATGACAGATTTAATTTTTGCCGGTAACTTAAACGTAATCCGGTGACACATACGGTGTTACAACAATAAGATTTGTTTAACTTGCCGCTCTTTTTTAACCGACTTTCCAAAGGAGGAGGTTTACAATTCGTCCGGATGTTTGGTTTTTTTTTTGTGTATGTTCCCCGATAGCGCCTAAACGGGTGGACCAATTTGGAAAATTATTTTTTTGTTTGAAAGGGTTTACCTTCCCATTGGTCCCATTGACACCAGGTCAGGATCTGATGATGGGATCCTGGAGAAATCGAGGGAACTCTTCAAATATTATAGGCAGACCTATAGTGATTTTTGTGTTTTTCATAATAACTCGTGCAAATGCACATGGTAAGCATAATATTGTGATGCGGAACTGCTGATGAAGACCACATATGGCCACCAGATCTGCTCAATACTAGGTACAAATACAATGCGTGGCTGACGGGCAGGCAACGCATAGCCTAAACCGGTGGACCTAGAGCCATGAAACTTTGTACAGGGGTTCCTTAGTAGCGTGGGGTAGCACTGATATGAGATTTGACAAAATTAATTCCCCAAGGGGGGGGGGGATAAGGGGTTACATTTTGTATTAAACTCAATCTAATCAAATAGGGTTTGTGGAAGTCGGTTTTTTCTAAAGTTTACTTTTTGTTTCAATTATTAATGTTCAATTCTAATTAGCCAGACGAGCCAGACTCTAGCAAAAAAAAACAGGAGAAAAAAGAATCATACGTAAATTATTTTCATAAAAGCGTACCGGATAGGTCGCTCGCTACGAGCAAGGAGGTTTTACATTGCGCTATGTTCCAACCCGAAACTCCTTGCGCTCTCGGATTGAACTGATCGCCCGCCATTAGAATTTTCAGGAATCCCCCGCGCGATACAAATAGGATTGAAGGATCAACATGAAGTTGAAGTTGGTTGGAAATTTAGAGAGATGAATATTAGTTTAAACGAGTTTAAGATAAAACAAATATAACATAGGTAAGTAACTACAAATAAAATAGGTTCTTAAGATGGCGAAAGAAAATTTATTTGATCTACAAACTGATCATGGTCTAATATCTCTATTTTCAAGCGTATCTGTCACCCTCCTACTCTTAATAGAGTGTGTACTGTGTATTCCGAAAATCGATTAATACTAGTCGCATATTTTACCACTTTATATTTTCTCTATCATTTCTTTTCCTGAAGGGATTTCTAACCATTTACATAGTTTCCCACAAAGTAACTGCTGTAACAACAGCCTGAAAGCCAGCAGTCAGTCTTTGCCCTTCTAGTAATACTACGTAAAACACTAACCATCAATTTCCTATATTCCCTCTAAACTAAACCCTAAAGGGACTGCGAGACCACAATTAAATGGAACTACTTCCGAAAGTCCAAATTACAAATTCCACGGGATCATTAGGGCTGAATTAATCAAAGGAAAGATAGCCCTCGGCAAAATCTAAGACTCACCCTCTTACCCTTAATTGTATTGTCAAACTAACACATGGTATGCCCTTTCCTTTACCAACCACTTTCTGATCTAGTGATCTACTGTACACTGTCCGGAGTATGCTAGTACATACGTGTAGACCCGCTTCAACAAAATAAATTATTCGAACAGATGAATACAGATTAAGATTCGTTTTTCGTTGAAATTTCTTTGAGGTATATCAGAGCTCACGAACTATATCAAATCACAGCCACAACGAAACCATTTCTGAAAAACTTCATAAGTTTCTGCTGTCTCTTTTAACTCATCATTAAAAATGTTTGAAAAAGTTATAAAAGGAATAAAACAGCAGGTTCAGATTAACAAAAAAACATTGTTTTTAACAGGACACCGTGAAAGACTTTCTTCAGAGACTTCACGAGATTTTATTCTAGGAGAGTAATGATGGGGTCATCTCCATTTTAACAGTCCTCCACGTTACGGGAAAGAGTGTCGGTAATGTGTACAATATCCTTAAAGAGGGTGTCGGGTCAGAATGGACCACGTTAAGCACCACAGGTCCATAATATGTTTACCGGACCGGGAAGGGATACCTACCCCATACATGACTAAGGCATTATCACAAACCAGCAGGAAGTTCAAACTAGACTGTATTCACAGCGCTCAAGGTAAAATTTTGAGATGGCAAAGTCTTAAGGGTGGGTAAAGCAATTGAGGTAATGCATGGGAGCATAAATTAGTAGTTTACTTTGTAGTTGTTGCAAATGAAATACAGCATACTGATGGAGGGCTTGAGGTCTGGCTTCTGGCGTTAATTACGGCTGTGTTTGAGTTTTGACGAAAGTGTTTACTAATTTGCTTTTTATGAGACACCGATATGTGTACATTTAATCTTTAATCCTATATTATTTAAATGATCCGATGATGTGCGGGTGTGGTATTCATTTAGCATCCCAAATTGCACATGTGCGAACAATGCCCGACCACTGGCTTATTTTAGTAGTTTTTAAACCAAAAGCGACATTCTGGGGCAGTGATAAAACATCGACAGTCAAGCGATAGGAATGTTACGTTATAAACAGAATTGTCCAACTAATTCTCCATAATTGAAACAAAAAGTAAACTTTAGAAAAAACCGACTTCCACAAACCCTATTTGATTAGATTGAGTTTAATACTAACTGTAACCCCTTATCCCCCCCTCCCTTGGGGAATTAATTTTGTCAAATGCTATATCAGTGCTACCCCACGCGACTAAGGAACCCCTGTACAAAGTTTCATGGCTCTAGGTCCACCGGTTTATGCTATGCGTTGCCTGCCCGTCAGCCACGCATTGTATTTGTACCTAGTATTGAGCAGATCTGGTGGCCATATGTGGTCTTCATCAGCAGTTCCGCATCACAATATTATGCTTACCATGTGCATTTGCACGAGTTATTATGAAAAACACAAAAATCACTATAGGTCTGCCTATAATATTTGAAGAGTTCTCTCGATTTCTCCAGGATCCCATCATCAGATCCTGACCTGGTGTCAATGGGACCACCCTTGAGATATTACCTATACGACGAAAAAAGATTTGTTCAAATCGGTTCATAATTGGCGGAGCAATCGCGTAACAAACATAGAAAAAAAAAAAAAAAACGGGTCGAATTGAGAACCTCCTCCTTTTTTTGAAGTCGGTTGAAAAGTACCTATGTATCGTATCGCATATGATTCAATCAAACCGGACAATGGCTGGACACTGGACATAGACAGGCGACAGGCAGGCGCGATGTCAGCCAATAGAATATTGATGGGCAGGCAACAAATTGCATCCGGATCATGTCACGTTACTATTCTTGTTTTTAGAAGATTTATTGACTTTTGCGTGGACCGAAATGATAAGCCTATGCACCTGTAAATTAAACACACCCTACATTACTGCATGTGTGCGAACAGTAAACAACTTTAGATATCTGGACAATCTTCCATTTGTAGGGATTTTTTATTCAGGGTATTCTATGCGATTCTGGAAAAAGAGACAATGCATGTATTTACCTGCTTAAAATAATGTTTCACATGTAACCCCACGTCTGCATTTTCATTATGTGAATACATCCAGAGATATTAAGAGTATTGTGTGATCTTGCATCTCTGGATGTATTGTAGAAGAGCAAAACATGTTTTTCGGTTCATGGTACGAACATCACGACTTCTCTACTTTACATCAAAGTTTACCATTTTACAAAGAAAAGGTTCTTACTTACCCACCCCCAACTCATACCCAACTTGTTCATACAAAGTGTATGCACCTCGTCATCCGTATCAGATGTCAGTCGACTCACAATGTCTTATTTGACTAACAAACAAGATCGAACCCGATTATCTCAAGCGAGCTAGTTCGCCTGCATTATGTATGAGACACTTCCGTCCAGACCTTCGAAGCCTGTGGGCTAAACACGAACACGGTATTCCACATCGAGTACGTAAGCATTTTGGTTAAACGATATCTGAAAAATCATGAAATTGTTGACGTATTTTGTATTTTGTATATTGCGTAACAAGCCATTGCTATCTTACTCGATACGTTAAATTGACAGTATTTACCTTATGAATCAGTAACCATATGTTCAGCGATAAAAGTTCAGTACAACTCGACGAACTTATACAGGCCGTCAAATGTTGTCGTTTTATCCCTTTGTAGCGTTTCGTCGGGCCGCGTGTAAAAGGGTTGATCGTAGATCTGATAGGGTCTATCCATGCCCACGCCCTACATGTCCCTTACCCTTTATGCCAAAATGTTTGTGAACTTCACCACAGTGCACGATACAAAACTAAGAACGATAAAGAAACAAGAATTACTTATACGATGTAGCAACCAAGTTAGTAAGGAATAGTAAAAACCTGTGGTGTGAAGTGAAGGCATGTGGAAAAGGTGTCCATTGCTTCAATTGAAAGTAGGTTCCGTTATTCAGATCACTGTAAGTAGGAACGAGTGTGAGTATTTTTAGTTTTGTAGCAATAAATCTATTGTAGAGACTATTTATTATGACCCCATTTTATAAGACCTTTGTACAATAAACGAATATGAATATAATACTTCTTCTTCAATTCAGTACCTACGAAGGCAAATGTTTACAAACGTAAATTACTTTTGTATCATAGTACGTACATTTACACTTAAATATGTACTTTCATAATATTACATTGTTTGAGAGGATCCTTCCAGAATACCAAATAAAATAACCGTAAGGACACACCAACACATTACCTAATCATACAAATTGCCCGATAAAAGGCTTTTATGTCCTATGTTATTTGTGTCCAATAAGGTCGTTAATGTTTTAACTATTAACATGACAGGCACAGTGACTCAGCACATGGGCCTAGCCCGCGACGATATTGAAATTTTAATTTGAGGGTACAACCTTCAGTGGAATAGACGACAAAGGGCCGGTTTCTGAATTGAGAAATCACTGATTTTATACTTAAGTCTCGTGTTGTCACGTTCTTTTTTGTGACATCTGCAAAGACAGAAAGATACTAGTGAAATACTCAATTCAGAAATCGGACATAAGAAAACAGTCAGAGATTCTGAGGACAACAACAATGTAGCTTTACGCCTTTCCCATATGAGATGACAGAGGCACAGTGGTAGTAGTGGTACCCATTAGTAGCAAATATTTACATTGTCCAGTGCTGAGGCATGACCAGTGGAATGAAGATATAATAGTACAGTGTAAGCAAAAGTACAGCAAGAACGGTGGTGCTGCTGACTCGCTGTACCATTGTAATACAGGTCTAGCATCATCAAATTGGGGACCTACTATGTAAATAGGTATTACACACCTACCACTAGGGAAGATTCCGACGTCACTCATTGATGTCCCAATTCTCCAATCACACTAATATTATAATTGTAAAAGTTTGTGTGTTTATTTAATGTTTGTGTGTCTTTCACGGGGAAACTGCTGGACAGATATGAATGAAATTTATCATACATACAGTTTATGAGCTAGATTAACATATAGGATACTTTTTATCCGACTGCAACAGAAGGAGGGTAATGATTTCACGGTAAATGATTTTAAAAAAATGGTTTGAGCCCTCGGTGCACTTGGTTGGGTTACTGAACTCTCTACTACTTGGTTGGGCGTAGGCGAAACCGCGGGTAACAGCTAGTTTAAATTATCGAGAAGCTCACCATCTATAGCGTATCCACGAGAATCCCTGTTCCTATTTTAAAATCACTCAACTGGTTTGGTCCCAGAGTGTTTGTTTACGTTCCGTTCCGTCATTGTCTTATTGCAGTGATGCGCCTTCACGCCATACAATGCGTCCACGCACGCTACGCCCACGTTCCTTTCCACGCAGAGACTTACTTGGATCCTGTCAAAGAGAGATAGACTCTACTTTATGATAGTATGTAGATAAGAAGGAGGGAGACCGGCAGATGCCAGGTTGTAGAGGAATATCTGAACATGGTTTATTGTTGTGCTTTGAAATTGAAATAAGTTTGAATATTTATTGACGTCGGTGGAGCTATCTCAAGTTCTGCTTTGAAGATCAAGAGCAGTCAAGTTAATATATTATGTAGAGATTCTAGAGATACATAAATAGATTATTTTTTGAAATGTGTAGTTCTGTACAAGTTCCGTAATTCATTCATTTTATTCTAGGAGGACTGCAAGTAAAACTCCTTATCGATAGTTACAAGAAATCTTACACTGCCAGCCAAAAATACGAACTTTTTAAAGTCAGCAATATAATCAGCTAACCCTTCATATTTTAATCTATAAGATATATTGCTCAAAAAGCACACCCTAACAAATCTGAGAAAACGAGTCAAGACCAATCGATCAAACACGACTCGGCGTCCTATTTCGAGATAAAGCATTGCATTTGTATCGTTTTTCTATTCAACAGGGGCCCAATTCTGCTGGTACAATGACCTCTCCGTGACAATGACGCGCCTACGATGCTTAACCTTAGATATGCATTATTTTGTTAGATAATGAAGTAATGGTATAAAAAAGGTTTGAGTACCTTTGCTGAGTCAGAGCCTTTTCTTCTTTTTCTTTTGTTTTTGATTTTGTTTATGTACTGCTGCTGAATTAATTGTTTTCCTGTCAAACGTGTATTGTAAAAAGGGAATAGAGTGATTAAGGGAATGAAGTCTATCGATCTTATCTATTGAGTTACTGGCTAAAAGTGCGTACAATTGTGCCTCTGCCACCCCGTATGGGAAACGGATGTGTATTTGTTAGAAATTAAGGTTTATACCAATTACCTTAATTACAACTACTTATTCATTTCCAAACGGTAATGGAGACCTAAAGTTGAGCTTCGTCGTCGTCGTCGTGGCGTCATAAAATTGTCTGTCACTGAATGGTCAGTGTGCTGGCAGAATTGGGCCCCAGGACGACCTTTACCTTAGCCCTTAGCCCTGTACGGGAGTATCTCACACGCGCGATAGATTATGATTTACGACGTATCGGTTTGGAGCAAAGTGGCCGTAAATTTTTCAATATCATGTTTTGGTGTAATATTTCTTGTCTACAAAATATTGCCCTGTACTTATTTGGGTAAGCTGATACAGTGGGTAAGTGGGGATATTTCCGGGATTGTTATAAAAATCGTGATAGTGGGAAGTTCATTTCGGTTGAATTTTGGTATGAGGGAGATGCCAGTTCGAATTCCGGTGAGTGTTACTCGTAGGCATGTGTGGTCAGTAACGCAATTAGCTGGGCTAACCCACATGCTATGGGGTAAAAACAATGAAACTAATGCACTATCAATACACACACATGTGTCAGAGGATATACAATTTTAAATATAGTTACACAATACACATCACTATGTAAATCTACATAGGGCAGATTAGAATCGAAGTAAATGTCTATAACAAATACAAATCCAACCCAAATCCGTCTTTATAAAAACAAAGACCGATTCTTAATCCATCTTCGCAAACCCGACTAATCCCCGTTACTCTGAACTAGCGCCCTCATTACCATCTCAAGCAGACCTGAAAATCTACTCCATTGTTCAGTTCAATACATAACTCATTTCATTACCCTCCCCTCCTCCATACTCACCAGACATATTAATCTTGGAGGCGACAATATCATTTATTCTGAACTGACTGTCTGTGACTGTACACGAACGAGGTGGGACAACTGTTGCAGTATGTACAGTCGCGGAGAGACGATTGTAAATCAACTATTTGCATTCCTGAAAGTACCGGGAGGGGGTATCGCGAAACGTACGAGAATTGAAGTGAGCGTGCCGTGTAGAGTAGAGGGTGGAGGGAACGCAGTGCAACTTGAAGTGAATGTCTGTGACTGACAAAACAAATTGTCAACTCCAAGACCATCGCAGCCGATAATGTCTTATTCCATAACAGCAGCCAGCAGATGATAGACGTGACGAGCTATAAACTCAGATCTAACAGACTTAGATGTTCCTTCCTTAGTTTTTTTCTAAGATCTGCGAGGAAGCTTACACCCGCATGCTTAGCCCTTAATTACTCGCGTGGGGTATATTTTACCCCAAAGCATGTTTGAATGCTTGTTACACCTAAACTACTGATTTTTTCCTTGTGGCCTTCTCAGTAGCTGCCTAAATAGCTCCCCCCTCCATGATTAAGTCACCTGCGCCACGTAGCAACATGTTGTCGTGCCAGGAAATCGCGTCTGGGGTATATATTGCCCCACGCGAGTGTTGGTGCTACTATTTTTGACAAGTAAGTAGCAAACATTTTTATTTATTTTTGCGTTGAATGCTCTTTTGTTTGATTGTTTTCCAATTTTTGAGTTATATTTTTAGGTTACAACGTTCAAAATAGTAAACCGATGTCTTTGTGTCAATCATATTGCTCAGTATTTAATGGAAGATGATGAACAAAGCGCTATTGACAGTCCCGATGAAAATGAAGTGGAAACTGAAGTTATTCAAATGATGATCATGATTCCGCCTCTAAAGAAAGTGCCAATGAAACGGACCATGAGTGGAGCATCAGTAGATCTGACAAGGGCTCACAAACTCGAGCAAAAATACAACAATTACACAGTGCCATACAAAAACGTCTCAAAAGAAGTGCCGATGTCCAGGCTAGTAGCTCCACGTCCAGAGATAGCCCATCCACTTCGTACAAGAGGTGTCATATCTGCCCAAGGTCAAAGGATAAAAAAATAAGGATGACGTGTGCCAAATGCAACCAGCACGTCTCTCATGACCATTCCATCAGGACATGTGATGAATGCAAAGACTAAATGGTTCCCTGTTTTATACATTGATCTCATCAAAATGTTCCTAGAATTATTGATTATGAATACTGTTATTCTCTAGCGTGAAGTTGATTCTTAAAAGATTTACTAATAAAAATAATATTAAGCAGTAATACTTTATTTTATTCCATTTTTTTATTGGGGTAAAATATACCCCACGCGAGTGTTAGTGTAGCTTTTTTAACGCGAGTAATTAAGGGTTAGTTTGCTTGACAGTTCCTTGATTTGTTTTTATGTCAAGGCATCCTCAAATTCAATGCCATTTTTGGCGACAAGAGGGTAAATCAGGTGGAGGAAACAACTAGGTGTTAAAAGGTGCTTCACGAGAATGGGCTTGAGCTTGATCGCAAATTATAAAATTGTGAACACCCTGTACCCAACTCTCGTGTCAGTACTCAGTATGTGCGTGCGCCGCCAGCAGAGATCTCGTTAGCATCGCGGCGCCGACGCAAGACAAATGTGTCGTCCATATTTACAGCGACGCACCGACCCACCTCCACCCAGACACCCCAACCCTCCCGACCATCCCAATATTCTGCACATCCATTGCCTGTTCCATTAGTCTTCCAATCTCGTTTGACGTAAAAATAAAGACATAGTCATCTGGTTTTAGCAAGACGTCCTGCTTTAAATATAGCTTGATGGCATTAATTGCTATGTTATTTGAAGGAGCGTTGAAAATTCTCCCCGTGGACAGTTGTACTATTTTGCGCAGGACATTTTAATTGCGCTCCGCGTTTGAATAAATTGGGATTTGAGTGAAGAGGGGATTTGTCAAACGTTTCTGGAAATGACGGTACAAGTAATAAATACAGCAATATAGCAATTACGTTTTATATGACAGGTAGAGCCGGGGCATCAATGTTTCAGGAGATAGTACATATGTAAATATGTATACTCGTAGATACACCTGCACTACATATTATCGACACGCAAAATAATTAGTTTATATTAGAATTAAGTTCTTTTGCAAAGTTTAAAATATAAAAGTGTAAACCAGAATTGAGCCTAACGTCGTTATTGACGAGTCCTCGTTATACGCGTAACGACGTTCTCAATCGCGACGAAACTACGAAAAGCTTTCAGTAGATTTGTTGAAATTAATTGACTTTGTTTTTCCTAATTGGAACATATTATACTAGCGGTGGGGAATTGGGGACATGGAAAGCTTCCAAGTTTGTTACACTGAAACTTTCAAAGATAAGGGATGGATCCGATAGATTGCCATCTGTTTTTTGAGTAGAAACTGTCATTTATGTATTATTTTCATGAACTAATATGATATGGAAAGAGTGGAAGGAGACCGCTCAGGATCGAATGGAGTGGAAGAGGGGGAGAGAGGCCTTTGCCCAGCAGTGGGATATTACAGGCTCATAAAAAAAAAAAATATATATATGATATCATCATCATATTAGCTAGTATAGGCAGCGAATGCGATCGTCCGTTCGGGAGAAATTACATCAGGTTGGTATAGGCCTTCTCTGCCATGACATCTATTTTCTCCTGAGCCTCCTGCACCCACCACTGCTTCCCAGCAGCGGGTGTTTGGTATGCTGGTTGATGAAACTTTTTCAGTACTAACATCAGCACACGTAGCACACGCGTAACACGCGTTTATCGCGCATTTTATGGCGTCTAAATGTCAAAATTCGCGGCTAGTTTTTACAAAAATGTTACATAGTCGCGCTAGCGTGCAATGGGGGCAGTTATGTTATAGATGCAACTACAGAATACACCCAATAAGTCAACAATACCAAATCAATCTAACAATATCCTGCCTGATCCATCAATTCCGTGCGAGCACGCAATAATCGAAAATGTGTCCTATCAACAGTCCACCCACAAAATGCTTTACCATACAATTGTGCAGGCAGGAGTCGGCAGGACCAATCGGCATGCGGCGTCACGTGCTACTAATGTTGTACGGAACCCTCATTATGTAGCTGACAACGGGACCCTGCGTCCTTATAGCATAACGTTATTGCCTCCGTTTGTTTGGTTTATCTTTATAATTAAACTTGGATAGAGTGATTCGTTTTCAAACATTGTGATAAAATCAATGATTCATTTTCAAAAATCAAATAGCAAAATTTTAAGCAAACATATGAAAAAGTCGGTGCCAAAGACTAATTGTTTATGAACATAACTGTGCCTAAAAACATTATAAAGGACTTTCTTTGAACACCGTTCTTATTTGAAGGTTTCACAATCGGGATCGATTTCATCAGCCTTACATACATATATTTATACCTTTCTGATGGAAAAAATTGTACCAATAAATACACATCTACATTGTTTATTGGCTCAGATACTAGAGGTGAAATCCACATTGTCGCGTGCTATAGTTCAATACAAACAAATGACAGTAGCAATTATGTTCTGTCAGCTACAATTCACGTGCCAAATGATATCGACCGAGTTGCACCCTGCGCTTATTGAATAATGATACTTATTGCACTGGGAAATAGTAGTAACAACTCGATACGTATAGTTACATGTTGTTATAGATAGGACAAAGGCAATACAGGTAATACTAGCCGAGCTTCGAAGTTTAATTCGTGTGTCCTACAGATACCATTGTTTTTTCTGGATTAAAAAGTTTCAATATTTTTTAGACAAGGTGTAAATGAATTAACGCAAATCACAAAACTACTTTGTAAGGGACTTCATTCTGAGCAATTTTCATTATGAAACCGATTTGATCAGAGCAACTTTAGACTCAGACTCAGTCCAGTTGATTATTTTTTCTCAATGGTTTCCGAATTACTCAGGCCACCCGAATGATCCGCCACCTATCCCTATTCAAACAAGCTGTTAGTCAGCTCAAAACGCCACAATACCGTGAAAATAAACTACTCTACAATTTCCAAAATTCTCTCCAATAAATGGTCAAGCACACCCCCTGCCCACACATCCAAAACAAAGCAAAAACTCCTGCCCTACAAATAAGGGTCTCATTTTACACCCTCATTATTATTGGCAGCCCCGACACTTATCGGGTGTCGATAGAGGGCGGATTTGAACCGGGGACCGTAATGAGACGAACCTGATTGAGACGTTCTGAGTCATCAGGTCAGCGGCGGGTTCAGCCCCACGAGTTTTGTGACCGTGGCCTAGTGTGGGGCAAGGTGGCTCTTTGCGACATTTTTCATTTCATTTGTATATTTGCTGGTATTTTGCAGTTTGCACTAACATATATTATGCCCCTTGTCGCGTATATTCTTTTAATTTTAAACCTATGCTATCATAAATAAAGCTTAAAAACACCCACGTGAGTAGATAGATAGATAGATATATAAAAGATTTATTAATTAGACAATACAAACACATAAATTCCATCAATAAGAATAACAATAATTATCATAAAATACAATTACAACAACATATTCACAATAATTAACAACAAAACAAAATAAAATCAAGATTGCTGGTATGGGCCACTATGCGGTCATGTGACTGTACCGCGACAATGAAATGGCCCTGACTCAGCAATGTCACAGACAGAGTACATAGGTATTTATTTAGATTATTTCATTTCAACGGCCGGGTAGGATCTCGACCACTCGGCCACAAAGAAGAGAAAAGAACAAGTAAGTAAATACCTAGTTAAGGTTTATATATTCCACAGGTTCTTTTTATTCTGCAGTCTCTATCATTTCTTCTCCTAAGGCCACACTAGCCCCCTTCCTTTCGCATTCTAGTTATTTTTATACGTCGTCGGACGTGACATCGCATTCGTAATACCCTGATCGCTAAAGCTCCCGACTGTGATAATAAAGAGGGGATTATAACAAGCTTTTGCATTTGCTTCACCTACGCTGCTCCCAGGGAGCACTTATCCAATGGAGAGCGCATAGATACATTTTCCTTTGAAACACAACTCACTAATTTACGGGCGGCGGGGGTCGAGGTAAGAGAGCTGTGATTGGTCAGCCTGCGAAACTGTCTGGCGGCCCGTCATCGTACATAGGTTGCGTATGCGATCGTTTGTTGAATACAAGTTTGGCGAGCCGCATTCCCCCGCAGGCGCAGTCAATTGGCTGGCTGCTCCCGACTCCGTAAGCTCACTTTAGGTACTCTTGCACTGTGATAAAACTATCCTAATTATTATTATTTCACATTTACAAAAGGTTTGTTTATTTTAAAGCATGTTGAATAGTGTTATCAGCATATGAGCATGGGTTCCGTCTCCGAGCTATCCGACTTTGGAACAAACTTCCTTCACTAAACATTTTTTTAAAACGCTTGAAGGAACACTATCTTTCTCTCTTTTGTTTTTTGTTTTTATATGTATTTATGTATTTATTAGTAAGTAGTCTATTATTTTAATATTTATCGTTGTGCACTTATGCAGGTCTACCTTTTATTAAATTATCCTCTCCATCCTAGGTTTGCTGGAAGAGATCTCTTATTAGAGATAAGCTCTCCTTTGTACATGTTTTTTCTAATATTAAGTGTCTGTATTATGTTTTCTGTGCAATAAAGTATAAAGTAAAGTAGTAAATGTAGCCCATTAATGTCCCCACCGAGGGGCACAGGCCTTTACTCGGATCCGAGTAAGATTGAGCCGCACTCCACCTCGCTGGCTCAGTGCGGGTTGGTGGAGGGGTTTTTACGACTACTACATACTACGAAGTAGTGATAGTAGCCGGGACCTGCTTAACGTGCCATCCGAAACACCGAGTGTCCGATAATGTACTTAAGACAAATTAATCATCTCATTGGTACATGGTCAGCACCGGGATTCGAACCTGCATCTCTTGCGTGAGAAGCAAGGTGAAACCCACTAGACCACGGAGTACTTTAAAGTAAAGTAAGTAAAGTAAAGTTTTTTGAATCCAAGTATAGATGATACAGCAAGGAGTAAAAATGTTTAAGTATAGTTGGAAAAGTAACATTTATGAATGCCACGCACGAATACTCTTATTAGAGATAAGCTCGCCTTTGTACACGTTTTCTATGTTTTTTACTGTCCTATGTAACTGTTTGTGTGCAATAAAGAAATTATGAATTATGAATACTATTTAATTCAACATGTAGACAAATTCTTTGTCTCGTGGGAGCTGTAGAGGAGGTCCTAGGGTTTCTTCGTTTCTATATTTTGCTACCTACTTACTTTACAATTTATGGATTACACATCCGACGAAACTAAAGGTGTTCGCTTGTAGTCGTCGATATCTTCCGATCGATATAAAGTGCAATGAAAGAGTTGATTGCTTTCCCCACACCGACTCAATATCGACTCTTGAATCCAACTGCTTGCAGGCAGGAATGGTGCAAGTTACTCACTTATTCACCACCAACAAACCACCAAAGCGCATAAAATACGCGCAGCTAATGGAAAATTATCTGTTTGTTCCTTTGGCCGTCGAGACCACTGGGGTATGGGGTTCTGAGGGTAGGGCCTTCATCAGGGACATCGGCCGTCGTTTGAGGGACCGAGGTTTTGGCAACCGCTCCGGGGCTTTCCTGGCCCAGAGGATTTCGCTCGCCGTGCAGCGCGGTAACGCAGCCAGCGTTATGGGCACCTTTGGTCCGGGCGATTCTTGGGGCGGTTTGTTTGTATAATTTTATATTTATAATTGGACTTAGATATAAAACCAATTTCTATCAATGTCCAACAAGTCGACTTCATAAGTTGGTTGGTCATTGCGTAAAGCAGTTAAGGAGAAAAATAAAGAATATTATCTAGTCTGATCCTCGACACTCTAACCATGTTATTAATAAACCAAAAGAGAGACACTAGAATAAGGTTTATGCCCCAAAAATGGTCACCTTTACCATTCCAGAGCACTTGCCTTTAGTGACTTGTACCGCCGCAGTCGCCCCCTTCGTCTCCTTTGTGGCCGGCCCAATAGTTTCAGAGACCGATTGATTAAAACCCGAGTGTGGTTCCTCAGCACAGCGCCTGCTAAACCCTTTGTTCTGGAACTTCTGGATGAACGCCGAGGCGCTGACTAAGGGAATATATTCTTGATCCGAGTTTTTAATTTAGGCCTTCTTCAGTTTTGTGTCATTTTAATTTAATTTTAATAGGGGCTAGTTGTACCGCGTACCTACCTAATTTTAATTCGTTTATCATGCGTGTAGCAGCGCTTGTTTTTTTTACGGTCTGTCTTCTTCAGGTAAATGTGTATCTGGGGCCACGGCAGTGCTCCCGCCAAGTCATGCAATCTGGTACAAGATCATTTGCAATATATTTATCACCAGCTCTAAAAATACCCTGCCTTGTTTTTGGTTCGAAAAATCTATTTGTTGCTTATTGCATGTTTCGCAAGCACCATACTTAGTTTAACAGAAACTTTTTCTCGCATCCTGTCCCACAGGGAACGTCATCGTCGCGTCGCGGGCGATACAAAATGCTCCAGCTCTCGTATAGCACTATAGTTTGAAGATATGAGCGTGGCGCTGAATGTGAATTAGTTTTCTCTTCAAATATTTCGCTTATGACTTTTATTGTTTAGTTCTCCTTGGAGAGTGATATACTTTTCGTATATTGTAGTCAGGGTGAGAAACAAATTGCATTCTCACAAAGGGCTCAATACACATAAATATGTTGATGGGGATCTTTAGCTCTATAAGTTAAGCTACGAAATAACAAGCGTTTTTTTTCAGTGTAGGAGTAGTGCAAAACATGTGCAAGATGCATTTTTGGTTAATTTCTATTCCATGTGATATTTAATCAACTGTATAGTAAACGTTTTACAAATCTTTGAATTTATATTTGGTATAGTTAGTCTCAAAAATACTTTACTTTGATTTATAAACTACAATTTAAAAAAGTATTGAAGAATGGCAGAGAATCAAGAGCCCTCATTTACGGCACTCATCTATCATTTTACACCCTGCAAATCCTGCAATTGTTAAGTCAATACCGAGAGAGTTTAAACTTTTAACTGTATGAATAAGATAGAAATACATTATTCACTATTTGCTGATCTCCCCTTCTAAATGTTAAATGCAATTGTGCGAGTAGTGTTAGGTTTTTTGTTGCGGAACCCCGGGGCGTTTGCTGCAGTGTCTGCGGGCCCCTGAATATCTTGATAACTTCATTGCCAACGCCTCTGCACAAAGGGAGTTTAAGGGCCACAGAAAGGCAGCGGGCTCACTAAAAATACTATTTATGTTTGATATTTAAGATTATTGCATGCATGCCTGAGTGAGTCCTTTAAACAACACAAGAGGTGAGGTGTCTGTTGCCTTTCGGCACAGGCTAACTCTTTCCCAAAACATCCCTTCCCATTATATACGTTTCCCAAATCATCCCTTTCCCAAAACATTTTCATTAAAAGCTTTTTTTTAACTTGCTCTGTACGTGGGTAGGTGGGTATGTATCACGGTTCGCGTCAAAAATGTCGGCTTGAATTTGACCCACTTCCCGCTATCCAATTGTGCTAAAATTTTGCATACGTATGTAAATTGGATGGCAATGCAATATTTTTCTGACTTGGAGCTGATCTGATGATGGAAACGGAAGGTGGCCATGGGAACTCTGTCATAAAACATCGCAACACCATCATGCTTGGGCTCGTTCGATTCGTCTTAACAAATACTTTGGTCCTAAAATATTTTTTATGACATAGTGCGAGATTTACTTGTGTAGACTTAATTAGGTGGGTAGGCACCTATTTGCACAGACTTGGAGATAAATCCCGCAACAAGCTTTTATTTCGTATAAATTGTGTAATGTAATAAAATGACGCATTTGATTGAATTGAAATTTTATTTTCTTCTTTTTAGGGCATTAAATAAAAGCTTTGTTTAAAAATGTTTTTTTACTTTTATTTTATTTAAGAGATTTTTTATTTATATTTTGGGAACGGATGTTTTGAGAAAGAGATAGCCTGTGCCGAAAGGGTCTGTTGATGTAGTTGATTTATACATATGAAAATATGCATAAGATTTATCTCATAACGAGCTTTAAATATCGAATATCATGTTTTATTTTAAGATCCCGACCATAAATGAAAGCTTTTATTAATCTAAAACTACAAACGATTGACTTCTAATTTTCAAAAACTTATAAATATTTATAAGTGAACATTCAGTATGTGTTAAATCTATGGGTTTAGTTTGGGATGGCAGCCAGCTGAATGGAGCATGATTTGCAGAATTATGAATCGACGAGGTCGCTCGTTTCGGTGCGGAATGGCAGTGTTTGACCTTTCTTCAATGAGGACTATGAATGAGCTTTGTGCCTTTTTGTGACTAGACTAGACATCAGCGGATGGATGCAAATCTCTTAAATTTGACAAGAATGGGGATTTAAAAAAAAACAACTTTAGTATGGGGTTGGCTTTTATATCGTTCATCCTTAATTTTATTAAAAAAAGGTGTTAAATGGATAGGTGGCAGTTTCACTTTTCATACCAAAGAGCTTTTCTTTTTGCGAGGAAATGCGTAGCTTTTCTGGAAATCGAATATAAAAATTGTAATAATTTTGGTGAACGAAACGTAATTTGCTACAAAAATCGGCCTAAGAAAACGTCAAAAGTACATACATACACACGCAAAATTATGACGTATTGTCAATTATTATTGTCAATATCGAATCAACAAGTGACTATAGCGGGTATTGATGTCATGTATGCAAATTGAGGTGGTCAATACTGCCATCACTCTTTTATCAAGAAACTGTGAGTGAGTATATTATCAATTTATCATTGAATTCATAATTCATAATTTCTTTATTGCACACAATTAGTTGAAATAAAACAATGTTACGAATGCATGAATGTTACATGATATTTATCTCTGTGTGCAATAAAGTATACCTCAATGAAGTGAAATGAAAAAATACCTAAGACGGCATAACTATCCTCCCGGAAACACCTAATGTTTCCGAACCCCTCAAAAGCATTCCCATTTTGCATGCATCCCTCCACTCTATGCAATTGTATGCACCATATAAGTAATATAGTGCGGATGCAGCGACCTCCCTTGGGTCTAATTTACGTAACCTCGGCCTTTGGGGACTGTGCCAAACGTGCCCCGTATTTTTTGCGTGTGCATTAAAGCTGCATTGACAGGGATGAGTTTTTGTGAGACAAAGTAGATATGCAGGTTAAGGTCGGCTGAAAAAAATACGCGGTGTAATAAGTGGTGGCATTAAAAGATTTATTAATTTTGTTTCCTGTTTGCCGTTTGTAAAAAATACTGACCAATCAGAGGACTTCTAAAAGTCCCAAAGAACGTCAAATGATTTTGAAAATATGTTTATTCGTAGAGTTCAGTGGATAATTTATTTCTGGTCAGTATTTATGATGTACGAAATAAAATCGATACAAGATAGCTTTAGCTTGATGAGAACGCAAGAAATTATACTGAATATCCTATCCGGTCTACATGCTGTGTACTGTACAGTCTGGCCCAGCTCATGACGTTTCACACTGTACAATATACAATTCCAACCCCAAAAACTAGAAAGAAATAAAAGTGACTCGTTAATCTAGAGCAAAGATGTTGTCAGTGAATTGGACAACCTCCCCCGGGCCCCCGGTTCTGTTCCCGACTACTAACAAACTGGAGGGTGCACAACATATTTCAAGTGTAGGATTAAAACGACTAAAGTGCGAAATACGTAATGTCTGTCTGTGACAGCTGATTGCCTTTAATCTGGCCGGTTTTAAATTTAAAGGCCCTTTATTGCTTTTGGTCGACATCATTCTAATCCCGAGCAGTGAGTGGGTCACGTTTGTGCCAAACGGTCGTAATTTAGAGACTTAGATATGGCATAGGTACCCTTCGAATCCAAAACACATGTTCACATAACAAAGCGCATTTGCTTATTTTCAGATATTTAGACGTGTTTTCAGATATTTAGCTGACAAAATTTTTGCGGCGTGGGAAACAAACCCGAAGCGGCGTTAAAGAAGTTATCGTTTATCGTTTTACCTTCCCTAAAGCATTATTTAACGATTAAATACTTACTCTCAACTTACAGACAAAAAAACTGTAGTTAGTAATAATCATAACACTTTCACGGTGTTATTCCCCTCCAATGTAATTTAACTAAATTAGAAACTGGCAGCCCCTTAATTACTGGCTCAAATTGGACACAATTGGTGTTAAGTGTTTATTGACACGCCGTCATAGTATTTTTTATTATATTGATGAATGGATCAAATAACCGGGTTAACGAAGTCTCAATCCGGTCAAAATAGACACTTTTTGGAAATTGACAATGCCAGGCACATGACGTCAAAATCAAATGTTGTCTGTTTTACACAAAATTGATTAGAACTGCTGCAAATATACAGATCTTAGATAATAATTTGTTTAACAGCTGGCTTTTCCGCGTTTCCCTTTTTCCTTTGCCTTTTTTTCTGTATTATTTTTACGATATTTTCTTTTATTGCGTTTTTGCAGCCATTTTGTACTATACCCTTCAACTTCAACATGTTCCGAAGACTATAATATACCTTATCGTAATACCGCATTGTGCATTTTCCACCCCGTATGGGAATGGGCGCAAAAGTATGAATGAAAAATAAAATGCCGAACAACATTGTCTGTTCGTCTGACAATCTTTATATTTGTTGGTCGCGTGGCGGTCAATGGAGCAATTAGTATTGGTTAAATGTTGTGATCGTTCGGTCCGATACTAATTGACCGAGCGAGCGAAGCGTCTCCGTTTCAGGTTTGGGCAAAAATGCTTTCGTATGTCTGTCCGGTTGTTCTCCTCTACAGGTCGCATTTATGAACCGATTCTCGTGAAATTTTGTGAGCAGGTTGGAAAAATAAATAGAATTTTTTACTAGAGCCAGTTTTTTAGATTTTTTTCAAAATGGCGGAGTTATGGGGTTTGAAAATGTAAAAAAAAACCGATATAGCCCAATTGGCTTGACGGATTTTAACAAATGAGGTGTCGTTAGATTTGTGGAGATCGTGAGAGTGACACAGACCATATTATTGTAGTGAAAAGTCAATAGATTGTATTTCAAATCGCAAAATGTAGTTTACAAAGTTATTGGTGCGGCTACTTTCATACTGTATGTACGTAACCAGGTACATTCATAAGTTTGTATGTGTTATTGAAAGAAAATTATTGTGTGTTAGCAGTTCAGCTTTCCCACCGACATACTCGCGAGGTCTACAGCTCACAGAGCCACTAGTACTTTACATAATGTTACCACTTGACAATGTTACCAGTAAATCGTTAACAGGCTTGACAAAATGAGGTAGATTTGGTAGCTATCTATCTTTATGGCGAGATCTTTCAATAGAAGATAGTAAAAATACTTAGGTTACTTATTAAGAGTGCCCAAAACTAAACCCGGTGATAGCGGCGCTTGCATATTTTATACCAATATCAATACGAATGACATTTTCATATTGGCGACCTTAGTTCTTGTCACCATGGGTGCCATAGGTTAGATGGGTTGAGGTACAGTAGGTACCTACCTGTACTTATATCAGGCCTCTACTTAGCTTAGAGCTTCATAAATTCATGTCGACAACCGGGCGGGGCGGCGGCGGGGCGGGGCAAGCAGAGAGTTTATCAACAAAACATAAAGCACTCACCATCATATAATAAATTACACATAATCTTCCATCCCCTTCCCTTCTACCCAGCGGAAAACGAGTGAAAGTGACACACAAATCAATAACTCATATTGTTAAAATAGCTTAATGTGACTCGGACTTACATACGAAGGGTTCCGTGCCATCTTTTAAGAAAAATCACCATGTATCTCTTGTACGGGGACCACCTTGCTAATACAAGCGACATGGTTTAATGCTGTCGCGACAACAGATCAACTTACCAGTACATAATACCTTTCATGAGTCCCGCTGTGGGACGGAACGGACAGGACAGTCAGCGGAGGTTTTTTAATAGGTCCCAAACGGAACCCTAATAAAAAGATAGAGCGTTCTCTTCTCTCCCACGGCAATTTTCGATATGAAAACGGAACCATAATATAATAGATATCCCGTTCTTTATAGCATGGAGGATATAGTAGTTACTTCCGAACCTCGGGTGAATTTATGTGTTTATCCTGTACTCGTAAACTAAGCTAGCACAACACACAACAGTCATGGTAAGGATAGTTTACAAGTGTGGCTAACTTAGACTTGGTTGGGAAGCGAGCGATCTGGAACAGCACAAGTTTAAGTAAAGCCAAAGTAAAAGCAAAATATTATACAAAGTGTATATATGAATTAACGCTAAATGAGAAACCACTTTGTTGGGGACATCATTCTGAGCAACTTTCATTATGAAACCGATTTGACCAGAGCAACTTGATTTTTCACTTCCCAGTATATATTGGCCGGAGTGGATCAGCTGATTTGTATGGGGAAGTGAAAAATAAAGTTGCTCATTAGTTTGTCATTTTGCGTTAATTCATTTACAACTTGTATAAAAATGCGGCTGGCCATGGGCAGTTGGCTGATTTCGTACAGTGTTTTCTGATGCTGATTGCTATCATATCATATCAACTAACGCCATGCAATCTCAATCTATTTTTGTTTGTTTTTTCCTACTATTTCTTTACTTATTACTGCCAGCCAGAAAACAACATATGCAAAACTAGCACTCTTTGTAAGTAACTAAATCCTAACCCTACCATTGCTAGCGAGAGATAATCTTAGAAATATGACAGCACAGGCCGGGGCTATCTCTCCCCGGGTCCCCCGCACCCCCTGTCCTACCCTGTCCCGACAAATAGCCGGATTATGGTAAACCTACTGCAACGCCGCCGGTTACAGGGTTAAGGAATTTTCTCGTTGCGGAGTGGATTTTAGGTTTTCATTCATATACTTATCTCGTAATTGTAGAGACGATTTCCAAACGATTCCAAACGACGACGATTCGACAAAATGTAAGTACATTTACCACCTACTACTAATGCCCGACCAATATTTGGATATTTTTTTCGTAAATATTTATCACACATAAAAGACAAAACAGAAAATGATACAGAGAAGGAATGTACAAAGGCAAGCTTATCTCTAAAAAGAGATCTCTTCCAGCAAACCCAGAATGGAAAGAGAATATTAAAATACAGAACAGGTCGAGTGAAATGTAAAAATAAATAAATCATATTACTAATCTACTGAATATACTACATGAAGAAGTACATGAATATTATATATATATATATGTATATATAAACCTAACATAATTAAACTTAACTAACTTTATGAGAGAGAGAGATAATATCGGCGGAGGAGGAACTGCTAAACACCACCCCCTAGACACTTCCACATAGAGTTTCCACTCCAATTACACCAATATTTGCCGTAATTCAAACTCTAACAGACTGTATTCTATCCCGGTGCTGACCATGTACCAATGAGATAAATAATTTATCTTGAGTACGTTCTACGGACTTTCTAACGGTGTGACGGAAAACATCGTGAGGAAACCTTCATAACTCGATAGCTGCTGCGATGGGCTACCCCCCTGTCACGCAATGAGTATTGAATCACTGGCTGAAAGTGGGCACAGTGGTGCCTCTGCCACCCCGTATGGGAAAAGGCGTGACGCTATATTATTTATTATTATTATTAGAACAGATCATCAGGCCAATAACACTCAAGCTCAAGACACTTGAATAAACATTACCTTTAACATTTCCCAAACTGAACCAGTCGCGACAACACACAAAGATATCATCGGAAACTCAAATGGTGCTGAAGACACATTTACAGGTTGCTCTACACATGCAAAACCAAAGAAAAAACTCTCCTACCTCCTTACTACACGGCTGTAAGGGTCATTTTACGCTCGTATAGCGGTATAGTAAGATTGGTAAGGAAACCCCAGAAGGGCTCTGGTGACAGACAGATGGACGGACCGACGGCGCCGGTTCGACGGTTGTATTTATTGCTTCCACACTGGAAATGTCATAGCAAACTCCAGGAAGCTAACTTCATAGTGATAATTCACTAAACACTACATACGAGACATGATCAAGTACTAATTATAATGTAAGTAATAATTACATGTAAGTAATAATTATATGTATTGTACACATGGGTCTACTCCTGCTCAGCAATACCTGTCTCATCCCTATTTGGTTTGCTGGAAGATATCTCTTATTAGAGATAAGCTCGCCTTTGTACACGTTTTCTATGTTTTTTACTGTCCTATGTAACTTTTTGTGTGCAATAAAGAAATTATGAAATTATGATCAAGTAAGTAGGCAGCAGACGAACACAGTCAGTTGTACATAAATTTATGATTTCGACTTTCAAAAGATGTATTGTATTTTCATGTGGCCTGTTAGTGCTACCCACTGTCTGTAGATAATGTTGATGTAGTGTAGGACGCCCGCTGAATACAGGCGGATGATCGGTCCTTTATTTTGACAATTTCACTCAAATAAAAACATTTCCGCTATAAAGGTATCATTAGCCTTCTCCTGCCACCGCAGGAGATAATTCTCCAGGTCCTCGCGCCATCTTCTTCTAGTCCTGCCGCTGTGGAGGCGTCTTGTGGAGGCAATACTTGCGCACCTATCCGGTTCAAGCAGAGACTATTTATATCCAATTGACTGCGCCTGCGGGGGAATGCGGTTCGCCAAACGTTTGTTGTATTCAACAAACGTTCGCATACGCAACCTATGTACGATGACGGGCCGCCAGACAGTTTCGCAGCGGCTGACCAATCACAGCTCTCTTACCTCGTCCCCCGCCGCCCGTAAAATTGGTGAGTTGTGTTTCAAAGGAAAATGTATCTATGCGTTCTCCACTGGATAACTGCTCCCTGGGTTCAAGTAACAAAATTTCCAAAATGTGTAGATATACAAACAGAATTTTGTTTCCAGAGTTTATTTACTAATAATTAGCAACTCGAAACTCGAAACTAACCATTCGTTGGCAGCACAGACAATGATTTTATATTTTGCGGAAATATAAAGCAGAATTAGCTGCACATGCACAGGAAGCAAACCCAATTCATTTACATTTGAATCCACTCAATCTCTTACACACAATGTAATTTGCAACAGTCAATAAACTTTTACTGCTTTCGGAAAACCGCAACGTTTTAGGTCACATATCAAAATGTCCGGTATGTTGCAGTTAAACCACAGATTAATAACTATGAATGAATTGTAGAAACGACACAGCTCTAAAACCTATTACATTTTCTGTTCAAATTCAAACTTAAGCGCTCAGAATATAAGGGTTAGAGTTGTACATGTAGTTGTAACTAACGGATTGGATGGTAGGATTTTGTGCTGTAAAATCGGTGTGAATGGAAATTGAATCGCTTCTGGAATACTCTGGAATACTCTGGGAATACTCGTATCGTACGTGTATAGTGGAACGGACGCCGCCGTTTGATACGGACGGGAGGAGCAAAGTGGCCAGAGCATTTGTTTTGTCGAAAAAAATATATTATTTTTGGCTAAACTTGCTTTGACCATGCAGTCTAAAACCTAACCTACTAGGTGCATCCTTTTATACTCACTCTGTTAATCGCAAATTCCAAATAGTCTCCATTCTTCCCAAAGTAGGCTCGTTTAAAATAAAGTTTATTTGTTCAATTCAAATATGGTCCTAGTAGAGGGCTTTCTGGGGCCCGATGCTGCTCTGAGAAACGCACTTATATAAAGAATCGCAAATAGATCGTACATAGATTGCAAGCACGCTATTGCTATTGCTATGTACGCTTGCTTGCAATCTATTTACAATCTATTTGCGATTCTTTAGGAGCATACCAAATGACGCCATTTTGGGTGTTTTAGAAGCGATAGCGATCCAATTTAAGTGCGTTTGTCAGAGCAACATCGGGCCCCAGGATGATGTCCCTTAATATTACTATTAATACCCCTTATAATTTGACTACACCTTTCCTTTTCACCCTGAGTTTATGATTATCGAGGTATGTATGGCCCAGCACATACCTTTATCTTGTCATGGCGTAAGTACAAGCGTTATTTATGTGTGAACCGTACTCACTGCCACGTCAGGGGGGTGGTAGGGGGTCACGCAAGAGTCCGCAAGACTATTTATGACGTACAAAACTCCTATCGACAAAGGACATAAAGTGAAACTATGAAATTACCGTTGAGACAAAACGCGAAGGTGAAAATGATTTAAATGAATTTTATAGCATGACATGAAAACTCAATAAATTAAGTTAATTTTATTTTATTATTATGGAATATTGTTATTATGACTGATCTACTAATTTAGTCAATAGGGTTAGGAAATGTTATATTTTATTAGTCTACTAATTGTCGGTACACAACACATGGGTACCTGACTACAATATTTGCATGCCACAAGTTGGCTGAATGTGCCGTTCTGCATATTATTATTATAATTTAAGATCTATGACTATACCACATCAACGCAAATAAATTTTCATTTCCTTTCATTTAAATTTTCATTTAATTTCAAAAACTAATAAAAAGCAAATGGACAGACCGATATGGTCATTCGAGCCGGATAAACAATTATTTATTGATAAGTTTCTAATTAAATCGCAAATGAAGGATCGGGGCGCGTCATTCCAGGTTGAAAAAGCTCTACGTAGGTACCTAATACCTACGTAACTGTTATATTTTTATTTTGACGGTGTTTTATGCTGTATTCCACCCCCAGGAATCAGTTATAAAAAATCAATAACACGAAACACCTTTAAGTAGTCATTTATAATTGAACTGGCAGGGAGATACGAATGTTGGTTCGCTGCCATCTTTGATTTGTGATTACTGAGCTAACAAGCGGGTGTATGCAAATAGCAGGAGCCACCCGCGGGGCACGGGCACCACGGGAGGTGAGGCTGATGGTAGGGTTGCCGGCTTGTAACGTGGGACCGGGCCTTTAACGCCCGGTAAGGTCCAGATGTCACGAGAATGTGAAATTGTGTGTTACTTCCACAGACTTGTATTATCGATGGTCACTTTAATCATCTTGAATGAATGAAGAAATAATATTATTGGAGACGAACGTATTAAAATTCAATCCACCTGGCAACCCTATCCGATGGATAAGGTTCAGGAATTAGGGCCAGTTTAAATTGGTCAAGGACAGTGGACAGTACAGTGGTGTAAACCGATCGGACAGTGGCGAGTCAATTTGGCTTTCATAATTATAATATCGCCACTGTCCACTGTCCACTGTTCGCCACTGTTCTTGACCAATTTAAACAGCCCATTAGAGGGGGCAGTGCAGTTATTTCGTAGGACATCCATAGTCCTAGTATAGGAACAAAAATACCAAACCTACTACGCGGTGTATTATCATGAAAAACGCATTGCATTTGGCAGTCTGTTTTCAAACTAAATAGACGCCGCCGCCGCCGCCGGCAAGCCAAATACGACATTTTGCGTCCTTGGAGACAACGGCGCAAAATGACGAACGCCTAACCGAGACGCTGAGTGTTGTTCATCAGAGGTCCCCTGGTGATTGATGATTCGCAGATGATTCTGAATACATAAGAATCTGACTTATTATCATTGCGAGAAACAGAAACTTATCACTTCTTACTTACCAATTAAGTTTACCCCAAAACCTACCTTACCTCGCACAGAAGTATGATCTTTTTCCTACCACATGGTGGGTTTCCAAGATAGGACTAGTTCAGGATTTATACAGCCGGTATACCTGTCTGGCATCTTAGATCAATTAGGTCTGGAACTGCCATCATAATAATAATGATAATAGCTTTATTGCACACAATAGTTGACAAAACAACAAGTACCTACTTAAATAAAAATGTGCCATCTGAATAGCTCTTCTGCCGAAGTTCAAACTTCTAAAACTAAAGCATGTATTATTATTGTGTGTGCGTGTGTGCCAAACCCTGGTCAGAAAACAATAGAAGTCGTGCAAAAGCAATTTTGCCCAGTCTTGTATTGTGGTTTGTTGCAATGTGTTTCTAATGTTACGCAACTTCCGAACGGGCGTTAGTACACAAAAATATTAATAGTATATTGACGTTGACTAAGTAATGTGTGATTTTATGGTCAATAAAAAAAATGAACTTGAACTTGAACTTACCCGTCATACCTATATGCCTACTAGGTACGACTATTAGTTCTACGATCTATCAGTGAGGCGGTTCCAGTGTTGCTTGTCCTGAGGTGAACATATATCAATTTCTTGTTCGGATGTGAAATGATAAATTGTTGGAGTTATGAGCTCCGCCGCGATGAACCCACGACCATCAGCGGTGGCAAAACTGCTTGCTTTATGGGCAGGTGCTAAAAGATGCGGTTGGGGCAATATTTGTTTGGTTTGAGGTTAACGTAAGAACTACTGTAGTATCTTTGATGCAAGAAATAAGGACGAAACAGAGGGTGTTTAATTAAGCGGGAAGTTCATAATTTCATAATTTCTTTATAGAAAGAAAGGAAGAAGAAAGAAAGAAACGTTTATTACAAGGACAGAAACACACCAGACAAAAGTAAAAGAAAGAAGCCAAACAGAAAGTAGGACACACACAATATCATTAATAGTTGGAAACACCATCAATGACGGTCGCGGTGTGTCACTGTCATTATAAATTGCAACTGACTCAGCGATATGCTGAAGGCCAGGCCTTCAGCGCTGATTTTCAGTCAGAGCCAGGTGTTGCCCCGCGATCGTCACAGGCTGCAGCGGCGGCGTGGTACAATCAAGAATAACAAGAACAATCAAGAATAATTTAAAATACTATAACGTGTATTTGTATAGGAATATACATATCTGAAAAGAGTATAAATGGTGCGTAGTGTGTGATAAATAATTGAAACAAAAAGTAAACTTTAGAAAAAACCGACTTCCACAAACCCTATTTGATTAGATTGAGTTTAATACAAACTGTAAACCCTTATCCCCCCACCCTTGGGGAATTAATTTTGTCAAATCCCATCTCAGTGCTACCCCACGCTACTAAGGAACCTCTGTACAAAGTTTCATGGCTCTAGGTCCACCGGTTTAGGCTATGCGTTGCCTGCCCGTCAGCCACGCATTGTATTTGTACCTAGTATTGAGCAGATCTGGTGGCCATATGTGCTCTTCATCAGCAGTTCCGCATCACAATATTATGCTTACCATGTGCATTTGCACGAGTTATTATGAAAAACACAAAAATCACTATAGGTCTGCCTATAATATTTTAAGAGTTCCCTCAATTTCTCCAGGATCCCATCATCAGATCCTGACCTGGTGTCAATGGGACCACCCTTGAGGTATTACCTATACGCCGAAAAAAGATTTGTTCAAATCGGTTCATAATTGACGGAGCTATCGCGTAACAAACATAGAAAAAAAAAAAACATACGGGTCGAATTGAGAACCTCCTCCTTTTTTGAAGTCGGTTGAAAATAATAACATATGAATGTAGTAAATAAAAATAAGTATCAATACAATACAATACAATTAGGAGAATAAGGATAACAAAAAACAATGAATGAAAATATGAATAATAACCTCAGATTAAAACTCTTTAACATTAGTTGAAATAAAACAAAATAAAAATAGTTTAAACCAGCTGACCGGCAGCCAAGCAGCTACTCATCACGCTCGCCCAGTAAATCATGGAGAGGAACTCGGCCCTTCCGTTTACTACGTGAGCGTGGCCGTACGCGCTAAGTGCCCGCCCTAAACAGCTACTTGTAATTTTTCAACTAGCCTCGGTTAGGGGATGGTTTGAAAATATTAAAGCTGGCAATGAGTAGTGAGGAAGCGAGAGATGTACTGCCTACTCCTCACCCAGAAATAAGTATACACGGTGTTTAAAATACATTTCGTTTCTTTCGGGCAATGATATTTATTACCAATCAATGTGAACAACTTTCGCAAAAAAACATTATGGTCGCAAACGAAAAAAAAATTTGGAGCGTATAACCAGCTGATGGGGTCAATCTGAGGGATACATGAGGGGTACGTAGGGGTTCACTACGCCATAACACGCTTAACGTGTAAGGTGTCTGAAACTGTAAGGTAATATTTTTCGTTTGCTAGGACCATAAATGAACCGTACGATAAGGCGAAAACTGGATTCATTTAATTTATATGAGACTTTCAACAAAATCACAACCCTCAGCGTTGACTTTGGAGGAATTAGTCTGAGGCGCTGACAGGCTACGCGCTGACCTGTCGGCGCCGATGGTCAGCGTGACTCTAAAACCAGCCTCTTCCCTCGAGGAAGATAAATCCTTCAAATTTTCATGTGACTCCCAAGTTCCGACTCATACCTATGTAGATACATATATTATAGTCAAATACTTCACATATTCTCATATAAACCCTTGAAGCGGGAAGAGCAATTTTATTTTCAATATTTTCCCAAACAAGCCTTTGCAGTTCCTCCTTTATTAAGTGACACTTGAATCAAACGACCACGCCCAAATACAGGGTGTAGCAGAAATGTTTGTACCGTGTTTATGGGCTCCTGCAAAGAGGATATCCTAGGATTTATTAGTAAAAAAAATCGAACATTCTTGATTCGACATCTCATCACTTCATAAAAAAAAGACTAATGAACTCGAGTTGTCATTGATGATGTCCCTGATCATAACCTACCCTTGCAATCATTTAGGTCACACCCTGTACAAGTGGAAAGACAGTAAAGCATGCGAATGGCATAGAGCAATGCAATAGATATGCTAAGTAGGAGGGTCCAGGAAATTGATGGCCATGTTGAGAATTTGTGAGCATTTATGCGAAGAATCATCATACAAACTGCTATAGTTGGATGATATTGGAGTGTTCCTGTGACAATCATCGCCATCACTGTCACACATACCAAACTACCTATTATAAAACAACCCTATTATCATAAAACCCCTCCGCATCAGACGGTAGTCAAGTTTTTATTCTCTAGGAACCTTCTGAAAATTACGGGTTTTACAAATTGATAGATTGGCCCTTGGAGCCGAGATTCGATCTCTATTTTACGTGGTTTTTGACATCATTTAGACACTTTTGCTGTATACGTTTCTGTATATGTTTCTGTTTTGTATATGCAGCAGATCTAAAGTGAATGTCGCAGCGCACTATCGCACACTCTGTCGGGGCGCAACGGGCCGCATGATTTTGTATTCGGCGGCGGCGGCGATGCGGCCCGTACTAATGTGCGCAATCCTTTATATCTGATCCTAACTGTACCTGTATATAGTGAACGACCTATTATGATCTTTCGCAAACAGTTACATTGTAGCCCATTGATGACCCCACCGAGGGGCATGGGTTACACCCGGTTACAATTAGAACTCAACATTTAAAATTCTACTTATTTCCAAGTCACAAAGGTATTCCGTTTCTCATAATTATTAAGCCTCACCCAGGCCTACCGAATTGGTGAGAGGGTAAGCAATAAAGCTGATTTATTCGTGCCGAGGGTTCATTTCCCACGTCTTCGGAGTGGGTCAAATAAATGTGCAAATTAGGAAAATGGGAGCTCTGTCGGTGAAAGATAACCTGATGGTCCTGGGGAGGTGTGGGGAAAGTTTACAGAAAGAGCAGGACCCCGATTCTCCACAGTCGAGATATCGGTTTTGATACCGCCTAAATCCGTCGAAAACGATTTCGATTTATATTTATTTCGATCGAAAACGGGTCGAGATATCTCGGTTGGTCGAAAGGCTAGTCGTAAGAATAGATTTTTCTTGTTTTTGATAGAGATTTCGGTATCTCAAAATCGATATTTCGACCATGGACATGATCTCGCTAGCGCCAGAATTGCCCCTCAGGACCGGAAAGGGTATGGTAGAGAACGGTTTATTTGCCGTGGAGACGACAAGTGGAGGGAGATGCAGGATCCAGAGACTATATATCCAATTGACAGCGCCTGCGGGGGAATGCGGCTCGCCAAACGTTTTTTGTATTCAACAACCGTTCGCATTCGCAACCTATGTACGACGACGGGCCGCCAGACAGTTTCGCAGCGGCTGACCAATCACAGCTCTCTTACCTCGTCCCCCGCCCCGCCCGTAAATTGGTGAGTTGTGTTTCAAAGGAAAATGTATCTATGCGCTCTCCACTGGATAAGTGCTCCCTGTCAGGATTGGTTTGAGTGGAAGAGGGGGAGAGAGCCCTTGGCACAGCAGTGGTACATACATTGAACTGAAAAAAAAATGTCATATCTTGTAGAAAAGCTGCTATCGCTGCTTGTATCTTGGTTTACTAGAAGAGATATCACATTAGAGATAAGTTCGTCTTTGTGTATTGTGCAATAAAAAAATTATGAATTATGAAAAGCAGATTGGTAAAAATAGAAGCAATCAAAAAACATCGCTCGATTGTAGCACAAGAACAAAAGCTAGGTAAGAACGTTGGTAAGCAAGCTAGGTAAGAAACCTGTTTCCCGTCCGACCGACCATGTTGTGTCGAGCACACTTGTTGAATTAGATGTTTGTATTGGGTTGCGAACTTAAATTATTTAAAATTAGTGGCTGAACTACATAATTACGAATTTTCGTTGAAAGTTTGTATTGAGATATACAGCATATTTTTTTTTTCACTCTCCTAGTTTAAAAGTTAGAGGGGGGCACAATTTTTTCCACTTTGGAAGGGTCTGTCTCTTTAACGACTGTCTTTGAGAAATAATGGTTTTAGAAACCTTCAGTAATTTTCAAAGACCTATAGACACTCCTTACATAAAAGATTGATGAAAAAAAAAATGTATCAGTTCCATGTATGTATTGCCCATCCTTAATATTTAATTTTTAAATTTTTGTATGAAAATCGTAAAGCAGTTAACAGAATACTTCTACATACCAAGTTCCAACTGTGTAGTCCTATAATAGTTTTGGAATAAAGTTGCTGTGACATACGGACGGACGGACAGACAGACAGACAGACTTGACGAAACTATAAGGGTTCCTTGTTTCTCTAACGGAGCGCTAAAAACCCGAAAAATTCGTCAAGCTTAATTTCATCAAAACTTTTGCCTCGAAGCCAACATCAAGCGTTAATGTTTTCGCATTTTCGCGTCTTTCTACTTTATTTTCCTTAATTTTCCTCGAAAGTTTGTGTATCTTCCTTTATTAGAGGACTTCCCCCGACTACGATTTACACAACAAAAGGTGAAAAGACTTAGTGCCACTAACTAAAATGTGAGTTTACGCTAAACTCATAATTTCTTTATTACACACAGGTAATGAGGACTTTAAAAAAAAATAAAAGATAGTAACCAACGACTTGGTAAGTAGCAGCAGCAGTGTCGAAAAATTACCCAGATTAGAAGCGAAATAAAAAGTTTCTTTCGTACTTAACTAGTCAGATACTAGGTAAGTACGCTCAGAAGAGGCCGTGTTGGTCTTTGGCACAGAACAAGAAACAAATTAATCTGGGTAATTTTTGACACCGCCTTGCGCAGGCTGCGCCACCTATCGAGTCGTTTGATACTAGTTTTTTACTTTTTAATGGTCTTGGTAAAGTTCCCAATAAAATAAGTAAAAAAAAGAATAAGGACCAATGAGAGAGTTTGATAGCTGAACAGGGGTAGACCTATACCTATTGTGTACAACAATAGACTTAAACTCGAGTAAAATTGTATGAAGTTGTCAACACTTTCAAGCTGGTGGCGCTAATAGAATTCAGTCTTCAGGAGAATAAGGTGCGGTCACCACTCAACTGCGAAATGTAATTGAAAGAAACGCGAAATTTCGGCAAAAAATACTAATTAAGCTTTGTAAAATTTCGCATTGTGCAGTATAATTTTAACGATTATCCGCTTCTGAGGGAGAGAAGTGGAGATATTAAGAAAATGTTATTACCTGGGACACAATAGGCATCACGAAAGACTCTGAAATCCTCTGTCACAATGTGGGTACACATTTACTATTTACGAAAAAAACTTTATTCCGGTAATAAACTAAAGTTTAACGAAGTTTAAAGCCATTTTTCTAATATTTTGTAATAGTGCGCGAAAAAAGCTCTCAGGTGTCGTGGCGTCGGCTTTGATGTCACGCTTAAGTAAACATGTCGATGTCCAAATGAGTAATCAGCATTTAAATCAGATGATGTTTACATTGTTATGACGTCATGCAGCGTCATGCGCTATGATTCCTGTTTCGATCAAAATGGCTGAATGCAGTATTTTAATTTTTCGTTTTATTGAAAATCTAATCTCAATGTTTTTAACCAAATTAAATTAGTGTTTTAAATCCTTTTAATATTTTCCCTTTGAATCATTAAATCTTTGATTATTTATTTGATACAGTCGTCAGGCCTATTCTACTAGTGTACAATTACCGCTCGTGAAAATGCCGCAACAACGAAGATACTCCAATAGCCAGTTAATGGACACCTGAAGTTCAGCATGATCGTATTCGGGTCCATCCATACTGACTTAGTATAATATTACGCACTGACGTGATTTGCTATTGTTCTGAATATTTGAAATGAGTAACAATATTTCCCTTGGAATATTGTTTGCCGGGTTTCATATAGCCATTCACTAGCAAACAATGCATATGGGTTGTACCTAGCTCAGCTTTACTTACCGATGAGACTAACATTTTTATTATTTCTTTCAACGACAATTCACACCACCCCGATTGTGTTGGGACTTGGAATAAATGTATTTATTCTGCCGCGTGGAATCACAAACGTCATCAAATGCAGGAATAAAATGGATAAATCCCTCATTGTGTCGAAACTAGGATAGGAAAAATCTTTGTCGGCTTATCGGGTGGCTGGTCCTCTAAGACGCCATATGGCGTGGTGACAAAGAATTCGTTTCTGATCCAGGATTAAATAATTTAGCATTAGATTGAATCAGACACGCCGGTCGATTCGGGGGCCAAACACGACATTTGTATTTCGAAAGCCATTACTAATGTTACATTAAACAAATTGTTTAAAATTCTGCGTGTAACGTAGGGTTGGGTTGGATGAGATTGGTGGAGCTTTTACAATAATGAGGGTTTTTGGACGCACGGCAAATAGGCTTCGTGAATTATTGGATTACAATTCAAGAATTCAGAAACTATCGTTATTCTTCCCGAGCAGGGTTGAAGTGGCAGATCATAGATAACCATGCTATTCTACAAATTTAGTTTTGCGTGACAGAATCAGAATCTTGTTTTAATATTTATTATTTATGGCTTATATTTTAATCAAAAGCTTCGCCACATTCCCGGGTTAACGAAGACTCTATACTTCGATTCTTTTTCGGAAAAAGGAAAAGAAAACTACAACCTTGCTACCAGCTTACAGTATCTCGCCATCCCGCTGAGTGAAACGATAAATAACTTAGCAATTATAATAATACACTTGAGGACAATAGTTTTGTAACGAGAAGGGGGCGTAGCACAATGCAATGCTGCGTGCCCCCGAACCATTACTCCTACATTAAACTTATTACAAATTGCTATCGGATGAGTGCGAATAACATTTGGAACTGCAAACAAAGAGAATAGCTCTGGCGGGTTCCTTCGTTTACACTAAATTGAGTTTGATTTTAGTAGGGCCTCGGTTATCGAGTTAAAACTAAATTATGAGGACATGAATTCTCTAGCGGCCTGCCTCCAACGATAATATGAAATTGTTTCTAAATTCTAAACACAACCGGGTCTCTACGGGTGGTGGATAAACATTTGGAAACATGTAGGTATAAATTCAGACGCTGGCCAAGGACCTAAAAGCAAAATTCCGTTTGGCAAGTAAATTACTCATATTGGTTCTAACTCTGTTGCTCGCAGAAGCACAAAATAGTGCTCGACTTTGACAGTGACTACCAAGACGTCAAAATGTCTATCGCAAGGGGATGAGAACTTAAGTTAAGTTAAGTTTTTGATCTGTGGGGATGAGAACTTAATTTCCCCTCATTTTAATGTCATTTTTTTTCCTTCTCGGCCAGGAGAATGACAATCTCTCGACTAAAAGCTACTGAAAGGGTGATCATAAATACAGAGAGTTTTTGCAAATTCAGTAATCACAAAAATATGATAGATGATCCTAGTTGGTTCCTCTTTGCTCATAAAAAGTTTAATCAACGTACACGGTTTAGTCGGCAACTTATTTCTAGCAACCGATAAAGTGTAATAATAATAATAATAGTGGTAAAGTGCTGGTATATTTCGTCGAAATATCCTTGTTACGAGAGCTTGGCGCGTAGCGAACGCGAGTTTACACATGAGAGCACGTGCGAAACGTCAGACAACTCGTTCGAGTCTAAGTAGTTACTTATTTAATTTAATAGAAGAAAAATTGTAGATTTAGTTTCACAGAACTATTAATATTGAGCACACGCTACGTTTATCGGCATACCGACCAACAGAAGCTGAGATCGTCTTTATTAATCCTGCTATGCACAAGTGACAAAAAAGAAGACTCAATTTCAACCACGATAAATTACTTTATCACCACCAAGGACGGATGACTGGACCTCGCAAATATACCGGAGGTACTACAGTACTATGCTATGGTACTACTAGTAGTACAACAATAGGGCTCATTACCTACACCTCACATCAGATTTACGAGGCGGGCGCGGACGCCTCGGCGAAACTCCGGTACAATGGTAGTTGTTATCGGGAACCGGCGCAAATAGGAGAAACAATATTTGTTTTGGTTTATTTCAGCTTTATGCCCGGTTGGCGCGCTATGTGAACTGTGCATATGGCTTTTTCGTGCTAGCTAAGCACGCGTTCTGGGTAAGAAGTTAGTACTTGAGGCACAGAAGAGATAATAGTACTCCGTACAGAACGGCCACTCCCTTCCCCGCGCTGATTCAGATACCACACCACACCTCTGGCGTCAAAGGATTGGTTAAAGGATCAATAGACAGGGCTGAACGCCGGACGAGTGACGACGCGTATACTTTAATATTGCTACATTTGCCGCGCCGCCACCAGCAAGGATTGGTTAAAGGAGCAATAGACAGGGCTGAACGCCGGACGAGTGACGACGCTTAAACTTTAATATCGCTGCATTTGCCGCGCCACCAGCCCTAGCAAAGTTTACGCACACATTTGCACGTACACAAACATCATTTGGTTATGTAGTAGTAATAGGTGATTATTTTACGAGCGTTCTATGGAGTGTCCGAGGTGTGCTTGAGGTTTAGATTGTGCGATTTGAAGTAAGTCTAAGTAAGGGAAAGTCACTTCAAGAGTGATTTCGCTGAACCCTTAAAATAAACCTACTCTTAATACATTGAAATTAAAAAGGTAATATACTAGTGATCTGGGGACGCGGCAGCGCCCCCGCCAAGTCGAGCTAGATGAAAGAATAAAGCATACGTGGGCACTACTGTGCCTCTGCCACTCCATACGGGAAAATACGTGACGCTATGTTGTTGGCCCAATTATTCGATACTTACTCATATTCAGCGTGGTGGAGTATGGCTAATCTTACTCGGATCCGGGTAAAGGCCTGTGCCCCTCGGTGGGGACATTAATGGGCTACATTTACTTTACTTTACTCATATTCAACGTGTAACTCAGCGGTTCACAAAGATAAGTATAGTTAAGGTATGTGGTTGTATTTCTGAGCAACTTCCCTTCCTTTATGCGTCCCTTTTCGAGTCCAATGGACCAAGTGTTAAGCCAAATCGCGATTTGGTCTAAGTTCAGTGTTGGTTGAGTGAATTTTGCAAGTTGTTCTAAAGATATTCTACGAGCCACGATTTTCGTTCAATATTGTGAGCAGAATATGCAATGAATTCAAATTTCTGGTCGAGGCAAATCTGCTACAAATAACTACAGATTTTTTTTAAATCTTTTGCTGTAATTACGATCATTGCATACAGAGTAACATTTAATTAGCTGACCATATTTTGGGGAATGGTACCCATCATTACGAACAACTTTCCCCATGGAACATAATTGGTCGCAACGAAAAAAATTTTTGGGTCTCCTATAGTAACTTGAAATCAGCTGATCGGGGCAATAAACTGTGGGACGAATTTTTTTTTTCATTTGCAATTAAATGTCACCCTGTATAAGTACCTACTTACAATTATTAGTCCTTATTAAAAGCGTATCTGGCTCTTACCCTGAGTTACACGAAACTATGTTATATCCTTAGAATAAACATAAACATTTACATACAGTCACATACATTTCTTATGGCCCCGATAGGATACCCAGTGTCGTGGGAACCAGAAACAGCGACATCACAAACATGTAAACATCCAAAACCTGGGGTTTTTTTTGTCCCCAGCCGGGATTCGAACACGGGACCTTCCGCATGGTAGGCAGATGCGCAACCGCTGCGCCACAGAGGCCGTCATCATCATCAGAAACAAATGACAATCCTATGAGAGTCTCGCTAGTTACAGCCAAAGTAAGTATGGGATAATGGGATGCTAGGGCTATGCAGGAAAACACTGTAGAGCTGCTAGGTAGGTAAACTATTTTATCTACTCTCATGTCATAAAGTTCGAATTACAAACTTGAAATCGAATTCATAGTGACGTACTTTATAAACGTAATACAGTAATCAAATTATTATTTTTAATAATAACACTACTTCCCGAACAAAACTAATTTTATTAATAAACTTTGTTTCCATAACGAAACAGTTCTACTTTTTTTGGGAAAGGCAAGGGTCTTGAAACCATACAGCCATGGTGTTGATAGAAAGTCGGTATCGATGAAAAGTTTTCTTTTTAGCTATAGTTGACAACCAAACAGGAGGCAGGAAAATTTAAACAAAGAGGTTCATTGATCTGAGGTTTGATACTGTGGCCCATGCTCCGCGCATGCGCTGTGATATGCTGGGTTTGGGCGGCAACAAAACTTCAACGTGACGTGACAACGTTTTGTTGGTTGTGTCTGAGCACTGGGAAATATTGTTGTGTTTTAACTTTTATTTTTGTAAGAGAGACACTTAAGTATGAGTGTAGATAAAGTAGCGTATGAAACTGCACATAACTAGGTATTAAAACTCTCGTGGGATACTATTAAAAACCTCGCCTACGGCTTGGTTTTTAAACACCCACTCGTGTTTGAATACCCCTCATTATGCGACAGTTTCATAAACTACTATAAAATTATACTTTGGCTATTCCTATATGGATGTTGATTTCACAGTAAAAGCTTGTTAATTTTATTAGTTTTATAGCAACAATGACATATTTTTGAAACCTATTTGAGTGTCTTGCATCCTCATTCTCACATACACAAGTATGTATATCTGATGCTGATTGCTGACTATACAAAGGCAAACTAATTAAATTATACTCGTACCACTGTCTATCGTCAGAACAGAATCTGCCAATATCTCCTCGGCTAGATTCAGTGCAGTGGAAGTTTCGGATGAACCGTTTCACCACAGCCGTGTCGGAGCCGAAATTCGGGGCATTCCCATCTGGACCCGTTTTCTGACCCACCCCTGCCTCCTGCCTAAAAGTCCCTTCCTAATTGAACCCATCGACAATTCGACAAAGACAAACTTACATTACTCAAAAATGTATCCGCACGTTTACAACTGGTAGGTTACCTAATTTGGGAAATGTTTTGATCTGGGATTGGGATGGGGTGATTTGGGATTAACCCAATTCAGCATAAACCGGAGGCCGCGGCGGCGCCCTGTTGCGTGCGACAGACTAAATTTAATCAGAACACCCCTTACATGCATTGATTCCAATTTGAATATGAATCTGAATATTCATGCCTATGTTGGTGTATTGTGTGGCGAATTTAATCAAACTTTCGAGTTATGTTATGTTTTGTACGAAGGGCCCGATCGTAGCGTAGACGATCAAGCATGCTTGATAGCATGTTGGTCAAACTGCGATACAGATCAAGACAAATGATCAAGCAACTTTGTTCAAATCACATTCGGTTTTCTCCTCAAGGTTCAGAATTGCTTGTCAAGCACGTCGTCGAGCAAAATTTTCTTCAAGCACGATCAAGCGCATCAAGCACGTAGATTGCTTGACAAGCACGTCAAGTATGGCCGCGAACCATCAAACTACTTGACAAGCACGTATGCTTGTCAAGCATGCTTGATCGTCTACGGGGCCCTTGATGATGATGATGATGATGCCTTCCAAACCGTATCCGGCCACGGCGACTGCTGTGTGAGGTCCCTGGTTGGTTTGAGAAGCATCGCGTCGTTCTAGTGCCCGTAATGTGTGTGTTCATGTAAGTAGTCGCTTGGATTTGAAACATAATATGCATACCGTCTTTCCATCACCATTCATAGTAAAGTACAGTCTACAAAACAGTTATCTGAGCCGGCCTTATGCTAGCCTGCTTATTGCGTTGCAGACTTTAGATGGCTTCTTTGGCTAACGCTAGAATGCATACACAACCTAAGTTTGGTATGACTTCACTCACTCCAGGGAAATGATTAAGTTGCACTTAAGCAACAGTTTGTGTTTCGGCAATATAATTATCAAACAAGATCAATGTGCCCATCAAATAAATCATATCAACATTTTTAATGTAAAATTACAGATGAATCTGTCACATAGAGGCTTATTGAGGCCGCTTGGAGCAGGTCATACTATAATTTTAAAGTTCTCCAGTTAGTGAAGTTAGTTTTAAAGTTCTTCAGTTAGTGAAGTTAGTTTTAAATTTCTTCAGTTAGTTTAATAAATGGGCGGTCACTACAAAAAAATTGCCGACTTGTTACTAGAGAATGTGTGGACTTTAACAAGCTCTCAAGTTTTACGATGTGCGAAAGTGGGATATGGGCATGTTGACTGGCTTCCGGTGTCGACAGTGGTTAAGTAAACGGTCCTTAATTTTACGTGTCGAGGTCAATGTCCCGTCTTGTGTGGTCAGTGGTCACTAAGCAACCATTCAGAATTCGGATGCATAACTGAAAACATAATTCACCAAGCTAAAACCTTAAAAAAATACCGACCTCATGACCTACCTATTACTTAGTCCTCCCGAAAACAAGCACACGAAATCTCTCTCCTGAAAGTGAAGTTCTCACGTATTTCACAATATAAACGAATATACGATCCTAACAGCCAGAATTTATCTCGTGACACCGCACGAGAATAATTTCAGGCCAAGTCTTATTCCAGATTTACACAATGCAGACAAGTTGTGTAAACTTGACTGCACCTACCTTTTATTACCGACTACGTTTCATTTCTAGAACTTGTATAAGGTCTATCCCTGTTCTATTGAATGTCTTTGTGTCTTTGTATCGTTGTATTATTTCACCTCCTCCGCTGACGACGAGAAATTGCGTTCGATATTTCATTGAAGTGCTGAACAATAGAGTAACTGTACAGTCTCAGCTACAAATAGTGATGGTAGGCGGATATATCTCTCGGCAGTATTGCCATGGACAAATTAAACAAGGTATTGCATTGAAAGCGGGACCTTTTGAGGATTTGTTGTAATGATACAAAGTGGCTTTCTTCTGTTCTTTCTTTCACATATTATTACAGATTCTTTGTGAAATGTGAGTTAGGTAATGGGGCGGTGCCGTCTGTGAGCTATTGCTATTAGTAGTGAGTATTGGTAGTAGGTAGGTAGGTAGGTAGTAGTACATGCACGAGTGCAGAAAAGCGTTTTGCTGCGTATTTTAATGAAGAACTGGCTAAACATTGCCGAAAACATGCCTCTGATACAGTTTGAGTCAAGTCATGGTCATGAGTGAGCTGTCAGCTGTTTCACTTATACCACACCATGCCCTATGCGAGAAAGAGAGATCGCAGCGCGCTCAGAACCAAAGAATTATGGCGCCACCTGT
Organism: Argyresthia albistria; assembly: GCA_963457715.1. NCBI lineage: Eukaryota > Metazoa > Arthropoda > Insecta > Lepidoptera > Argyresthiidae > Argyresthia > Argyresthia albistria. Next base: position 3,460,746 of record OY735252.1, on the reverse strand, counting down.
ACCCATATGTAAAAATCTGTGGCGCTAAGCAAGGGTACCCCTATTTTTTATGCTTAAATCGACCGGACTACCATTTCGGTTCATTGAATGATCAATGAATTGTAATGTTTTTAGCGGAATGGTCCCCCCTGCGGTTTCATTCCCCTCTGTAACACTTTTCTGTGTTTGTTGTCTCCTCCGTGTATCCATATTTTCCTACAGCTGTCAATATAACCCGAAAGCCGTCTCTGAAGCCTTCAGCATTCGGATCACGTACTGATATCGAGCGACCCACTCCCGTTGCTGTGGACTAGACGCCTCTCCCGCCCGACCGCCCTAATCCGCCCTAGCACCGGTCCGCGTATTTGTCGCGTACGTTCTTACCGGATGCAAGAGATCATTTGTTGCAATGATGTTTGAGGATATAAGGATATTTTAACAAGTAATAATAGGTCATTTCACAGTATAATTATAGCGTCACGCCTTTTTCTATACGGGGTGGCAGAGGCACAATTGTACCCTCAACAGAATTTCCTCACAAGCAAGAGTTGGTAGCATCGTATGGTATGCTATAGGCGAGTAAATTTCAACAAGTATGATTTTTGATTCATTTCGGTGGAATTTTTGTTCTTACTGTATTTCCCGGTTTTGAAAGTCTTATTCTGATCTTATTATTGTTATACTTGAACAGCATTATCATACTGTACGAGAAGAGAACTGGAAGATATTTAGCATAATAGTTTCGGTACCACCGAAATGAAACTAATGCCCACCGATATGAAAGAATTGACACCGAAATGAATGAAAAAGCACTGAACGCATATTATGCATTCAGTGCATATTATAAAAATAAATACTTACACTGAGATGAAAAAAACTCATCGAAATTAATTGATTCTACACAACACCGAAGCATGTTTTTTGAACAAAAACACTAATTATATTGGAATACAACACTCGAAACTTAATAAAAGTTAAATAAAATTTAAACACAGAACAAAAGAAGACCTGCGAGACTGGCAACAGAAGCTAGAAGCAGCGGGGGAAGGGTGGGGATGCCTTACTGGGCGAAGTTATACTTGATTTAGCTTAGCTCACCGAATTTATGGAATTTTTTGGGACGCTTATGTTTTGACTTTCTGGTCTCTCGTTTTGTATTATACGCATAAAAAACCCTTCAAGCGATTCCTTATTTCATTACTATAGATACGTTATGTAAAAGTTAAACAATGCATTTAATAGTTTTTCTTTGAGAGGTCGAATTCCAAATATGAGAATTTGAGGGTTTCTGATTCATTCTATTTTACTCATAAAAAATATTTTGACACAATTAAAACTTGGCACTACCGTTTTAAGCCCCGCCGCGAAAATTTTCTTATGGAAAATTCACTCAGGCATGGCATGGCACAACAGAAGCTTCCAAAATATGACGAGAAGTAAAGGAAAAAATTGTTCTTGTATCCTTCTGTGTTCAAAAGATATCCATTTTCCTCAAGTAACTTCGTATGGCAAAAGACTCGTGACTTTCCATTCCTGCGATCGGCAATATCCGGAGTGGTGACCTAAATTCGCTAACGAAATATTAATCCACTGCCAAAAAGGTTCACCCGAGGCCGCGAATTAGAGGGTTAAAATTATCGCAAATTAAATTTAATTTCTACTTTCCGTCTTATCATAGCTAGCTAAGATGCTTGTTTAATTCTCGCGTAATTCGCCCCTCCCTAGATGCTCCCTTGATTGAAATTTTGCACAAGTCCGCCCCCTCTACGTTTGGGGAAATTAATAAGCATAAAGCATCGACCTGATTATAAGCCATTCGTATAATAATAAAAGCGAAGGTCTTGCATTTGTATTCCGAATAATTTTCCTTATCGCACTCGTTTTTCGGATTTTCTTTGCGTACCCCGTATAACTTTATCAGGGAGAAAAATGTAGGTAAGCAGATTTGTTGCTTATTCACCGAATGATGGATGAGAAATTCGTGAGAGTACACTGAATTAGGCCCGTAAAAAATAAACCCATAACTATAGCAATAGCTCTGAGTTGTCTCAGCTATGTCTCAATGAGATGGTTTCTCCATCAAATCTGAATTGTTCATGAGGTTGAGATAGCTCTCAGAGCTAATATCAGTTTATTATTATGGGCCCTAGGCATTTATTCTAGTTTACATATAAGTAGTAAGTCAAGTTTTTACAAGTACAGGTTTCACTCAAGTAATGCGATTTGATTGTATGCAGTTGCACATGGGCGTTGTGCATTGGTGTTGAAATGCATAAAGACAAGAAGTAAGAAACCGTTTCTAGTTTAGAGTTCTTATCTTGCAAGGGTTAAAATATTTTTCCTTCAAGACCAGCTTAGAATGGTACTGAAAACTAGCATACTATGGTACTGAAAATAATTCACAGGGCAGGAAAACCTATGTATCTTAAACTAACATTTACGAAGTTCTATTACTATCCGTTTCAAAGTAAAGAAGGATGCTCCCAGCACCCAGGCTTCAAATTGACATTTGAACAATCAGAATCAGAACGATTATTTCACATTGCTGTATTTTACTACAATGATTTGTGTTTAGGTCATGGACCTATCACTTCACTCGCATAGGTCTCCAATAACTGACTTCAGTGAAATCGCACTCCGCCCCTCGCTTGCACCTCAGCGCTAATCTCATCAGCTTGTTTACTTTTACCGAAAACAAACTAATTGAGTGTAACTCGCGATGAATACATTTCCGCGATGAAATATAGCTCTCCCCCAAGATTTTGATTAATTACGTTTGTTTAGTCAACGCCTTGAGTGAACATTTTCGAAATCTAGCATCTTTTAAAAGGAAACCTTTTAACTTTTATGAAAGGCAGTGTCCGCCGCGAACCTTCATTTTCTTTTGACAAACGCTTTTCCACGGTTTCTTGGAACACCGAATACAGTTGGTAAATAAACTTGGTAATTTCGTTATATCTTTATTGTACTCACATGATGACAAACAGATATCTTATAGAGAAATCGTGTACAAAGGCGAGCTTATCTCTAATAAGAGATTCTTTCCCGACCATTTTCCGATTCGTTTATTCGTTTTTCAGCAGATTTTTTCGCAATATCGTTTATTGAAAGGCTTCGTGGAGAATGAAGTCTCAACTTACAGGCTGTTAAAGAAACCTTTGAACGGAAACCGAGACGGTACACCCTGTAGATCGAATTGGCTCCAACCCTCGCCCTCTATCCTTGAGTGTCTGGATATTGTGTTACGGTTGAAATCAATGCTGCATCCATCCCAGATTTAATATCCTACGGACCTTTGCCTTTGTTTATCCAGCTTATTTATATAACTTATTTTTATAGCGCTGCCTGGCAGTTCCTGGAATGTGGATTGCTTATCTGGATTTTAAGTTACGAGCGTCTAAACTTAACTCGTAAATGGACATTCTATTCCCTGAAGGATAAAAAAATATTTTGTTCCAGTTTTTCAATGGCATATCAGAAATGATAGCGCTCCGGAAAGACAAAGAAAGTAACTGGTTGCGTCAGTCAATTGCGTCTGTCGAAAATCATAGAAAAATAGCACAAGCCATTATCGGGAACCATTATCGACTGCTCAACAAAACGACGCATTTCGAGCAGGCAGGGCGGTTTTAGGTTAATGAGGCGCGGAAAGATCCGCCCGCCCTGCACCACGACTCGCATGTAGGTACAAGATGTGCAAGCGCCATATTCTAGTAACAGTGCAGTAACATTGCAACTAGCTTATAATAATAATAAATATTTATTGCTGGTTACTTATGACATGATCCAAATATAAATACATAAAATGTCACGGTTAGGTTTAGCTTTCTATCTCTAAAATAACTTCAGGTAGTTTGCTAAAACCAGATTTCTCACTTGCCGAGGACTGTTTTAAGCTTCCCCAAAAATAGGACTTTATTGAAAGTGAGTGTCTACTCTACTACCCGTCTGGGTAATTGCAAAATATCATACTAAGATCAAGTGGTTTCCGAAGTGAAATATCAAGTCCCCATCAACCAAATGGCTATACCTTTCTTCTAAAGTTCACAACTTTGTTGATTAGTAGAATAGAAACCCAGGTTTTCATCGCCAGACCATGGGTTGTTCTCAACACCGCAATTCGTTCAGCGAAACGGCGGCAGTCGCTCGGCGAATGAACCGCACAACATGATTGCATTTTTTGTGGACGGGAAGAAAGTCTTCAAGCGATGTCTAGGTCGGCGCCCTCGGCTATTAGGTTTCACGGACGGTTTCACTTCATATCGCAGCTTGCAGTAAAGCACAGCTCTATACATATCTACATATGCTCAAGGTTTTTTCCCGGAAGAAGGGTAGGTAGAAACTAAAGTAATAAGATAGCGAATGGATGGCGTCTACGTGCGCAGTAAGCATCAGTCCGTACTGGGACATTCGCGAGGCCGCAGGGTAGAATTATATTCTGTGGTAAAGATTACATTGTTTTAGTTTCAGCCAACCAGTGGTTTCACGCTAATGTTTTCGCATACTGGAAACTCGCAACCCCTTAAACCTGAGCCTTTATTTAATTAACACTCCTTATGTACCGGGGCCATATGTATGCGGACAGATTCCAAGATTCAGATCAAATAAATATGACTTTTGTTGTCTCTCGACTCTCTCGCACTCGTAATCAAAGTGGGAGTAATCATCGGTGGAATTATCGATTTTCCGTCGTAAAACAAGCAAAAGGTGACGCACCCAAAAGCTACGAAGGTATGAACCCTATTTAGAAACATCCCGATAACCCTTTCGCAAATGCGAAATATTCAAAGCCGAAGTAACTGAAAGGGTATTAAGTGTGCGTTTATTATGCAAAGCTGAATAGATCCTCAACCCGAAACGATGGGTTAAGGGGTACAGTACGTTAACCATCCTTCATATCATAACCACAGTCATATTTACATCTAAGTATTACATGCACTTGATTAATCCTTTTGGCCTATTTTAATCGTTTAATAACTTTATTATTTTGGTCTACAAAACATAATTACTATATTTTAATCTTTAATTTATTTATTTATTCGTATGACATCTCCGAGTAGGAACGTCACAGGCATATATCCAAATTTCTCAACCAGTTGGTGGCGTCATTTGTAAGGGTGATGAAGTCATCGGGATCTCCAGGGTAAGCCCGAAGGGGGCATTCTCGAACTATGTGGTCTACTGTCTGGAGCTCGGCACCGCAGTCGCAGCTTGGAGACGCAGACCAACCGCAGCGGATAATCTTTAATCTAAAGTATACAATCCAGCTGAGAACAAGCACTTTTTACACGAGAAAATCTTTTACATGTTTAATTATTTCCATTGACTACTGAAGGATCGCACATCCCTGTACCCTCCCAACACTTTTCAATGGAAAGGAGTGAAAGGAAAATGAAGTGTCACCGGGTATGGACAAGCAAAAGAGGGTACATACACAATTTTCACACCGGTAGGCAACCGGGCAGGGGTGAGAGTATTTGTAACGCATACGGATTACGGATATTATGTAGCGTGCTTCGGAAATCCCCGGATTTGCTCCGGAAGCCCGTGACATGAGGTGTTTGTGCCGCAAAATATGAAATGTGGAAGAAAACGCAAGGGATTAGTCGTTTGTAAATGTCCACTGTAAAACGTGTGAGTTTTCTGTCGTTTGGTCGAGTTGGTTAATGTTAGTTTTTCTGTGGCGTTTGGTTTGAAATAAATGTGGAGCTTTGATTGGAGTCCATGAAACCAGACAAAGGGCCCAACTACAGTTAGAATTAACAAAAATATAATTAATAATCGAAAACCATATTCTCTTCTCTGTTTTGGTCTTAGTCAATAATACATCAACAGTTATCAAAACAATAGAAAATACCAAGTAAAAATATAATATGCTCGACGTGGCTATAGCAATTACAAACACCGGTTTTCAGAATGACAGCATGAATTTCACAATTTTGCTCACAAATTGATTAAAAAGAGACATGATTGATTAACCCTGTTTTAGGCAGGATATCGGCTGCACTGCCAATCCATCATATTTGCGTCCCTCGTGTCTGCAGATGACGATATTAGAGCGCGCTGTGTTGAACGATATGCGATATTCCGATTTAACCGACGACGATGGCTAAGGGTTAATTAAGTGTCGATCGATAGGTTATGTTATAAACTGAGAGTTGGCTTGATTCTCGCGCCTTCGATATACGGATGTCGAGACCTATATTGACAGATTCCCCTACAAAATCACTCGATATAGGTGTAGATATCGTATATTGAAGGCGCGAGAATCATGTCATTGAACCCTGCTAATTAGGTATGATTCTCGCGCATTCGATATCCGTATATCGGATGTGTTAGAATCATGCCCCAGGTGTACTGTAAATTCGTTCAACCATTTATGGCCGACCCCTTTCGGACCGGCTTTAAGACTACTGTGAATTTCACTTAACTGAACATGAATTTTAGGTAATTTGGGGGCGTAGATTTTAAATCTGGCATCGTTTTTCCAATTTTCCGACGCCATCTTGGAAAAACTAGATACCAACAATTGTATCATCTCGTTGGGCCAATCCATACCCACATTAGAGTTATTTAAAATAGTAAATTCAGGTCGTATTAAAAATGAATAGTCTTGTAAGGATTGAAAATTGACCTTTTATTAAAAATAAAATTAATTGTAGACAAATTCTCAAAGTAAATTGTTCAATGAGCGCCGGTGTATATTATTTTTCAAAATACTCTGCGGGCGTTAAAATCTCTGTTGATGGACGAACAGCCTCTTCTGGGAGGGGTTTGCTGTTCAAGGTCTTCTTCTTCAGCTTCAGCCCACTCAGAGGTATGTTGTCCTCTTCGCTGTCGTCTTCGGAGTCTGAAGAACTGGAGGTGGTATCACCCCCAGTTTCGTTGGGAACGATGTTCCCATCCTCCTCTTCTAAGTCGTCACCTTCGTTGCCGCAGGTGCTGACAATTTATGTTAACGAGGCGTATTTATGTTAAAGATCGACTTGTACTCATAAGTCGATCTTTACCTCCAAATATCTCGGTAATGTGACGCTTTAGGGTTCCATGTTATTAAACATTTTTTGTTCGTCTATGTGTCCTCTATCCATACATACCACTTTCATCGTGCGCCGCGATTTTGAAAAAAAATCAAAATGGCGGCGGGTCGATATGCCAGCGTCCATACAAAAAGTTTCAAACCCCTTTTTACCAATGGACATTCAAACGGATCGATATAGAAATAAGTTGATTTTAATTGTTGATTTTACGTTTCGGGTGCTCCGTGGTCTAGTGGGTTCACCTTGCTTCTCACGCAGGAGATGCAGGTTCGAATCCCGGTGCTGACCATGTACCAATGAGATGATTAATTTGTCTTAAGTACATTATCGGACACTCCGTGTTTCGGATGGCGCGTTAGGCTGTAGGTCCCGGCTACTATCACTACTTCGTAGTATGTAGGAGTCGTAAAACCCCTCCACCAACCCGCACTGAGCCAGCGTGGTAGAGTATGGCTCAATCTTACTCGGATCCGGGTAAAGGCCGGTGCCCCTCGGTGTGGACACTAATGGGCTACATTTACTTAGGTACTTTACGTTTCGACGTAGACAGACGCACCATACGGTCGCGTAATTTCGGTGTGTCTACGCACTGAGAGAATATCTAATAAATTGACTGCGTGCAATAACTCTTCTCTCCGCAGCATTCTCCTGACAGACTACAAACAATTTCGCAGCTCTTACCTTCAGTCGTTCACGTTTCATTGTTTGTTTCATAAACCCTGCGCGAGCACGCCTTCATCAAATTAATTTTCACGGGACAACAGAAAAACGGACGGAGCAGGAAAAACGTTGCCCGCCAGAGAATCGCCATCCATCAACTTTCGTTGACAGGTTAATAATTTTCCTTTGCCTTGTATATCCTGTGCTGGTATGCATGAAATTTAAGCGAATATTAATGATAGAACAAAGCAAATGACACCAATTTAGGGCACTGGCCCAAATAATGGTTTAGAAAAATGAGAGGCTAATGATCCAAGAAATTATTAATGTCATTCCTTAGAACGTTTAGTAGAAATAAGGCTCTCGTGTAACAAACAATAGACTGCATTTTTGTTGAAGTAACAAAATTGCAGAATGCCGGGAAGGTTTTCCACTAAAACAGACTGTTCCCAAGCAGCACATTTGGTGGCATAGGAGTTCCATATTATATCAAATTGCTACGCAAGGTGATTTTTGGATCTAACGTAGGTGCTATATAGGTGGTTAGAACCTATATAGCACCTATATGCAACCAAAAGGCGAAAAATAGCAGCCTATTTTAAAGATCTAATAAGGTCTAAACGCGTTCAAATTGCTACCGTTGGTGAAAATTGGAACTTCAAGTGCAAATTGGACTGATTGAACGAATGATAGTCTATTCAGTTCGTTCATTAGATCAGTGTAGTACTATTAGTGGCAAGCAGGATTGTTTTTGCTTTGTTTTGTTTGTGTAAGTAGACTGAGTGATTATTGGAACTGGAAGAGATTTTCATCGTATATAACTACAAGGTAAGTGCGTTATTAACGAATGGTGATGGCTAGACTTCTACACTCTAACAACAACATATTTACGTAATTAGGTACATGCGCATGTTCTGTCTTAGGATCAGATAAAACCGGTGCAATTTTGATTTTATTGTGAAGTGCATATTATATTTCTTATAAGATTTTAAAGCGCCATCGTTCTGATGAAAATTTCCTCAAAAAAAATATAATAATTAATTGTAACATAACCTCACTTTTACATTTTCTGTTGAAAATCTGGAATCTGGTGGTCAGAATGCGATTATTTTGTTGCTAGAATGTATCAGATACGCGTCAAATTTACGTTGTAAACTTGTTATTGTTTTAATCGTCTCAAAATATTTGCAATTTGCGTTCGCCATCTTTTAATCATGGCGATCAAACCAATTACTTGCAGTTGCAATATCAGCTTGTTTACTCCATAATGGCACCTATACATCCAAAAATCACCTAAATGCACCTTCGAATTTATCAAATGAGTGAATATTAGACCCTGTAGTAACTATTTTCGGTTTCAATTGGTGATCCGTGAGAAAACAAAAAAATACTTGGGGCCAGATTCTGCAAGCGAATCGCATGTACTACTAAGCGAGATCGCGATCGAAGGGTTAATGGGCTCTGCTCGAAAAGGGGTGTTATGATTTTATTTAACGCGTGTGTCACTCTGGGTATCTGTGTATCTGTGTCTCTGTCTCTCAGCTCGCGGAGCGTAAACGGGTGAACCAATTTGAATGTAGTTTTTTTTATTCGAAAGTAGATTTCTTGGAGCATGTTCTTATGGTACCACCGAGCTGGTCTGATGATGGACTTCGAAGGTAGGAACAATTACGCTGTAATACATCTTAGCTGTATTGAAAATTTCAAATACCGGTATACCTAAATTTCGGTATTTTTTAAATGCTGCTGGTACTGTTTAAATTATTCCAAGAACGATGAGTAAGTCATTAAAACAGTTTTCTACGCTATGGCAGAAACACTCGAACTGTTTTAAATAATAATAATACATTTTTCATCACATCTATTCAAAAAGATCTACTTTAGTCCCGGCAAACAGGGACTAAAGTAGGTCATTTAGTCCCTAGGGACTAAAAGTAGCTTTTTAATTTTATTGCCAGTACAAAGGAAAAAAAATACTGTCACTAATCATTTTCACTACCACTCAGGCTGACAGACCCAATTAAAAGAGAGATCGATTCAAAACGCAGCCAATAAAAAAAAAAGTTTTTACTAAAATGCGTACTCGACACAGATTAGATAATCCGATCGACCGAATCGATTGACACCGATCGGTGACAACAGAGAAACAACCTTACAGAATTGATATCGAAACACCGACCAAATAATTAAAAAGTTGTGGAAAATTTGTAAACAAAGCGCGCCAAATCTGAATGCTGCATGTAATTATTTCAATTTCGTTTTCGGATATGAGTAAAGAATATCTATGAGTGAAAGTGAGTGTCTAACTCCAGATGATAACAACAAACGCGAATGAAAAATACAAGATCTGTTACCAATAAAATTACGAGAAATATAGGTATGTAAAAACTGTAATCAATCCTGTAGAAAAATTCAAGAGGAACAAAGTGTTTATCTGAAAATGCTTTTTGAACCAATTTTCAAGATTTAGCCAATACTAAACAAGCTTTAACTATGTGGGGGACATATTCATAATTGGTAATTTCTTTATTGTACTAACACAAGAATGACATACAGAAAACTTATAATAGATAACAAGAGATTTCTTCCAACAAACCATTACACACGACGACATATCACGACAATTGTGTAAATAAATATAGGGTGTAACAGAAAGGGGTGTATAAGCCGAAAGAAGGTTGTTAGGGACATCATTTTGAACAACTTTCACTATGGGACTGACTTGACTGACTCCACCATACTATCAGCGCTAGGCCCGAAATGTACTGAGTTGATAAAAATAAAGTTGCTCTGATCAAGTCGGTCCCATAGTGAAAGTTGTTCAGAATGATGTCCCTCTTTCCGCTTGTACACCCCTTTCTGTTACACCCTGTATAGGTACATGTATGTTATTTTATTGATTACTTACTACTTTTCTCATAGAGGGTGATGAAAAGTAGAGTGTCCACCTCAGGAGTAAAAACTATTTTTGGCTCGAGTGATGTACTTTGAATCCCTCGCTCCCTCAGGATTCTACTTTTGAGTCCCTCGTTACACTCGGGACTCAACTCTAGAATCCCTCGGTCGCTCAGGATTCAAAAAACACTCTCGCCCTAAAAATAGCTCTTTACTCCCTTGGTAAACAATCTACTATCACGTACCTACTTTTAGAGAAAAACGTTACAACAAAAAATATTGGTATTGACGACCTCTGTGGCGCAGCGGTTGCACGTCTGCCTACCATGCGAGAGGTCCCGGGTTCGAATCCCGGCTGGGGACAAAAAAAAATACCCCAAGTCTTGGATGTTTACATGTTTGTGTTGTCGCTGTTTCTGGTTCCCACGACACAGGGTATCCTAGTGTGGGGCCAGAAGCAATGTAAGTGCCTGTATGTAAATGTTATGTTATGTTATGTTATTTATTGTTGAAAGCAGTCACCAAAAAAATTTCAGCGTGAATAGCCTAAAATAGCTCAACTTTGATCGAGAGATATTACAAATTGAAAGTGGTCTCGGTACAAGATACGTCTTCTCAACACGCTTGAAAAGTTTATACCAAGGCCATTTTGTTTTGGTAGGTAAGCCTTCTTTTAATGAAACTAAATTTAAATGATATGGCAATGTCGTCCCCGGACTTCTACAAAGACTTTAAATATTCATTGATATTCATAGTTTTTAATTACTTTTGTTTTCATACAAATCTCAGAGCTCAGAAATTCATTTTTTCCTTTTGGCCACTTCAAGTTTGGCTGCCAGTGATGTTTTAATTAAATACTCTTTGGTGCGTTGAAATGATGTTTTGCAGTCTGCATGACATTGACATAATGAGTGAGTGAACCTCATTGTACGGAAATTGTAGATGGGTGTCTCACGTTTTCCAGTAGGTTGTAGACAGTGCTGCTTACGGCGGCGTTTAGTAGGTACTAAAGGCCCTAAAAGCGCGACAAGCTTTGAATCAATTCAAATGTTATTTTTCAACTAGCTACAAAGTTATTCTGACATAAGATGATAATTTGAAGAAAACTGAAATCTCTTATTAGAGATAAGCTCGCCTTTGTACATATTTTTTCTAAGTTAAGCTATTTTTAGGGTACCGTACCCGAAGGGTGCCAAACGGGACCCTATTACTGAGACTTCGCTGTCCGTCTGTCCGTCCGTCCGTCCTGTCTGTCACCGGGTCCGTCTGCACGAACCGTAATAGCTAGAAAGCTGAAATTTTCACAGAATGTGTATATCTGTTGCCGCACCAACCACAAATACTGAAATACGAGAGATATTGCAAATTAAAGGGGGCCCCGATACAAGAGACGTGTTTAGATACACTTACGCATTTCAAAATGGAGATCTTGACTGAAACTGTTTATTTATTGTCATAGCAACCATGCCATAGACACATATACTACACATTTAAATATGATAGCATATTTCGCGTCAACCCACATGGTTGTGGTAGGTATGATGTAGACTCTCAATCCGGAGGTCGTCTGTTCAAATCTCGTGAAGGCATAAACTATTTCTTTTTGTTTATTTTTTATTGTTTTGAGTGCTTTTGATTTGTTGTACGATGGTACTGTACCCTTCGTGTGCGATACCGACCCGCACTTAACCGATTTTTTTACTGTCATGTGAGTACAATAAAGAAATTACAATAATTACAATTACAAAACTTTTTGGGTATTTCATGAAAAATACAGTGACAGTTCACACATATACAGGGTGGAACAAACGAATGGGCCCTGGAGGGAAAGTACCTTAAAATCTCAAGATATCCGTCCGTCCGTCCGTCTGTCTGTCACCAGGCCGTATCTCATGAACCGTGGTAGCTAGACAGTTGATATTTTCACAAATGACGTATTTCTGTTCCCGCTATAACAACAAATACTAAAAACAAAATAAATTTAATATAAAGGGGGCTCCCATACAATTAACGTGTTTTTTATAGATAATGGTACGGAACCCTTCGTGCGCGAGTCTGACTCGCACTTGGCCGGTTTGATGTTTAACGGTTTTTGTGTAAATATTTATGGGGCTACTTAGCTATCTTAGTTAGTTTTACAACTTCAAGTGTCATTGTCGTTCTATATAAGTGAAAATTGGTACTCTCGCTTCTTGGCGACCCCCATAAAGAACTCAAAGTAGGATATTAGTGCATATAACAACCTAAGCTTATAGCTGCCACTATAAGTCATTAAATACACTAATATGCCATTCTTTGGATCTCAAAGTGCCAAATAGGCATAACAGTAATTTTAACAACCCATTTGCGACTATGGGTGTCATATCAGTGAATATAAAAGCCTATTTGCCACTGTTAGTTCGAATTTAGACAATTAAGCACTACAAGTTGTTAAATGGTGGCAAAATTCACCAATATGCCATTATCAGTAATATTTTGTTCTCCTGTAGAACTTAGAGCTGAGTTAAAAACTAGTCGTTATAATCTGCACTGATATGCGACCCATTATAGTGATTTTTGCCACCAACCATGTTTAGTTGGCTGCTAAATGCGCTAATGTGCTGCTTGGGTTATTAACGGCATTAATTGATATAAGTACTTACATCCGTTTCGTTGCTTGCATTTTCCAATTTAAGCTCATGTGACGGTAGTGAAACTGCCAAGCCACATATATTGAGTATAAGGTGTTAGAGTTTGTGAAGTTAGGGCTGTACAGTTAGGGCGTGTAGAGTTAGAAGCTTGGCTCTACTTGAGATCTGATAACTTTTTGTTTCCCTCTTCTTGGCTACATTTTTTACATGAAAATGTTTTGGTGGGATTTATACTTTCCACTAATTGTTTTTCCAACTTAATTCATCTGTGGTGGTTATTGGGATTAAAGCGACTCCAACTGATAGTAAATCATGTAAGGGTTTCATTTGATTGCTCAGGGATCAGGGGAAGCCATGCTGCAGACAAGAATATTGCAAACACCTCTGGCAGATAAAAAAGGTTAAATTAGATATTTCTTCTTGCATTTGCTTGCAAAAAGGTAAGGTAATGTTAATATACTCTGCCTGTTATTAAAGCCTGCCTGTCTGCCTATTTTACAAAATCTCCACAATTACAACGATATTTAAGGATAAAGATCCTGCACAGACGCGAAATTCGTAGTCATCTTGCAAATTTCGGCAAGCAAAGCTGCATCTATATTACCTACAAAGCGCCTATATCAGCAATCTATGGCCACATTAAGCACCCTTCACACCAGGCATGCCCTATCTCCGCACAAAGACTGCGATCTGTAATTACTTTCCCTTGGAGGACATAACTAGAACTTCATTGCTGTTTTCTGTTGATTTTGTTCAAGTAGACTGTGCAGTGTGTAGATGATTGTGTAGTGTATGGCTTAACTGTGTGTGTTGTGTTGGCTTAACTACCCAGTGAGGCGTCTTATTTAAAAATAAACAGTCAAGTGCGAGTAGAACTCGCGCGCCAAGGCGCAAGGGTTCCGATCACACTTGGAGAGCGTAACATGCTTGTAATAGGTTTCCAGATAAAAAAAAAACTAAAGTAAGTATTATGATGACATCCATGTAAACCAAATTAAATATTTTTGCAGAAACACAATGCAGTTTTCAGATTTTTCCCTTTGTTTGTACTATAAGACCTTGCTTAGTGCCAAATATCATGGTTGTGGGCCTACGGGAAGTAAGTACCCTATAGGTTTTGGGTCCATTGCGATTGATTACTATGAAAATCCAACAATTTTATAACATAAGCGGTGATCGTTCGATTGCGTTGACCTATTAGAAGGTTGATTTTTCACAGCTTTAAGCGATCACAGGCATTAACAATTGATATCAGCTTGATACGTCCGCCCACGCGTTCTTGATATAAAGGTGGTGGTGGTGGTGGTATACCTACACACGGACAGACAGGCGGATAGACGGACAACAGTGATCCTATAAGATAAGGGTTTTATTTTTCTTTTAAGGATCGGAAATTCGGAACCCTAAAAAATGCTATGTAATACTAATAGTAGAATACACTACTACTGCTACTTCATCGCATATTTTTTTGCGACAGCAAATCATCTGCTTTGGTTTATGTTTTCTTGAAAATCAATCAAAGATAAATCAAAGCAGCAAACAAATGAACACCTTCATTAAACCTACATCTCTATTATTATTGAAGTAAAACTTCTTGGGGCACGGGGGTAAAATTTATTTAACCTCTCAACTGTGGGTTATTCATATATTTGCTTTTCAATTACTACTAGCCGGGTGCTATCACGAGTGGCTAAGAAATGTAACGGAAATTGGAATCGGTGACGTCAGGGTCGGCTGAAGACTTTTAAAACCGCAACTATTTTCAATACGGTTTTTAACTAATCAGATAAGATAATAATACATTCGTACAATAAAGAATGTTAATTAGTGAGAGAAAAACCTGATGAAACGTTAACAAATAAAAATTATTTTAAGCATTCTTCCACGAGTTCTTGATTTCCGGTAAAGGCCAAAACCAGTGACGTGACCAAAAACTACTTCGTTCAACCTCTTTGTTGGAACCGGAACTTATGTTTGACAGTTGTGCGATGCGATCCATACAGTTTGTAAGAAAAGAGTTTCATCAATGTCACACGGGTCGATATGGATTTCTAAAATGATGAACGAATCGTTTTGTGGCCGGTAACTATGGAATAGGTACCTAAAACGCGCTGCGTAGTCGCGCAACAGGCAGCTAGTAATCGCATAAAGTCACTTAGAATCATCCAAATGTGATATTTAGTTTTCAAGCAAATTCCGATGTGATGGATGGCTGCATTAAGACTTCTTGAAAACAATAAGTAGGTACCTAGAACTGTTCTAAAGCCACTTTTTATTATATAGTGCAGTTCAAGTCACAAATTAGCAGTTTAGCTACTAAGTACGTGTTATACCTACCTATTTAATGTTTATCTGTAGTAAACGGCCAAAGCGAGGTCTACAGCTTACAGAGCCATAAGTTTAATGGCTTATTGTTTCGCTTATTTGTTTGTATGTAATTTTTGTAATACATATTTTAAAGTTGAATTGTTGTTATAACTGTTGAAATTATACGATTTTGATTTTAATAAGATTTTGTAATTTTAAAGTTAATGCTTCATGCCAGTCAATAATGTTGAAGTAAAATATCAAAATCGAGGTATGTCGTATGGCGGACTAAGGAAATGTCAAGAATAAAATTAAATAAGAGTTACGTCATCGCTTCGCGATGAAGTAACCCTAAAAAATCCTAGCAAAGTAGGTATGTATAGGTTAGCGGGGGTAGCATAAGGCACGCCAGTCACCCCAGCCACGCATTTTGTCACAATTTAATGTCATATCATAATGAATGCGCGCTATTTTATGGAGAAACATCATTGAGACGCGAAAGGAGTTGGCAATTTGGCAAAATGACTGCCCCAGACATGTACAAAGACTTCTCAACAGCCAATTAATAGCATTTAAATATTCTCTCATAAATTACTGCGTCTTTAGTTAGTTTGTAGAACTTGAAGGAAATGATTAAATAATTAAGAGTTGTCACTTCATACTCTATGATTCCGCCATTGATTAGTGACTTTTGCCATCGTTAAAAATAACATGCAACATAATTGCCAACTAGCAAAACTGTTGAAAACAGGAGGTTTCCAGAGGAGTGGCTAGATGGCGTTATGTTGCATGTTATTGCAAAATGGTGCTTATTTCTAGCGACGGCAAAGGTCACGGAATCATATTGGAATCACGGAGTATTGAGTAACAACTCTTATTTACCTATATTTAATTTTTTTTTCTTCAAGTTCTACAAACTAAATACAGACGCAGTAAATTAAATTTATGAATGAATATTTAAATGCTATTGGCTGTTGAGAAGTCTTTGTACATGTCTGGGGCAGTCGTCCATATATTGATTTAGCCATCTTCTTTGTCATTTATCTGCGCGACTGAGGTGAGTGGCAAGCCTTATGGTAGCCCCGCAGGTACACATTAACTTGGAATAGTTGAAAATACGTACTCGATCAATTAAATAAAGGGACTGGGCACAGAGACAAGCAAAGCAATGCATACATTTGAGCGAGACGGTTTTAAGACGTGACGTCGTCAGATGGTATATAATCTGAGCGAGATGCAAATAGTAGTGACACTATTGAATGAGTTAAGTATATCACCACGAGCGCGACAAATTGTAGATAAGGAATGGTGGGAAATAAATGACATGACGTATTAAAAGTAAGTACAAGTATAAAATAATTTCAAATAATCGGACGTCTGAAACATAAAAGTAACTTGAAGCAGAGATTGGATCTCAAAATTGGAAATTTAAATCTCTTTTAGTATAGGTAGGTATAGGTGTATAGTATAGGTACCACTTAATGATCTAGCTACAGAAGTTTTACTTCTAACACGTGTACGGTGCTACACGCGAATTTTTATTTTATTATTTATTAACTATAAGCACAGAAGAGATAATAGTACTCCGAGTCCGTACAGAACGGCCACTCCCTTCCCCGCGCTGATTCAGATGCCGCACCCCGCCCCTGGCGTCAAAGGATTGGTTAAAGAATCAATAGACAGGGCTGAACGACTGACGAGTGACGACGACGCGTATACTAAATATCGCTGCATTTGCCGCGCCACCAGCCCTAGCAAAGTATACGCACACATTTGCACGTATACAAACATCATTATATAATAATAGGTGATTATTTTACGAGCGTTCTATGGAGTGTCCGAGGTGTGCTATAAGTTTAAGCATACAAAGCTACAAGTACATAGGCCTCTCCGACGCGCCCCTTGTAAGGTGCTAGATTCAATGGGTTGCCGCGCGCCAACCGGTCGCTTGCCCGCGCTCGCGTGCGCCCCGCGCTCCACACCGTCCCGCTGCCCGTGTGTACTTTAAAAATAATACCTACCTATTTAATAAATATTGCATGTCATTTACAAGCATAATCATAAGAATAAAAACACTCACTGCACAGATGAATAAAGGTCACTGTCCTACTGACTGTCGATAGGTTTTCTGGCCAATAAGTAAGTAGGTACCTAATATTATAAATGTATTGTTTTGTTCACAAATCTATAATAATAGTAATTGGTTCGTAGTTGTTACCTAAGTAAATATTCAGTTTTTTATTTGTCTTAAGAAGACAAACGGGCCGCGTCAGACGAGGATAGAGTTACGCTACGCGACAGAAAGAGAGGCAACTTTTAGGAAAATAATCGAAGTGTGTGCGCTGCGCTACGCAGCATGAATTGTACTTTATTGCGTTGTAGCAACAGTAGCTTTTTAGTTGAATGGTTTTGTACAGTGTCCCATCTGTTCCTAACTCTTTATTAATCTGTGGTTTAGGGTACCTACCGGATCATGTGACTCTACTAAGCAAAAGATAGCCGCAGTCGGTAGGATTCGAACCTACGCTCCCAGAGGGAATCTGATTTCTAGTCAGACGCCTTAACCGCTCGGCCACGACTGCTGTGAAATCAGCTGATGAAATTAACAGCAGGCACAATTTTATCTTTCTTCCACTCACCACGACTCGAAATAAATTGTTTTCAACGTGAGCAATTCAATATTTCGTGCAATGAGTCATTGAACTATTCTGAACATAGATGGGATACGCTGTAGCAAATGCTCGATATTTTCGAACACTCATCGCATGGCGCCGTGGCTTAGTTGGTTAAAGCGCCTGTCTAGTAAACAGGAGATCACGAGTTCGAATCTCGTCGGGGCCTACTCCAAAATGATAATGGAGGACCTTTTTGTTTTACTTACGTCTAATCTATGAACGAACATTAGACATATTTCTGCTGCTGACTTTGAACCATCTCAAATTCTCAACTACACAATTACTAGAGCTTGATAAAACGTTAATCCTCATTTCATATCATCATACGCTAAAATGGCGCAATCAAATTCCGATAAACGTTATGTTATACAGAATGTCATTTAATTAGCTGACCATCAATACGAACAACTTTCTCTGAAACAGATGGTCGCAAACGAAAAAATGTTTTGGGTCTTCCAAGAAACTTGAAATATGCTGATTGGGGCAATGTACTGGAGGACGAAAAATTTTTTTCATTTGCGACTATATGTTTCATGGGGAAAGATATGGGGTAGATAGGGTATCTCATTCACGCACACCACACACTTTGCCGTTATAGTCCATCTTTTTCAAGCAACAGCGCAATAACTTTATTACTTACTTAGGTATACCTACTATATTTATTTGTTTCTCAAACAGTTTTGTTATCATAACGTTATATTAGCGTTATAATATAATAACGAAACACTAATTGATTATAATAATGTAACACATTATAGCGTAATATTTTTTTTACTTATGAAATTAAGGTCTGATCTGACTATTAATCGCAAAAAAAAAAACAAAAAATATTTTCACTCATTTATTCACATTTTCTCATTTATCTTACACATTATTTACATTAACGCATCAATAATTAAAATAAAACTGTTGGAGACTTTATGTGTCTAACCACACTATTCCGAAGGTACGCGAGCTAAGTTACGCCTACAATGCTATTTTTTTAATTACTGACGAACGAACGACACAACGAAATTACGTTGCGTTTAGCATACAGCGTTACTTCGGCTTCGGTCGGGCGTAAGTTCAGCGGCAACTAAGTGAGGTAACTAACTAGGTAAGTTCGGCACTTCTGGTGTCATATCAGCCGAATATGTCGGAACGTAAAATCAGCCGTGGAACTTCAGTCGCGTATCTTCGGCATAGTGTGGTTTGACACTATGAGTAGTTTTAGCAGACAAAACTATATTTTTAGAACAATCCAACATAATATACATACGATAATTCCGAGGAATTAACATACCTAGATATTTATTACATTTTATACTCGTAATTGAAGATGTTTTACAAGTTAAATAAGTGAAACTAAAATCGCACCAGTTTTCTATATTCGATAATTATTTTAATGTACGCGAAGACGGCATAAAGTCAGTTATTCTATTAATTCAATGAGTTATTGATTTAACAATCACTAATTCACTATACACGACTCAATTTTCAAATCAGTAGTATGTATTAAACATTGAATACATGAATATCACATTATTTAATTGGTAGATGAAAATCTAGATTATTAATAAACCATTTTACAGGCAAGAAGGCGAAACCTGAGAATTACGGTTTTTACTAAGTAGTCAAATAAAACTAGGAACAAGTTTGAAGTTGAAGCATTATGTACAAAATTGCTTGACAATCAGAATTGTATATTTCTAGCCGTTGTATTTTATAAAGCCAATTTTGTGTACAAAAGACAGCGATTGATGACGTTATTTGCCGTTTTGACAGTTCCTAAAAAGTATCTATTTTGACTAGCAGTAAAATAGCGTAGTTAAATAGCGTAGTATGCACAGGACCAGCCAATGGGCTACTTGACAAGAGTACAGTAGGTAACTACTCCGTCGAAACTCACACACGAAGTGTGAGCGTGTAAGACACGAAGTCATACGGCTCGGCTGGAAGCACTCACACAAACGCATTTCTCAGGTACCACCTTCTGGGCTGTACCCAGCTGCAATTCTATGCCTTTGCCATTTTGCCTGGGA
Organism: Argyresthia albistria; assembly: GCA_963457715.1. NCBI lineage: Eukaryota > Metazoa > Arthropoda > Insecta > Lepidoptera > Argyresthiidae > Argyresthia > Argyresthia albistria. The sequence continues at coordinate 3,440,539 of OY735252.1, read as the reverse complement.
ATAATATTTTCGTAATTTATTTAGATGAATAAATGGTGTAATTGTTTCGTAGGACTGCCAAATAGATCAATCACATACAAATGAACATGTGTTTAAATTAAAGGCTTAGAAACTCAGGTCGAAATCGAAGTTTTCACTTTGTTTTTCGATGTATGAATTTAAAACAATTTTAATATAAGCGGTCGTCTGCAGTTTTGTTAACAATCAACCTCTACTGCTCGCAGAAGCACAAAATAGTGCTCGACTTTGACAGTTACTATCAAGACGTCAATTAATGTCTATTGCACGGGGATGAGAACTTAATTTCCCCTAATTTTAATGTATTTTTGTCCCCCTTTCGGCCAGGAGAATGACAATCTCTCGACTGAAAAGCCTTATTATATTTTATCAAAGTTGTATTATAAACATCGTATCGTAGCAAGCGCAGGTCTTTAGTCTCTACCTTTCCCCACTTCCGGGAAAACGGCGTGAGCATTTGGATGTATTGTATTATCAAATGTGCCCAATGCCCGATTTTACCGACAGTTAAAGGATACTTAGCTCTTTTTCATAACTGTCTAGCGATTGTTTCAGAGGCCGGCCTCTTAAATTTAGGGGGTCCCCTTGTTGCCGAGATGAACTTAAACTTAGGTCAAAGCGCATCAACCGCTAGGCGGCCCCTGAAAAAAATAAAGTGTCCCCTAAAAGTTAGAGATTGTTGGTGAAATCGGGCATAAGTGTGTTGCTAACAACTCTGCACGTCGAAAGTGATTTTGTAGTAAACTTCAGTAGGAATATAATTACATATATACCAGTCTCACAATAAAATACATTATAATATAATACTCGCTTATAAACCTATAAACTTTCTATAAACTCTGAGGCACATCCATAATAAATTGTCTAATCAATAATATTTATATTTTATTTACAAGAGATCTTACGCTAATATGGCAGTATTGAGGTTTCGTATAATTATAATTACAACCTTCTGTGTAAGATTTATTAGTAAAATTGCCGTAACAAATTTTAATTTGTCTTCTGTTCATAGTGCCACTTTTACTCTATTTTCGTTTTCATATACACAATGTAGCGTAGAGAATTACCTATTTTTGTAAACCATCCTTTTTGTTTTAAGAGTAACAAATTCGGGATGATTGCTAATATAATCAATGTTATAATGATCTCCATGTATTTGTCAAAAGAGCTACTAAATTGTATACATTCAATATTCAAAATCGACACAGTTTCAATCTGATTATAGGTATTAGAAATCAGTACAAATTACACAACAGAGTTCAAAATTACCGGATAAGTAGGTATACAAAAATTAGAAACTTCTAAAAGTATTAGGTTGGTAGGTAAGTACTAATCATGTGTAACGAAAACGAAAACACAAGTAAATGGTTAGTTAAATAGTGCAAATCAACAAAACCAATATCTGTCACGACATCCAGATAAATCTAACATGTTCTATACAAAACTTAAACAAGAATCAGTCTCTTTTCCACAGAACCAAATTCACTGTCACTTATTCAAGGTAACTTCACATAAGGCCGCAGGGTCCGCTCACGAATTGATCTTGAAAGCACGACACGCACGATTTAAGTAGGCATCTGGCGCTGTGACGTCACTACAGAGCTCAAAGGTGTCTGCATTCCAGCGAGGTGTCTATTTAATTCGTTCGGTTTTTAGTTATTGTCTTCTTTGGGAGTGTGTGTATCTAGACGAATCGCGTGAGTTGTGTGTGGAAGTCCCTCAGGAAGATCTGTAGTTGTGATAGCGTAGGTCTGTCGTCGGGAGACATCGCCCAACAATACGCCATTACCGCGAACCTGCGAACAAATACACACATTTGTGAGAAACCAGACCGAAATACTCCAGTCGACTCGTAGAGCTGGATAGAAATAGCCTGGTTGCGTAGGTGCTTAAAAGTTATGTCAGTACTCAGTAGCCGTTGGGTATAGTTAAACTCAGACAACAGGGCTGTCTTTATCGACAAAGTTCCAGGCGTATTTGTAAATGGACATGTTATTATTATTACATCTTGTATTTTCCTGCGCCCTAGTGGTGTAATCCTAGTGACTTTGCCGAATCCAAATATTGAATTTCTTAATTGTATGAAGACCGATTCAAGACACGTCTTGAGCAAACAGACAAGCATAGGATGACGCTTTTTCTCATATAGGTTTGCTGGGGCACATTTGTGCCCAAACTTAGCCATTTATCCATTTATTCTTAATTTCATCATCATCATCATCGGAAGCTTGTATCCGCCCACTGCAGCTGCCCTCCTCCGTTTTGTTCCAACTTATCCTGTGCCAATCGAATCCACATTTTCTGTAACCTATTTGTTCGCAACACTAGTGTTTTTTTACTTTTAATATTTCCTTGTTATGTTGGCAGCGCCAGCCGCAAATGTCGAGCTCCCGCGTGCAGTCAATGCCCAATAGTTTTTAACCTTTTGTTGTTTAAATAGACAGCTCAGTTTAGTCCAACCCAGTTATTCATTTACCTACAGTCCACTCCATACGTAACGTACACTATTCACAACTGAGTCTACTTACAGCTCATCCGGGCAATTA